>CM051703.1:23914439-24058858 GCA_028022725.1 Lycodopsis pacificus
TCGTTGATATTCGTGTCGTTGATATTCGTGTCGTCGTTGATATTTGTGTCGTTGATATTTGTGTTGTTGATATTCGTGTTGTCGTTGATATTTGTGTCGTTGATATTTGTGTTGTTGATATTCGTGTTGTCGTTGATATTCGTGTTGTTGATATTCGTGTCGTTGATATTCGTGTCGTAGATATTCGTGTTGTCGTTGATATTCGTGTCGTTGATATTCGTGTTGTTGATATTCGTGTTGTCGTTGATATTCGTGTCGTTGATATTTGTGTTGTTGATATTCGTGTTGTCGTTGATATTTGTGTCGTTGATATTCGTGTCGTTGATATTCGTGTCGTTGATATTCGTGTTGTCGTTGATATTTGTGTCGTTGATATTCGTGTCGTTGATATTCGTGTTGTCGTTGATATTTGTGTCGTTGATATTCGTGTTGTTGATATTCGTGTTGTCGTTGATATTCGTGTCGTTGATATTCGTGTCGTTGATATTCGTGTTGTCGTTGATATTCGTGTCGTTGATATTTGTGTCGTTGATATTTGTGTTGTTGATATTCGTGTTGTCGTTGATATTCGTGTCGTTGATATTTGTGTCGTTGATATTCGTGTTGTCGTTGATATTCGTGTTGTCGTTGATATTTGTGTTGTTGATATTCGTGTTGTCGTTGATATTCGTGTCGTTGATATTTGTGTCGTTGATATTCGTGTTGTCGTTGATATTCGTGTCGTTGATATTTGTGTTGTTGATATTCGTGTTGTCGTTGATATTCGTGTCGTTGATATTCGTGTTGTCGTTGATATTCGTGTCGTTGATATTCGTGTTGTTGTTGATATTCGTGTTGTTGTTGATATTCGTGTTGTTGTTGATATTCGTGTTGTTGTTGATATTCGTGTTGTTGTGGTTGACATACCAAGCCGACATTACTGAGGTCAAACAGGCTGAACGGTCTGGAGGAAACGGCTTCAGTCTGGATGAAGTTCTTCAGTACGTCAGAGGACGTCGTCTGGATGTAACCATAGTCCTGAAAGAAAGAAAGAAAGAAAGAAAGAAAGAAAGAAAGAAAGAAAGAAAGAAAGAAAGAAAGAAAGAAAGAAAGAAAGAAAGAAAGAAAGAAAGAAAGAAAGAAAGAAAGAAAGAAAGAAAGAAAGAAAGAAAGAAAGAAAGAAAGAAAGAAAGAAAGAGTTTAAAGCTTCATTAATAAACTCGACATGTTATTTTATTACAACTTGATGAACAGCAGCAGCTTCACTCACCACGACCTCATCCAGCAGCTCATAGATGAGGGCAAAGTTCATCTGCACCGACTTCTCCGACAGGCTGCCACAGTAATCTTTCACCAGAGCGGAGAACCTGAGAACAGACACAACGTTCCACAGTAATCTTTCACCAGAGCGGAGAACCTGAGAACAGACACAACGTTCCACAGTAATCTTTCACCAGAGCGGAGAACCTGAGAACAGACACAACGTTCCACAGTAATCTTTCACCAGAGCGGAGAACCTGAGAACAGACACAACGTTCCACAGTAATCTTTCACCAGAGCGGAGAACCTGAGAACAGACACAACGTTCCACAGCAATCTTTCACCAGAGCGGAGAACCTGAGAACAGACACAACGTTCCACAGTAATCTTTCACCAGAGCGGAGAACCTGAGAACAGACACAACGTTCCACAGTAATCTTTCACCAGAGCGGAGAACCTGAGAACAGACACAACGTTCCACAGCAATCTTTCACCAGAGCGGAGAACCTGAGAACAGACACAACGTTCCACAGTAATCTTTCACCAGAGCGGAGAACCTGAGAACAGACACAACGTTCCACAGCAATCTTTCACCAGAGCGGAGAACCTGAGAACAGACACAACGTTCCACAGTAATCTTTCACCAGAGCGGAGAACCTGAGAACAGACACAACGTTCCACAGTAATCTTTCACCAGAGCGGAGAACCTGAGAACAGACAACGTTCAGCAGTAATCTTAGTATTGTGTTATAGTGTTGGTTCTGGCGCCCCCTGTGGACTACAGTGGTAGTGTCTCCCTTTAGGAAACCTCGTTCTACGGCAGCAGGTGTGACAGGCTAAACCTCTCAGTCCTGGTTCTGTTCTCCTGGAGGAAGGAGGAAGAAGAGGAGGAGGATTCACCTGTCGTGTCTCCGTTAGTGCTATGAGAGATTTAAACTCACCTGTTGAGAAACTCGATGACGGTGAAGGGGGAGGAGTCAGCGGTGGCGGTGGCGACCCAGTAGAGCCCTCCCTGCCTGACGTGGATGAAGTGAAGATCTCTGAGCGTCTGAAGACACACGGCGACATCTTCAGCTCTATTCAACGTGTTTCTACTCTGTTCTTCTTGCTTTAACGCACTGTGAGCATCATGTCTTGTATTAAAAGCTGCTTCATACACATAAGGCTTATTATGATCATTCTCACCAAGACGACCGGAGGCTGGTCTCCGGTCAGCGCTGTGACCTTCTCGTAGAAAACACCGACGACATCACTTCCTGCTTCTCCACGGACTGAATGTGACGTCAAGATATTTACAACAAACACAAACAACACCGGGTTCATCTGGGACACAAAGTGATGATAATATGGTAATACATATTATGATATGGTAATATATAGTACAATGATAATATGTATTATGATATGGTAATATATAGTACAATGATAATATGTATTGAGGATACAGTCTTTATAGATGAGGTGGTCGCCCTGTGAGGACAAGATGAAGACCTGAGAGATCATCCTGCAGAGAGACAATATATCTCAATATTCTCTCTTCTTTCATTGTGTTATTATTTATTTTATTTATTTAAACGGGACCATGTACAGTTTAAACATAAATGTCTCCATTCGATGCACTGTACCAGATTGTAGCTTAATGTAAAGGGTCAATATTGCATAACTTTGTAAATGTAACCTTATATTCTGTGTTTAGGTTTACTTTGTAACATCTGCCTCTTGGCGCATTTACAGCAATGTTTTTATGAATGTGTCCCTGATCTAATAGAGCAATAAATAAATAAATGAGATATGTACTAGCGTTAGGTAAATAACTTGGGCGTTCGCTTGTTGACTATAAACTCAGGTTAAATATCCCCTAAGATGAGGGCAGTAACTACAGTACATGAAGTCATTCTTAACTTTTAATTAAAACAAATTAGACAGAGACAAGTCTGATTTAATTCATCAAGTTCCAGATGCGTTAAAGAAACATCGTGAATTGTTTTTACACACGCGTGAGATGTAAAAACGAGTAAAGTTAAGTTAAATTCAGAGACATTGTGACGGGGTTCGTGTTAGACTATTAGCCTACATTAATGCTAACTGATAGCTGTAACGCTACTCACCTGCAGAAGACTGTCTGTAACTTACTTTAACTATTTGTTACTAAGCCATGAATACAAATAAAAGTGATTGTACTAATGCTAACGTTAGCACATTAAAGTTAGCCTACTTTACATTACATTTCTAAGAATTCACAGGAGACCCGTGAATGATGAACTGGTCAATAAAGCCGTACAGTGGAGCATTTAACGCTTCACTGAAACACACCGTCAGTGTTTCAGTGTTTTAGTTACGTTAGCTGCCTGCCTCTCAACTGACAGACTTGTGTTTACAAACCGGGTCAAGGAGATGACGGATGACGTCACAGCGCCCCCTGCTGGACGGGCGGCGAACCTCCAAATTAAATAATAATATATATAATAATGTGAAATAGCTCTAATGGCCCTCTAATAAAAACGCATGTTTTAATTCACAACAATATTCATTTAATGCTAGATGTTTACACAAAAAATCTGTGCATTATAAATATTCTGTCTGTGTGTGTAATATTTGAGTTATTGTGGATTCTTTACTGTTTTTACTTATTTTATATTTTATATTCTTTCCGGTTAATTATCATAATTCTGTTTTATTGTTATTATTTATTTACTTATTTATAATACTTGAGTTGTTATCCTATCTTAGTCACATAAACGTAGCTTGTAGTTAACGTTAAGTCATCCGAACAGCAGGCGGCAGTAGAGGCGGGAAATCACCCGGAAGTGGACCAAATCACTCGAGAGAGAGAGAATTCCTGCATCCGTTTATATCCCGTGTAACCTACTGAGTTACTTCACCATGAAGTAAGTAAACATTTTCACATTAATAAAGTTATTTTGGTTTAATTCATACTGTGATCTGTCCTCTGATGCACGCTCATCCGTTAGCCACTGCTAACAGCTAACAGCATCGTTGCTAACCAAACGTAGCCGCATTCTAGTGGCACAGGACCCTGGAGAAAGATCTTGACGTTTTTCATTCGGCGTGTAAACGTACATGTAGAACACAGTCTACCGTTATAATAATCATTCAGAAGCAGTTCATTAAATCGGCATTAACAAAACCGTTCATATGTTCAATAAATCCACGTTTGTCGGCGTGTTTTCAAGGCTGTGACGTACCACGTCCAGTTTGGTGAAGGACTGTTTGTTTCTATTGTTTTTATTTCTATTATTCGAGTTCGCTTCATTTGCCGAATTCAAGAGTGGGTCATATTGTGTCGGTCTTCAATCTGTACGTTGTGTCCCACACGTTTAAATTGTCCCCGTCACGTGTGAAATGTGAAATTGGACAAAGTTTGAATGGCGTCTGGCTGAAGGTTTCTTCTCGCTTCCTGTTCAATGTGATGCTGCGTGTTTAGATGTTTTGGGAGAACTGAAAGTAATCACATTACCCTCACGTTACATATATACTCTTAGTTACTGCACCGTACACACTCTCACATTACCTCTAGTCTACTGTAAATATCACTTCACTCTGTTGTACTTATACTGCGTTTCACAGTTTCAGTACATATATATATATATATATATACATATATATATATATACATATATACATATATACATATACATATATATATATATACATATATACATATATATATATACATATATATATACATATATACATATATATATATACATATATATATATATATATATATATATATATACATATATACATATATATATATATATACATATATATACATATATATATATATATATATACATATATATATATATATATACATATATATATATATATACATATATACATATATATACATATATACATATATATACATATATATATATATATACATATATACATATATATACATATATACATATATATATACATATATATATATATATATACATATATACATATATACATATATATATATATACATATATACATATATACATATATATACATATACATATACATATATATACATATACATATACATATATATACATATATATACATATATACATATATATACATATATACATATATATATATATATATATATATATATATATATATATGTATATGTATATATATATATATATATATACATATATACATATATATATATATATATATATATGTATATATGTATACATATATACATATATATATATATATATATATATGTATATATGTATACATATATATATATATATGTATATATGTATATATATATATATATATATATATATATGTATATATGTATACATATATATATATATATATACACACATACACCTGTACTCTGCAATGACAATGAAGCCAAAATATAAACCTGAGTGGTGCGTTCAGGTGCAGATTAAAAAGTGTTGAATCTGTGTTTTTTAGTCCGCTGACGAAGGTGAAGCTGATCAACGAGCTGAACGAGAGGGAGGCTCACCTCGGGGTCAAGGAGTCCGTCTCCTGGCACAGCGAGTACAGAGACAGCGCCTGGGTGTTTGTGGGTGAGACGGGTGTCTGTGGGTGACTGCGGGTGAGGCGGGTGTCTGCGGGTGAGACGGGTGTCTGCGGGTGAGACGGGTGAGGCGGGTGAGGCGGGTGTCTGCGGGTGAGGCGGGTGAGGCGGGTGTCTGCGGGTGAGGCGGGTGAGACGGGTGTCTGCGGGTGAGACGGGTGAGGCGGGTGTCTGCGGGTGAGACGGGTGAGACGGGTGTCTGCGGGTGAGGCGGGTGAGGCGGGTGAGGCGGGTGTCTGCGGGTGAGGCGGGTGTCTGCGGGTGAGACGGGTGAGGCGGGTGAGGCGGGTGTCTGCGGGTGAGGCGGGTGAGGCGGGTGTCTGCGGGTGAGGCGGGTGAGACGGGTGAGGCGGGTGTCTGCGGGTGAGGCGGGTGTCTGTGGATGATCGTCTCCATCTTGTCTCCTTGCAGGAGGATTTCCATACGAGCTGAGCGAAGGCGACATCATCTGCGTCTTCTCTCAGTACGTGTTTCCTGCTCTCTTCTCTCTTCGCTCACCTGTGAGAGAGAACAACCTGAATCCAGCGTGTTCTTTGTCCTCGTCAGGTACGGCGAGGTCGTCAACATCAACCTGGTCCGAGACAAGAAGACGGGGAAGTCCAAAGGGTTCTGCTTCATCTGCTTTGAGGACCAGCGCAGCACCGTCCTGGTGGTGGACAACCTGAACGGCATCAAGGTGACCAGATACGTGTTCATCAGACCTCTGCTTCCACACTGTATGCTAAGCTAGGCTAGCATAGCCCTATGTTTACAATCGTTATGCTAAGCTAAGAGAGAGATACACCGGTCAGTGTGGACGTCTGAGATATACACACACACACACACACACACTATAAAGAGAACGTGAGCAGATGTTAACAGGAAGTAAACATCTGGATGATGAACCGTGGTGCGTTCGCTGTCAGATTAAAGGTCGGACGATCCGCGTGGACCACGTCAAAGACTACCGCCCCCCCAAAGACGGCGAGGACATGGATGACATCACCAAACAGCTGAGGGAGCAGGGCTGTGCCCCCAAAACCCAGCAGCACCCCCCCTCCTCCTCCTCTTCCTCAGAGGAAGAGGAGCAGTATGACATCCCCGTGAAGAAGCCCAAAAAAGGTGAGGTCACTTCCTGTTCATCTCCATACAAACAAATCATTATGGGATGGATTTTGATTTCTCTCGCTCTTCTCAGACAAGAAAGAGAAGAAGAAAAAGAAGAAAGACAAGAAGGAGAAAGAGAGAGCGGGTCGGGTGCTGCACTCGTCTTCCTCACCGCCTCCTCTTCATCCTCCTGATGTCAGAGTCAAAGAGGAGAAGGAGGACGCCGCCTACAACAAGTACCACCAGAGGGGGGCACCACCAGGAGGGAGAGGGAACGAGGAGAGGAGGAGGGAAGGAGAGGGAGACAGGAGGAGGGAGACAGACAGGGAGAGAGAGGGAGACAGGAGGATGGAGAGGGAGACAGACAGGGAGAGAGAGGGAGACAGGAGGATGGAGACAGACAGGGAGAGAGAGGGAGACAGGAGGAAGGAGACAGACAGGGAGAGAGAGGGAGACAGGAGGAAGGAGACAGACAGGGAGAGAGAGGGAGACAGGAGGAAGGAGACAGACAGGGAGAGAGAGGGAGACAGGAGGATGGAGAGGGAGACAGACAGGGAGAGAGAGGGAGACAGGAGGATGGAGACAGACAGGGAGAGAGAGGGAGACAGGAGGAAGGAGACAGACAGGGAGAGAGAGGGAGACAGGAGGAAGGAGACAGACAGGGAGAGAGAGGGAGACAGGAGGAAGGAGACAGACAGGGACTTTGAGAGAAAAAGAGAGTTTGACCACGACAGAGACGACAATAGAAGAGAGACAGAGAGGAGGATGGAGAGGGAGACAGAGGGCGACAGGAGGAGGAACCGAGACAGGGAGAGAGACAGAAGAGAGAGACAGTGATGGGACAGACAGACGGACATCACTGTCTCAGAACAAGATGGCCGCTGAAGAGAAACAAATTAGTTTTTACTTTTTTTTGGTCACGTTTTTTTTTTTTTTAAATGTCTTGAAGTCTTAATGGTCACCGTGGAAACGTTTGACTTCTGGCTGAACATCTTATTTCTTTGTTAGAACAACGCTCATTAAATATGTAAATCATTAAACTACGACGTCACGATTCATCCGATCCGAAACTGACTGAACTTCAGAGGTTAAAGGAACAGGCTAACATGTTACGTATATAATGAATGTATAATCATGTTGTGTATCGTTAGCTTAGCATTACCTGTTTAGAGCTACATACGAGGCTCTTCTACAGAAGCCCCGATGAGACAAACACAGACGACAGGTTTCAGTCGCTCACAGTTCTGAAAATGTCAAACTATTCCTGAGAACGACTTGTTTTTGTGTTGAAAGATGAATCATTATGACTTATTATAATAATAATAAACACTGACCGTCCGAAAACGTCTCCTGACTGAGAATCCCTCAAACATCACAGAACGCTGAGAACGAAAT
This sequence comes from Lycodopsis pacificus, assembly GCA_028022725.1. Classification (NCBI taxonomy): domain Eukaryota; kingdom Metazoa; phylum Chordata; class Actinopteri; order Perciformes; family Zoarcidae; genus Lycodopsis; species Lycodopsis pacificus. Next base: position 23,922,742 of record CM051703.1, read on the forward strand.
AAACGTCTCCATGTATCACGCGTTCAATTATCTGCACTTGTTAACGAGGTAAATATTGATCTTCAAGCCAATCAACGCTGTCTGGGGCAAAGACAATATTTAATTTTGGGTCGTTTTTGTTCCCTTTGTGTTTTGGACCAAATTACTTGAATGTTTTTGTGGATTTTGTCTCCGATTTATTTCTGATGCTGAAATTCTGCATTTGTGGAATTTGTGAGACTTTTCCTGAAAGAACTGAGATTTGACAAAAATTGTGGGTAAAATATGAATGACTTAAGAAATTAATAAAATGTTCTTTAATTGTTTTATACGTTGACGTTAACTGGACAAGTTGTTTTACTGCTTTATGTTGAAACTTCTTGGAATAACTGAGCTAAAATAGAATATTTCCTACTAATGAAAGCAGTAATGAGATTAGCTGATAGCCTCGTTAGCTTAGCACAGAGTTCTGATCCGGCAGCTTGTTTACAGAATATTAACAAACACGTTTCCCTCCTGGATAATTCACCTCTACTAAAAGTTTCTGTTCTGAGAAACCAGACGACTCTAAATACTACAATACCCATGAGCCTCAGCTGCTGTTGCCATGGGGATACGTTACTAAATTCAGCTAGCCGTTAGCATCACATGTAGCAGAATGTGACCCTGATTGGTGTGTGGGTGAAATGCATCCTGGGAGTCGTAGGTTTGACTCATGAACAGTTCCGATGATTCAGAGTTTCATGTCAACAATAAAACGTGAACGTTAGTTATGTGAACTCTCGTCTTCGTCTTTATTTATCATCGTCTCAGCAGCAGAGTCAACAAACTGTCAGAACACAAATACAATAAACGGAGCAGTTCTTATAAAATATACCGTCGTTATAACTTCATTTACAATATCGTTAAACATCTCGTAGAAAGTCGGTGGCTGTAAAGTGGAAGTGATTATCAGAGCTGTGTTTCCTCCGTGTTTATTATTCAGTATTAATAATAAGCCCTCATTTTAACTGACAATTTTGACAATTTTCCCACAACTTTTACAACCAAAAACTCGATTAAAACACTTTAAAAATTAAAACGAGGCTTTTAAAACCATAAATTATAATTCATAATAAATTAATGAAGCTTTAAAATTGTCTAAAGTCTATTATTGTTTACATCAGTGAAATTAACAATAAAGACACTAATTATATATTTCTATATTGTTCTATCATCGGTTGCTAGCTAGCTAATGAAAAACAGTCGCTAGCTAATGCGAGATAACGTGTAACGGTCGCTAGCTAGCGAGCTAATTAACTTGTAACACAGTTTTACAAGCTTCCAGCTCAGTGTTTCTCTAACTGATGTTATTAAACCCGTAATAATAATAATAATCGCCACTTCGTTAGCGAGCCCGTTAGCAGTTAGCACGTTTTTTGGTGAATTGTTTCTCTTATTTACATTTATATGTTCACACAGTTAATTACACATTTTATCCATTTTTAACTGTAATTATTGTTAAATTGAATTATTGGAACTGTTGGAAATTATCTCAGAATTATGACCGACGTGAAATAAAATGTTAAACTACTTAAGACATTTATTTATGATTATAATGAATTAATTTGAACTAGTTTCAGCAGAAAGCAGCAGTGAAGATCAACAAACACGGAGGAAACTGCTGGAGGTCAGAGGTCAGAGGTATCTGCTGAAGTCGGGTTCTTCCTGCTCCGTTTGCTACAACGGTTTACAGACGAGGAATGTTTCTAAATACATTTCTCTGTCATGAGTTCATGTTGTGACTCCAACAGGAAGAAGAAGAAGAAGACGGTAGAAAAAGTTAAGGCGCTGGCGGCTGAACGGACGACTTTTATCTGAGATTAAAGATTAAAGTGTGACGAGGACTCCAGAAGCTCAGCTGGTCCTCAGAGTCCAGACACCGACTCCGGAATGTGAGAGACCAGCTGCAGCCGCCGGTCACTGCAGGGATTCGAACCGGCAACCTTCCACTCTGAACTATTCACATTGTTCTGCTGCACTTTACCAGCCAGCAGCCGTTTGTTTGTGGCTCCACTGTTACGTTAACGTTCCATAGAAGCCGATCCTCATGTCGTGGGCACGTTCTATCGTCTTCATCCTTCATGCTGCGTTCACAACAACGCTACGCTAAATGTTGCCGTCACATTCTTCACAGGATCACTCGTGTTTAAGAACCAGAGATCCAGGAAACGGAACGCTTGTGTGCTTCATGACATCATGAGGAGGAGTTCTCACTGCGTCTAATAAACCACACGTCAGCAGTTTACTACCGCACCACTAAATATCCATCAGTGCTAGGCTAACAATGTAGCATCTCCATCAACACAACTATATTTCTGATTCAACGTCGATGAAGACCGCAGCAAATTTCTCAAGTCGAAATATTTCACCCGAATATGGAAACGAGGCGACTTTCTTCCGTCCACTCAGTTTGATGTGAATGCAGCGTGAGATGTTTTCTGCAATAATAGTCTTCTCCATCATCGATGAGAATATTGAGAACAAACAGGAAGTCAGGTGGAGAGAGAGAGAGATCCTCTCTCTCTCTCTCTCTCTCTCTCTCATCTCATCTCTCTCTCCTCTCTTCTCTCTCTCTCTCTCTCTCTCTCTCTCTCTCTCTCTCTCTCTCCTCTCTCTCTTCTCTCTCTCTCTCTCTCTCTCTCTCTCTCTCTCTCTCTCTCCTCTCTCTCTCTCTCTCTCTCTCTCTCTCTCTCTCTCTCTCTCTCTCTCTCTCTCTCTCTCTCTCAGCACATGGAGATGGTGACGTTGATCCCCAGGTTGCCGTTGTCGGCGAACAGGTGTGCGATGGAGGTGTCGAACACGAGGCAGTCGCTGTTCATGATGGCGGCCGCCACGCCGTCGTGGATGGAGCGCGGCGTGGCCTCCCAGGTGAGCCGGCGCCGGTTGCCGTTGAGCTCCAGGCGGTAGGCGAAGTTCTCGGCCTGCTTGCGGGTGCCGATGAGCAGCACGACGGCGAAGAACTGCTGGTGGCCCTCGTAACTTCTCCTGCTTCTCCAGGACCAGCATGAAGTGGTGGCTGAAGCACGACTGCATCATCACCCAGTCCACGGCGCCCGGCAGGTTGATGTCCGTCGCCAGGAAGACGATGTCCTCGCCCTGCGGAGACACGGAGACAATCATGGAAACAGTCATTTTGTTTCCCCCGATATCCAACCAGCTCCAGCTCCTCAAACTGAAGACCTGGAGCTCAGATAACCTGACAAATAAACACTTTGTGTTGAGATAAGAGTCAAATCTAGAGCTCTGACTCACAACGTGCACCAACTTTTTATTTGTTATTTTTTAGGGTGGGGTGTAGGGTGTTTGTTCTGTATGCTCTCTTGCATTCTTAAAATACTTACAAAAAAAGCGGAGGAGTCTTAACGGTCACGTGCTGGTTCCAGCGGTTAGTGAGAATGTTTGATAAAGAGTATCTGAAGTAGGGCGAGCTCACCTGCAGCGTGGTGATGGACTTGTGAGCGTGCATCAGGTGAGGCATCACGGCCTCCAGGGAGCCGTGCCACTTACAGGTGGCTCCAGGACACGGACAGGTGTACGGCCGGAACTCACCACACCTCCTCGTGGTCCGGCTTCTCACTGTGGTGGAGGGACAGGAGGCAGCCGGCCGCCGAGTACTGGGGACACAGGTACAAGTACACAAGTACTATCAGCTTCATGTGGTTCAGTGTGTACTGGCTGTAATGTACTTACAGACATGACTGATTATTGTACTTGGGACAGACAATGGAGATCAGCCTTGCGGCTGTAATTGGGCGTGTTATTAATTTAAAGTGTTCATCAATGTACATTGTCCCTCTCGAACAAATAAAACCATCAACAAACACTGTCAGCTGTCAAACCCCCCGCAATGCATTCTGGTCTATGGAGGCTGCAGCAGTGATTTCATTTAACTTCAGTGAACAAGAGGAGCTCCCCCTGGTGGTCGTACACTGGTACTGCAACACAGCCGCTCTCACACACGCGCACAGAGACACACACGCACACACACAGAGACACACACACACTCGCACAGAGACACACACACACACACACACAGAGACACACACACACAGAGACACAAACACAGAGACACACACACACTCGCACAGAGACACACTCGCACAGAGACACACACACACTCGCACAGAGACACACACACACAGAGACACACAGACACACACACACACAGACACACACACGCGCACAGAGACACACACACACACACACGCACAGAGACACACACACACAGAGACACACACACGCGCACAGAGACACACACACAGAGACACACACACGCGCACACACACACACACACACGCGCACAGAGACACACACAGAGACACACACACACACAGACACACGCACACACACACAGACACACACACGCGCACAGAGACACACACACACGCACACACGCGCACAGACACACACACACACGCGCACAGAGACACACACGCACACAGAGACACACACGCACAGAGACACACACGCACAGAGACACACACGCACACAGAGACACACACACACACACGCGCACAGAGACACACACGAACACACGCGCACAGAGACACACACACACACACACACACAGAGACACACACACGCACAGAGACACACACACACACACACACAGAGACACACACACACGCACAGAGACACACACACGCACAGAGACACACACACACACTCGCACAGAGACACACACACGCACAGAGACACACACACACACACACACACAGAGACACACACACACAGAGACACACACACACAGAGACACACACACACACGCACAGAGACACACGCACAGTGTGAAACTAATATGTTGGTAAAAATAACGTAATGACGTGTGCAGTAATGTTGAAACCATGAATCCATCAACAGACAAATGATCAACTAACTATTTCTAAATCATTGAAGTCACTTTCCAAGAAGAAAAGCCTCGTCAACATAACGAGCTCCTGTTTTATACACACATATATATATATATATTCATATATATATATATTCATATATATATTCACACATATATATATATATATTCATATATTCATATATATATATATTCATATATATATTCACACATATATATATATATATTCATATATTCATATATATATATATATATATATATATATATATATATATATATATATATATATATATATATATATATATATATATATATATATATATATATATATATATATATATATATATATATATATATATATTATATATGAATATATATACATTTTACCTTGAAATACAAAGCGATATATCAATAATGTTTATCATTATTACAGTTGAACGTGTCACTTCCTGTTAGTTGGTCAAAGTTAATAAATTAACTTCTCAGTAATAACAAAGGTTATTAAGTTATTAACTTTATTTGCTTTCCAAAACAAATTATTTTTGATTTCTTGGTCTTGAAACTGATTTAAAATCATTTTACTTCAATAATTAATGTAAAATATGTTATTTATTGATGAATTAATTTGTAACAATTCCCTCTTCCACCTGTCTGTCTGACTCTCATAGCGGGGGCGTGTCTACTGCACCTGTCTGACTCTCATAGCGGGGGCGTGTCTACTGCACCTGTCTGACTCTCATAGAGGGGGCGTGTCTACTGCACCTGTCTGACTCTCATAGAGGGGGCGTGTCTACTGCACCTGTCTGACTCTCATAGAGGGGGCGTGTCTACTGCACCTGTGTGATCGTCATACTAAGTGGTGCGTGAGGGGATTTCGTAGCGTGGCTCCAGACTTTAACCAGTTTGAAAACCTTTGTTTTCCACATCGGAGAACGGCCTCATGTCTGCAGCAATAAAGACCTCAAGAGATTTAGCCCGGTCTGATTCTGCCACAAACGCTTTCTTAAACGCCGCGATGATACCTTGTTGTTGTTGTTGTTGTGGTGGTGACAGACCAGGATGGTGGCGCTTCAAACTGTGATGCCGTATGTCTCCCTCTTTAAACATCGCCTACATACCGTCACGGTTCTCTCCACCTCCCTCATCCCTCTTTATGAACTCGTGACTTAATGACGGCGGCAGCTTCTGCCGCTCGCTGTGACTTCACCGTTCAACGCTTCCAACGCGTAGCGGTCACCGAGCACACACCGCTTCACACTGCTCACTGCCGCTGCGCTGATATTCAGGGTGTGTTACTTGAAGAGGAACAGCAGCAGTAGAGCTTTGATGATGATTCCACTCAGTCCATGCACGGTTTAAGTGATCCGAACCGTGAGGAGTGATCCGTGATCCGCCACCAGTAACAAACAGCTTCTTAAAGTTAAACAGAAACACGAGCAGCTGATCCCAGAGCTGTTAAAGACCCGATGAGCCGCGTCCTTTTCTGTGGTACGAGTACTACTAGTGTGAAAAGACTCCAACACCAGAGAAAGTCCTGCATTCAAAACTGGAGTACCTGAGGTGTAGTACAGTATAAAGTACTACATGTACCTCTGAGATGTAGTACAGTATAAAGTACTACATGTACCTCTGAGATGTAGTACAGTATAAAGTACAACATGTACCTCTGAGATGTAGTACAGTATAAAGTACAACATGTACCTCTGAGATGTAGTACAGTATAAAGTACAACATGTACCTCTGAGATGTAGTACAGTATAAAGTACAACATGTACCTCTGAGGTGCAGTACAGTATAAAGTACAACATGTACCTCTGAGATGTAGTACAGTATAAAGTACAACATGTACCTCTGAGATGTAGTACAGTATAAAGTACAACATGTACCTCTGAGGTGCAGTACAGTATAAAGTACAACATGTACCTCTGAGATGTAGTACAGTATAAAGTACAACATGTACCTCTGAGATGTACTAGAGGAGAAGTATAAAGTACATGGAAGAACCTGAAATGTGTACTTAAGTGTAGTAGTACTTTAGTGGTAAAGTTACTTCCCACCACAGTATGTTGGATTATAATCTCCCTCACAAAAGAAGTTAAACACATTATATTTATTGTTTTATATATCTGGATAGAAACATAACTCATGAAGATCTTTATTGATCATCAGTGTTTTTATCTATTTTATTCAACTTTTATTTCAGACTCATGAGTCCATATAGTATCAAAAAACACAAATACATTTAAAGTTATTGATTATATAAAAACTCAAAAGACAACAACAAAGTTTTGTTTTTGGTCCTTTTTCTGTGGCTGTGACGTCACAGGACACGCGCGCGCACACACACACACACACACACACACACACACACACCTGTCGTTGTGTCGCAGAACGAGGAAGTTGTGTGAAAGAAGTGCGCAGAAGCAGAGCAGCTAGCTCGTCTTGTGTCGGTTGGCCGGTGGCCGCGTGCGTGTTACCTTGCAGGGGAACGGAAGCGTGGACGCCACCTTCTCCATCGCCAGGTTCCGGATGCTCGGGGTGAGCGGGCCTCGGCACGTCGGACAGCAGCTCAGCTTCTGGCGGCACTGGTTGCAGACCAGGTGGCCCGCCTGGCACTGCAGGATGGGCGGCAGGACATAGTCGAAGCATACCGGGCACTCGAACAGCGCCGTGAGCTCCGGGGACTGCAGGGACACGGCGACGGAGGAAGGAGCAGCGGACACCGACCCGACCACGGAGCTCACGCCGACAACGGAGCTCACACCGGCGGCTGCTGCTGCCGCCACAGCCGCCGCTGCTGCTGCTGCTGCTGCTGCTTGAGCGGCGGCTCCTCCGTGCTTTCCTCCGCCTGTTTTCCCGGCACCGAGTCCTCCACCACCGGCTCCGGCTGAGGAGGGACGGCTCATGGCTTCCAGCTGCGGTCCGTTTCCCGTGAACTGTAACGTCATCTACTGTGTTTACTACCGGACGTCGCTCCTAGCCAACCGGAGACACAACAACATGGCGGCTGCCAGTTCGTATCACACTGCCGCCCCGCTCTCATTGGACGGTGCGTCACAGATTGACAGGGCGCTCAGCCAATCAGAGAGTGGAGTCGTGTCATTACGTAATGCTTGGCAGAAAAGTGTGAAGGCTTGTTTACGCAGTAAAATAACAAAATAAGATGAAAAGTTAATTATGAAAATATTTATATTACAAATAAATGGATATATAATATAAATGTTCCCATGGTCAGTCATTATTATGAGATATAAAGTCATTATTATGAGATATAAAGTCATTATTATGAGATATAAAGTCATTATTATGAGATATAAAGTCATTATTATGAGATATAAAGTCATTATTATGAGATATAAAGTCATTATTATGAGATATAAAGTCATTATTATGAGATATAAAGTCATTATTATGAGATTAAAGAGTTATAATTATAAGATAAAAAAGTTTTATTCAATAAAACATTTATCATAATTATGATATTAAAGGTTATAATTAAAAAGTCACAATGAAATACAAAATATTATCATCAGATACAAGTTATAATTATGAGATATACAGTATTTATTCTGGCTTCAGAACTGGTTCGGCTGCTTGAGTCCGGCCCCGTCCCCGGCCCCCGGGCCCCCGGCCCCGGGCCCCCGGCCCCGGGCCCCCGGCCTGCCTGAAAGGCTCTCACTTGTTTTTCCAGGAGGAATCACGAATCCCGGCTCAATTAACCTTCAGACGCCTTCAAGTTCAGTCCACACTAAGATGCGTGAAAAGAAGATGAAATGGACAAAAGACGGCCGCTGAGGATTCTGGGTGATTAGAGCTCTACGCTTCTCTTCAGTGACAAAGACTTTGAGATCCTGCTGGTGGTCTATGAAGACCTCTCAGGTGGTCTGCTTCAGGTCCAAACGAAACATGCAGCCGACTTTATGTTTGCTGCTGTTGACATGTTGAATGGATTCATCTCATCAGATGGTAAAGACAAACTCAAAGGATGTCATCTCGTATGTTTATGATTCAAAGTAAACATTTAAACATTGAGTTAGAATCTCTGAGATCTGACACGTTTCATTTTAGCAGAATTAAACTCCATGAAGAAGGAAAGATGGAGGAGCTCTGACTCTTTGACTTCGTGGCCGCTGTGTCAGTCAGCTAATTTATTTCCTGCTAATCCGTTAATCTCCTCTTTACGTCCTCACCTCACTTTTCAAACTTTATATTTGTCATTTATTCATCCTACTGTCTGACTGAAAGCTGAAGTTCTGATGTCCCACAGGAGACGAGTGGGCTAATATTTGTAGCTTCATGTTGTTGATGAATAGATTTTGAACACGGCTGGAATGTTTCAGAGCGGCGTCGCTTTGTTTAGTGTGTGAAGATGAAACCGATGATTTAATGAGGAAACTACACCAAGAGATCTGTGGAGCTACATGCTAACAACACAGTTATAATGCTAACATGTTGATATTCAGCAGATATTATGTTCAACATCTTAGTTTACCATGTTAGCATGCTAACATTAGCTTATGGTAGTATACAGAGTACCTGAACAAGTAGTGAACAGAGTACATGAACAAGTAGTGAACAGAGTACATGAACAAGTAGTGAACAGAGTACATGGACAGGTAGTGAACAGAGTACCTGAGCAGGTAGTGAACAGAGTACATGAACAGGTAGAGAACAGAGTACATGAACAAGTAGAGAACAGAGTACCTGAACAGGTAGTGAACAGAGTACATGAACAGGTAGTGAACAGAGTACATGAACAGGTATAGAACAGAGTACATGAACAAGTAGAGAACAGAGTACCTGAACAGGTAGTGAACAGAGTACATGAACAGGTAGTGAACAGAGTACATGAACAAGTAGAGAACAGAGTACCTGAACAGGTAGTGAACAGAGTACATGAACAGGTAGTGAACAGAGTACATGAACAAGTAGTGAACAGAGTACATGAACAAGTAGTGAACAGAGTACCTGAGCAGGTAGTGAACAGAGTACATGAACAGGTAGTGAACAGAGTACATGAACAGGTAGTGAACAGAGTACATGAACAGGTATAGAACAGAGTACATGAACAAGTAGAGAACAGAGTACCTGAACAGGTAGTGAACAGAGTACATGAACAGGTAGTGAACAGAGTACATGAACAAGTAGAGAACAGAGTACCTGAACAGGTAGTGAACAGAGTACATGAACAGGTAGTGAACAGAGTACATGAACAAGTAGAGAACAGAGTACCTGAACAGGTAGTGAACAGAGTACATGAACAGGTAGTGAACAGAGTACATGAACAAGTAGTGAACAGAGTACCTGAACAGGTAGAGAACAGAGTACCTGAACAGGTAGTGAACAGAGTACATGAACAGGTAGTGAACAGAGTACATGAACAAGTAGAGAACAGAGTACCTGAACAGGTAGAGAACAGAGTACATGAACAGGTAGTGAACAGAGTACCTGAACAGGTAGTGAACAGAGTACATGAACAGGTATAGAACAGAGTACCTGAACAGGTAGTGAACAGAGTACATGAACAAGTAGAGAACAGAGTACCTGAACAGGTAGAGAACAGAGTACATGAACAGGTAGTGAACAGAGTACCTGAACAGGTATAGAACAGAGTACATGAACAAGTAGAGAACAGAGTACCTGAACAGGTAGAGAACAGAGTACCTGAACAGGTAGTGAACAGAGTACCTGAACAGGTATAGAACAGAGTACCTGAGCAAGTAGTGAACAGAGTACCTGAACAGGTAGTGAACAGAGTACCTGATCAGGTAGAGTACAGAGTACCTGATCAGGTAGAGAACAGAGTACCTGAGCAAGTAGTGAACAGAGTACCTGAACAGGTAGTGAACATAGTACCTGAGCAGGTAGTGAACAGAGTACCTGAGCAAGTAGTGAACAGAGTACCTGAACAGGTAGTGAACAGAGTACCTGAACAGGTAGAGAACAGAGTACCTGAACAAGTAGTGAACAGAGTACCTGAACAGGTAGTGAACAGAGTACCTGAACAGGTAGAGAACAGAGTACCTGAACAGGTAGTGAACAGAGTACCTGAACAAGTAGTGAACAGAGTACCTGAACAGGTAGAGAACAGAGTACCTGAACAGCAGACTGGTTCATAATTATGTGTATTGTATACGAATCACTCTGCATTGTCTTTGTAGGTGTGAGTACTAACAGTGAATGAGAACAGCCTGGTTTCTTCATCAACATAGTTTATAGTCTCCAGCCTGTGTGGCACTAATGACCCCTCATACATCAGCGACCACAGCAGCAAACACACTGTCCTTCTCTCTCTCTCTCTCTCTCTCTCTCTGTCTCTCTCTCTCTCTCTCTCTCTCTGTCTCTCTCTCTCTCTCTCTCTCTCTCTCTCTGTCTCTCTCTCTCTCTCTCTCTCTCTCTCTCTCTCTCTCTCTCTCTCTCTCAGTGTGTCTCGTCCTTTCTGCTCGGTGGTCGGACGCTGGCTGATCTGTGATCACAGTCATTGGATCGTTCTTTACGGATCGATAAGCGTAAGCGGGATGAAGCTTCTGTGCAGCGGATCGATGGAGTATCTCCTCGTTCTCTTCTGTCTTCCAGGTGAGAACATTTCATCTTGTGAAGAGTGGTGGAGACTTCCTGAGAGCTCTTCGTTGAAGGAACTTATTCATGTGCACTTCCTCAGAAATGTGAAATGAAGAGAACATGACTGAAGGTGGTCAGTGATGAAGACGATATAATAATAATATCATTTATATTATTATTATCATTACTATCATTATTATTATATAATATTTGAGTTTGTATTTATGATCAGTGATTTTGCTTTTGAAATGATTTTAACTGTTAGTTCACTGTTTTTCTGTCCAGCTCAAATGTTCAATCTGTCTGACGGTGTTTTATCGTCACCTTCTTTCTTTCCGTTGAACACTGCAGAGACTCAGGATTCATTGTGTCTCTGAGTGATGAGGACATGACTCTCACTGGCATGCTTTTATTGTGGTGGAATAAATAACTGACATTTAAATTAAGGGCTCTATGGACCACTTAAAATTCTTTTAAAACGTCTGTTTCAGTGATCTGACATTAAAAGCTTGTCGAATGTCAAACATGTCTAAACACTAGACACAAAACGCCGTGAGTTGTTTGTGTGTAAAGGCTTCAACTTCTGGAGCAGGAAGTGAACTTCTGACTCGCCCAGAAGCTGATCGGTATTTTATTCTTGCTTTCACTAAGTTGTCTTCACAGCTGTACTCAGGCCGGCCTCCGTGGTGATTGGACTGAGCTTCTGCCTGTGTGAGGAGGTGTGATCAGCTGCTGAGTAGCTTTGCTGATTGCAAGGGAGGAGCCTGCACTCCTGGCAGACAGTAGGCTGCTGTCCTTCAGCACCTCTGGAGGTTGGAAGCGTCAGCTTCAAGCGTCTGGCGAACAAAGGCAACAGGGCGACTTTTTCAAGCCCGACTTCGTCAAGCTACATGAAAACATGGACAACTCCCAGACCGTTGTCCGGTCTGGGAGTTGTCCATGTTTTCTTCTTACAACTTCTACCCTTTCACAGTGTGTTTTAACTATATCAAAGATAATTTAAACATTTTAGTCCACAAAAACAAGAAGGCTAAAGAAAAACCAAGACGGCGACGGCTGAAAAACAAGATGGTGACGTCCTAAAACTTGACTTCTTTCTTTACAGGGTTTGTATATAGACAATGAAGTAGTCCATGAATATGAGATATGACTTCACAGATAATTATAATCCCTCCTCGGCTTTGTGGAGGTTGATTCATGGCATTCTGCCGGTAACCCTGGTGGTCTTTGTGCATGCTACGTTGTGCTACGTTGTGCTACGTTGTGCTACATTGTGCTACGTTGTGCTACGTTGTGCTACGTTGTGCTACATTGTGCTACGTTGTGCTACGTTGTGCTACGTGCAAGTACAAACCAAGCTTTCAGGAGGCTTTGAACTTCTCGCTCAAGTTTCTGTCATCTTTTGTTACGTCTCTCTGTCACTTTCCACATGTACAAATGCAACAATAAGAATGATCGCTGCCTGGTTTACTGCCGCCAGGAGACGTTGCACCAGCGTCAAACCATAGACTCAGCAGCTGGAAGGATTACAGATACTAGAACCCAAAGGCACAACTCGGAGACAAGATACAAGTTCAGTTCTTTTACTAGAGTTCAGGCAGGGTCAAAACCGGGAGGTCAGTCAAACAGGCGAACAAATCCAATAAGGGGCAGAAATCCAGGATTAACGGATGAACCCATCGGGTACACATGTGTGGATAACCAGCCTTCAGCAGAGCAGAGGAGGATCTGCTCTCAGAATGAGACTTCTTCTCAGATTCAGAGCTTCACTTCCACATTTCCATGTTTGTCCAAAGGATGTTGCCCTCTGCCTCTCCAGTCATAGCGTTGTCATGTATCCTCTTCTTGTCATCTGAAGGCCACGGTGCTCTTGTGCGCTTCCTTTTTCGTGCAAGGCATGTTGTTAAACCTCCATGTGAGTCTCTGTTTGTTTCTTTAATGTCTCCTCTTGCAGTTATGAATCTCGTTTCTGTCGAGTGTTTGTTTGAATCATTGTGGTGTTTGGTTCTCACAGTCAAACATGGAGGAACATCTTCATACGATAATCCTACGAAGATAAACGTGGTGAAGAGATAATGAAGGGGTTAAGACAGAAAATAAAAACACGTGTGAAATACTGGACGAACTCGAAAGAACCATCAAAAACTATTGTGTCATCATTTTTTGTGTGTTTTGTCCAATCATTGACATGCGGGGGAGGGGCTTGTGTTTGAGGAACATCAGCGCTGCTGCAGATGTGAAGCAGACGCGTGAAAACGTGTCACAACAGAGCGGCTGATCTTCTGTTTGAAGAGGTGGGCTCACGGAGTCGTGGACTCTGAGTTGTTGGCGCTGGGAGCTCTTCAGACGTGAGCGTCACAAATAGTGAGAAAAACACGATCAACATGTCGGAGGATTTCATAAAGAAGGCAAATTAGTTTTTAGAAGCAGGAGGCGTTAAAAATGAAATGGTTTACAGGAACTACAACTGTGTCTTAACAACAAACACAACCATCAGGAACTCCTCTTTGGGCTTTAAAGCCAACTATCTCTTCAACATTAAGACTGCAAACATCCCATCATGCAATGCTTCTGCTCCATTCGATTCTGTGATAGGATAATCGTCTTGTCCTTATATATAATACGAGCACACTGTTTCAGAAGTCATTCCTAAAGAAAATGTATCGTCTTACATTCAGAAGAAGCATTCATCAAGACTTTTATTCTTTTTATTCTTTGGTCTTTTATCTCTTGTATATTCCTCTTTTATGAACTGTAAGTCTGAAATAAAGTAATTCATTACATTTAAAGACGTTACGTTACGTAACGTTACATTACGTTACGTTACGCTACGTTACATGACGCTACGTTACATGACGCTACATTACATGACGCTACATTACGTTACGTTACGTTACATTACGTTACGTTACGTTACGTTACATGATGCTACGTTACATGATGCTACATTACATGACGCTACATTACATTACGTTACATTACATTACGTTGCGTTATGTAACGTAACATTACGTTACGTTACGTTACATGACGCTACATTACATGACGCTACATTACATTACGTTACGTTACATTACGGTACGTTACGTTACGTTACGCTACGTTACATGACGCTACATTACATTACATTACGTTACGTTACGTTACATTACGTTACGTTACGTTACGTTACGTTACGCTACGTTACATGACGCTACATGACATGCCGCTACATTACATTACGTTACGTTACGTTACATTATATTACATTACGTTACGTTACGTTACGTTACGTTACGTTACGTTACGCTACGTTACATTACGTTACGTTACGTTACGTTGCGCTACGTTACATGACGCTACATTACATTACGCTAGATGACATTACGTTACATTACGGTACATTACATTACGTTACGTTACATTACGTTACGTTACATTACGTTACATTACGTTACGTTACATTACATGATGCGACATTACGTTACGTTACGTTACGTTACGTTACATTACATAACGTTACGTTACGTTACGTTACATTACATTACATTACGTTACGTTACATTACGTTACGTTACGCTACGTTACATGACGCTACGTTACGTTACATTACGCTAGATTACATTACATTACGTTACATTACGGTACGTTACATTACGTTACGTTACAGTATGTTACGTTACGCTACGTTACATGATGCTACATTACATTACACTACGTTACGTTACGCTACGTTACGTTACGTTACGTTACGTTACGCTAGATTACATTACATTACACTACGTTACATAACGGTACGTTACATTACGTTACGTTACGTTACGTTACATTACGTTACGTAACGCAACGTTACGTTACGTTACATTACATTACGTTACGTTACGTTACATTACGCTACATTACATTACGTTACGTTACAGTACGTTACATTACGTTACGTTACGTTACGTTACGTAACGCCACGTTACATTACATGACGTTACGTTACGTTACGTTACATTACGTGACGTGACGTTACGTTACGTAACGCTACGTTACATCACGTTACGTTACGTTACGTTACATTACGCTACATTACATTACGTTACGTTACATTACGGTACGTTACATTACGGTACGTTACATTACGGTACGTTACATTACGTTACGTAACGTTACGTAACGCTACGTTACATAACGCTACGTTACATAACATTACGTTACGTTACGTTACGTTACGTTACGTTACGTTACGTTACGGTACGTTACATTACGTTACATTACGTTACGTTACGTTACGTAACGCCACGTTACATTACATGACGTTACGTTACGTTACGTTACGTTACGTTACATTACGTGACGTGACGTTACGTTACGTAACGCTACGTCACATTACATTACGTTACGTTACGTTACGTTACGTTACATTACGCTACATTACATTACATTACATTACGTTACATTACGGTACGTTACATTACGTTACGTTACGTAACGCTACGTTACATAACATTACGTTACGTTACGTTACATTACGCTACATTACATTACGTTACATTACGGTACGTTACATTACGGTACGTTACATTACGGTACGTTACATTACGTTACGTTACGTTACGTTACGTTACGTTACGCTACATTACATTACGTTACGTTACATTACGGTACGTTACATTACATTACGCTACATTACATTACGTTACATTACATTACGTTACGTTACGTTACGTTACATTACGTTACGTTACAGCCATTCAGCACACGCTTCTCTCCAAAGCGTGTTAAAAGGCATCCGCCAACTCATTATTCCACCAGGAACTCCCAGGAAGTGTCTCTGGCGACTGGACTTCACTCCTCAGCTGTGGCTGACTGCAGCTGATGGTGACGTCTTCGTCTTAACGGATTGTCACCAGCAGTTCATGCAGCTGTTGAAGGCGTTTCACTGGTTACAGGATGACAGATGAAGCCTCGTCTGCTGCTCTCAGATGAGTCTCCAGCTTTATCTGATATCAACATTAAGACACAACATATATTCACATTATCCTTCTTCATCCAAAGGCTGGACTGAATGCTGAAGTCACAGTTTCGATCGTGAACACATAATGTGTGTTTGTGTTTCCACCGTTAGGAGGCGAAGTGTGTTTCACTCTGAGATGTGACAGGTCACGTCCATCCTCATGTCTTGCTGCTGCCTTGTATTCCCGTTTCTTTTACTCTGGCTCTATTCATTTACATTCATTCTATTTATTGATGTTATTCTTTTCTTTTTAATATTTTGTGCAGTGAAATGCTGCATCGCTGTTTAGCTTTGTAAATAGCTCATCACTGAACATTATACGTGCCATGAACATCTTCTACTTTACCTTATGTATTGTTTCACACTTGTGGACTTTGCTCATTCTGTTATAGTTTCGGCTTTTACTGACATGAAGAGACGTTCTGCAATAAAGAATACTGGACAGATCCACAGCAGCTTCTGTCCTCCGTCATTAGCAGTCTGAGGATTAATGGAATTATCAGCCTGCTGCTGTTCTGCAGACGTTAACGATGAACGTGTCAGACCTTCAGATCACCGGGTTAATTGAAGTGGGGAACGTGGTTCCATGTGTGTGTGTGTGTTCAGAGTGCTCCTGTGGGACTGACTGAGCTGCAGGATGTGCTGCTGGAGATATCAGACACTTCACCATTAAAAGTGAACTACTGAGAAGAGAAGAGGACTTCATACACACTCACACCCTCACAGCACTGAAAGCAATATGCAGAAGAACCTGGCCGAAGTTAGGACAGTCACAGATAGGACATGCTATCAACGTCTTTAACAACAAACAACCAATGTGAATTCAAACACAAGAAATTGATTCCCATGAAGATTGAATTATAGATCATAATTATGAAATCAAACAGTAACACCATTAACCAACAAAAGGTAGTCAGTTCAATTTGGTTTATAATCATGAATAAAAAGTATGATTTTCCACATCCAGCCAAGGCAATCTCTGCCTTTATTTGACAATGACGAGTGGAGAGAGACAGGAATCAATCGAAAAGGTGAATCCTCTGGGGAGCAGGAATGTGATCATCTGATAGAAATCTGAATAGTTGTTGACATACCAGCTCTGGACCCAAGAGTTGACCAACACTGTGCAGCTGTTCAACTCCAGCTGCTTGTTTTTAAAAGACAAGCGTTGGATGAAACGCCTGCGCGGTGTAACACAGACGTCTCTGCCTCTGATGCCCCAGGTTGCCTCTCCGCTCATGGTCGCTACGCTCAGAAGCTGCTGAATGACTTGTTCTCCAACTACACCAACGCTTTGCGGCCGGTGGAGGACACCGACCACATCATCAACGTCACCCTGCAGATCACTCTCTCCCAGATCATCGACATGGTAATCACCCCGTCTGCCGATCCAGATCTTCGTGTTGTGTGTGTTCATGCCCGTGCTGATGTGTCCTGTTCATCAGGATGAGCGGAACCAGATCCTGACTACCTACCTGTGGATCCGCCAGGTGTGGATGGACGCCTACCTCACCTGGAAGAAGGAGGACTACGACGGCCTCGACACCATCCGCATACCGAGCAGCTACGTCTGGAGGCCTGACATCGTCCTGTATAACAGGTGAGGCTGATCTACCCGGCTGCAGGGAATTGGCAGAAAAGCAGACTGACTGTTGTATTGGTGTTGGTTTGTTTCTGAACGTTTGTTCTGGTTTCTGCTCTTAGATGTTTGTTTAAAGGAGAAGCACTTATGACTTCTGGTGACTAGTAGTTCTCTTGAATACCGATGTAGAACACACTTGTTGTAAGTCGCGTTGGATAAAAGCGTCTGCTGAACGACTGTACACTGTACATGAGCTATGACGGACACATTCTGCTCTGATCCCGTTCCTTCTCTTCCTCCACTTTCTCCCCCACAGTGCAGACGACGAGTTCTCCAGCTCCATGGAGACCAACGTGGTTCTCCGTAACGATGGCCAGGTCATGTGGGACCAGCCAGCCATCACCAAAAGCTCCTGCTCCGTGGATGTGGCCTTCTTTCCCTTTGATTTGCAGCAGTGTCACCTAACCTTTGGATCCTGGACTCACAACGGCAACCAGATGGACTTGTTCAATGCCTTGGACAGCGCCGACCTGGCTGACTTTGTCCCCAATGTGGAGTGGGAGGTGAGTGGTCACCTCGTTCATGTGCTCAAAGCGAGACCTCATTCCTGAATGTAAATCACATTGTCTTTATATCCAGGTTCTGGGCATGCCAGCTAAGAAGAATGTCATCCAGTATGGTTGCTGTTCAGATCCGTACCCGGACATCACCTTCAGCCTTCATCTAAAGAGACGTTCCTCCTTCTACATCTTCAACCTCCTCATCCCCTGCATGATGATCTCCTTTCTGGCTCCGCTGGGCTTCTACCTGCCGGCTGACTCTGGTGAAAAGGTTTCTCTTGGAGTCACGGTGCTGCTGGCCCTCACTGTGTTTCAGTTGTTGGTGGCTGAGAGCATGCCGCCCTCCGAGAGCGTTCCACTGATAGGTGAGAAAACTCAGAAGTCCCTGATTTCTAAGTTTTGTTAAGCCGTGTCCACCAAAGCGTTGTTCACAGCTGAAAACACTTGGCACTCAGCTGGGATTGCTTCAGTGCAACACTTCAGCTGAGATGCTTTGGTGCGTCTGGTTGCTATGATGTAACAATGCTGCACACGGTAGCGTACTTGCTCAGAATGAGGCACAGAGGGCGGACCAGCCGGGCTACGTGGTTTCATGGGTTTAAATGTGTGGTATTTGTCCCGCCTCTTCTCCACTGTGATTGGACGACTGGGTAAAAAGCGACAGTGACGAGGGAAGTGTTTTATCCAAAATGGAACATTTTTCAACTCTCAAAGACCAGAATGTGCAGCGTTCCCCGCAGTTTCTATTTATAACTATGTAAACAACAACAAAGTCAGCCTGGGTCAAAGTTACTCTTCTTTCCTGACGAGCAAAGAGATTGCGTTGGTGAGAGAAACAGAGACTTTACTCATTTAACTGTACGTGGATTTCGAACTCTAAATTATCTTCAATTTCCTTTCTCAACAGGAAAGTACTACATTGCTACCATGACAATGGTCACTGCATCAACAGCGCTCACCATCTTCATCATGAACATCCACCACTGCGGCCCCGAGGCTCGTCCCGTCCCTAAATGGGCCGAGCGCTTCATCCTTAACTACCTTGCCCGCATCTGTTTTGTCTACGAGGTCGGTGAGAACTGCCTCGGCAGGACTACATCCAGGAAACGGCCTCTGTCGCAGGAGGAGTCAGACGCCCCGTCAGCCAACGGCCGCAACGCCAAAGGAAGAAACTGGGATGTGAACGGGCAGGTGTGGGCGGGGAGGGTGGAGGAGGAGAATGAGGTCGGGGAGTCTCTGAAGCTGGGGCGGGACTTGACCACCCAGACGGAATGGAAAGAGGATCTGTTTGTGAGCATTGACTACTCGGAGTTGGAAGGAGCTGCTGGAGGACATGAGGCGGAGCGGGAGGAGTCAAACAGTGCCTGTGGAGGAGGAGGAGAGCATGTCGAGGAAAAGAAAGGCGTAGGAGGTGAAGGCGGAGCCAGGGAGAACAGGAGGGAGATCTGGGTGAAAACCCTTTGTGTTTGTCAGCACCAGGGACTGCGCAGGAACGTTGAGTACATTGCCAACTCATACCAGGACCAGCGAGCCGGCCAGCTGCGCATCGGGGAGTGGAGGAAGGTCGCCAAGGTCATGGATCGCTTCTTCATGTGGCTCTTCTTCATCATGGTCTTCCTCATGAGCATCCTTATCCTGGGAAAAGCCGTCTGATGGAGATCCGGCTTCGAAAGATCCACCGATAACATTATTTGATTCTTCCTTTTTTCAAAAGAAGTGAGCAATGTTGGTTTAAATTGTAATGGATTTCAGGTGGTTCTAGTGAATGGTTTAATCTACCATTAGTGTGTGCTCTGTCTGGTGTTGATTTCCACCAGAAAATACAGATTTGGGTTTGAAAGACGGCCACACAAAGAAGTTTACACAGACAGAGGCACAGAAAGGTGGATACATCCCAGTTTGTGCGGGTAAAGTGAACAACAAGAGCCCACAGATAATTCCAAATTATTTGACAGCATCTCATCAAACAGCATGATCTTCAGCTCTTTACAGATCTCTAAGGACAGAACACACGGATCACTAGCGGTGGACCGATCACATTACACCACTACTACCATACTTCATCAACTCTACAGGAAACCAGAGATGTGGTCACCTAAGATCAGCACATCCCGGCTACTGAGCCCAGACGGCTTCCTCTGTCTGGGCTCCCGAACACAACACGTAAGATGTTCCCACAAAGGTTCCGATTTGCCGTAGTCATGTCTGTAAAGTTGCCATGGTAATGCCATTTCTGCTCAAGCATAGCTAAAGTGCTGCCGGAGGGAACCGGAACAACACAATAGAATATTGTCTGTTGTCATAATCTGGTTGATTTTTTTAAGCGCTTCAAAACAACAACAAGAAGATCAAAACATCATGAAAGACATGTGACGCAAGAGGGCCAGTAACAACAGATGGAACGGTTTAAAGTTGTCATATTAACATTTAAGTTGTGTTGATGCTTCGAGGAACATGCAAGAAAACATTCCACCGTAAGTGTTGATGAATTGAATGATTCTCTCAGTCTATAAACTGTCGTTTGCTCACGATGGATATTTTTCAAATGTGGCTTTATTTGCATAACAAGTACGAAAGTCAGTCAAAATGCAGACTAGTTGTGTTCAATATTGTATATTTCTCATTGCCATGCTAATTATAACCTAGTATCACCATCATCAACCTTGTATCACCATCATCAACCTAGTATCACCATCATCAACCTCGTATCACCATCACCAACCTAGTATCACCATCATCAACCTTGTATCACAATCACCAACCTCGTATCACCATCATCAACCTCGTATCACCATCATCAACCTCGTATCACCATCATCAACCTCGTATCACCATCATCAACCTCGTATCACCATCATCAACCTCGTATCACCATCATCAACCTAGTATCACCATCATCAACCTCGTATCACCATCATCAACCTAGTATTACCATCATCATCCTCATATCACCATCATCAACCTAGTATCACCATCATCAACCTCGTATCACCATCATCAACCTAGTATTACCATCATCATCCTCGTATCACCATCATCAACCTAGTATCACCGTCATCAACCTCGTATCACCGTCATCATCCTAGTATCACCGTCATCAACCTAGTATCACCGTCATCAACCTCGTATCACCGTCATCAACCTCGTATCACCGTCATCAACCTCGTATCACCATCATCAACCTAGTATCACCATCATCAACCTAGTATCACCATCATCAACCTCGTATCACCATCATCATCCTAGTATCACCATCATCAACCTCGTATCACCATCATCAACCTAGTATCACCATCATCAACCTCGTATCACCATCATCAACCTAGTATCACCATCATCAACCTCGTATCACCATCATCATCCTAGTATCACCATCATCAACCTCGTATCACCACCATCATCCTCGTATCACCACCATCATCCTTGTATCACCATCATCAACCTAGTATCACCATCATCAACCTCGTATCACCAACATCATCCTCGTATCACCATCATCAACCTAGTATCACCATCATCAACCTCGTATCACCATCATCAACCTAGTATCACCATCATCAACCTCGTATCACCATCATCATCCTCGTATCACCATCATCATCCTCGTATCACCATCATCAACCTAGTATCACCATCATCAACCTAGTATCACCATCATCAACCTAGTATCACCATCATCAACCTCGTATCACCATCATCATCCTCGTATCACCATCATCATCCTCGTATCACCATCATCAACCTAGTATCACCATCATCAACCTCGTATCACCATCATCAACCTAGTATCACCATCATCAACCTCGTATCACCATCATCATCCTAGTATCACCATCATCAACCTCGTATCACCATCATCATCCTCGTATCACCATCATCAACCTCGTATCACCACCATCATCCTTGTATCACCATCATCAACCTAGTATCACCATCATCAACCTCGTATCACCATCATCAACCTAGTATCACCATCATCAACCTCACTTGGTCGCCCACCAAGACAGCCTCTCACGCTCCACTGCGGTTGCAGTAAAGAAGTGGTTGACGTTGTGAATTCAAACAAAACCACTTGGTGAGGTTCAGGAAGAACATCAGGGTGGGGCTTAAAGTACGTAAAGTAAATAAAGCTGTCAGAGCTGACAGCTGGTCGTGAGGACCGCTCCATGAAAACAAATCCTTTCTGCTAATGAGATGATAGAACACTGTCATCTCAAGAGTTCACAGGATCACCTGTCAGTTTATCTCTCACATTAGCACCGTGTTGTATCTGTAATCTCATCATCACAGAGTTACTCACTGCAGGAAGTTACTGTAACAAGTATGATCAGGTGTTCAGACCTGTCGAGTATTTCATTTATTCAATAAATCAAAGGAGATGAAACCTTCGTGTTGCCTTGTGGGAAGATCGGGCGCAGCTCTTCTTACTGCAGGTTAACGTGTTATGATGTGTTGTCTGTTTAAAAAGACTTTTAAAAATGTTACATAACTTGGTCACAATTAGTCAATATCCAAATGTAAGGGATATTAACATCAACTGTTTGACTGTCGTGAAAAGGTTCAATAGAATTCAACTTGTTTCAGAAGTAAAGAATATTACTCAACGCTCATTTTCTGCAGTGTTTGTAGTGTAAACACACGGGAACTACTTGTATTTGTTGGTGTTGAACATTTGTCAGAAGACATAAAATACATTAAAAAGTTCTATATTAAAACAACTTTGTTTGTTGACGTTGGTGGTGAGTAAGTTGTTATTTTCCATAAAGTCTAAACTACTGACTGAAGACTTCATCATCATTATTATCGTTTTAGTTGGAAAGGAGAGGTGCACCTGGAGCTATAATGAGAAGCAGATGTATTTGATAATTCTTTCCACTGAAGGAGTTTTTATTGAATTCAGCTGAAGAATGTGAAACACGTTCACTGAGCTCCAGCGATCTGTTCTGATCATCTTTCTGCTGTTGTGATGTGATGGCTGAGGAACTGGTCACGTGATCTTCACCCACATCACATATTATACAATAATAATACAATACATAATAATAATGAAGGCTCTTAATGGATCATTAGCAGGCGGTCACACGGGTCACTTTAAGGTTCAGCAATCCCTCCAGATGTAAAACCTCACTTCACTCACTCAGTCACAGTGAAGTTAAGTACTGTTAAAGAGTAAAACCGATTCATTCATTTCACAATTAAACAATTTCATATTAGTTGAATCAATGCATCAATTGATGGACTGAAGTAGATTCCGTTTTTCAGCCCTTAAAGTGAGATGATGTAACTTTTGAAAGAAGTAACAACACAATCATCCTCTTCCACATTAGAAGCTGGATTCACAGCAATGCGACGCCCGCTGCTGAGTTGAGCGGTACTGTGTTGCTCTGTATCACCAGTCGTCTGGTGGCTGACTCTTGTGCTCCTTTACGCTGAGTTTGAGCTCAGGTCAGCTTCGTTTTGACCTCTGAAAAGAACAGATGGTCCCAGTTTGGCCCCAGTAGGTTAAATGGGCCTGAAGCACCGCTGGCCAACGACGAACACGTCCCAGTTATACACGAACGCAGACACACGCCTGTCTGTACTGCAATACAACACAACTGCAGCAGATGGAGCTAAAGAACTGTCCAATGAATACTCTGCACTGAGATCACATCGTTCCATACATTCAGTCCACAATCGTCTTATTGTCTTCGTCGATGACACAAACACATTCAAAACATTTTTGTGAATGTGTTTTGTGATTTATTATGTCACCACGTTATGGCTTGTACGGTAGCCCTGACAGGTCATTGCGTTACCTTATAATATGTTCTTGCATTCGCTTTGATCCACAGAGGACGGCTCAACTGCATCATGTTACCGTGTTCTGTAGACCGCCACGGTGTGAGAGACCACGGCGTGTGAGACCACGGTGTGAGAGACCACGGTGTGAGACCACGGTGTGAGAGACCACGGTGTGAGACCACGGTGTGAGACCACGGTGTGAGACCACGGCGTGAGAGACCACGGCGTGAGACCACGGCGTGAGAGACCACGGCGTGAGAGACCACGGCGTGAGAGACCACGGCGTGAGACCACGGCGTGAGACCACGGCGTGAGAGACCACGGCGTGAGAGACCACGGCGTGAGAGACCACGGCGTGTGAGACCACGGTGTGAGACCACGGTGTGAGACCACGGCGTGAGAGACCACGGCGTGAGACCACGGCGTGAGACCACGGTGTGAGAGACCACGGCGTGAGAGACCACGGCGTGTGAGACCACGGCGTGAGAGACCACGGCGTGTGAGACCACGGCGTGAGAGACCACGGCGTGAGAGACCACGGCGTGTGAGACCACGGCGTGTGAGACCACGGCGTGAGAGACCACGGCGTGTGAGACCGTGTGAGACCACGGTGTGAGACCACGGTGTGAGAGACCACGGCGTGAGAGACCACGGCGTGAGACCACGGCGTGAGACCACGGCGTGAGAGACCACGGTGTGAGAGACCACGGCGTGAGAGACCACGGCGTGAGACCACGGCGTGAGACCACGGCGTGAGAGACCACGGCGTGAGAGACCACGGCGTGTGAGACCACGGTGTGAGAGACCACGGTGTGAGACCACGGTGTGAGACCACGGTGTGAGACCACGGCGTGAGAGACCACGGCGTGAGACCACGGCGTGAGACCACGGCGTGAGACCACGGTGTGAGAGACCACGGCGTGAGAGACCACGGCGTGTGAGACCACGGCGTGAGAGACCACGGCGTGAGACCACGGTGTGAGAGACCACGGTGTGAGACCACGGCGTGAGACCACGGCGTGAGACCACGGTGTGAGAGACCACGGCGTGTGAGACCACGGCGTGAGAGACCACGGCGTGTGAGACCACGGCGTGTGAGACCACGGTGTGAGACCACGGTGTGAGACCACGGCGTGAGAGACCATGGCGTGTGAGACCACGGCGTGTGAGACCACGGTGTGAGACCACGGCGTGAGACCACGGCGTGTGAGACCACGGTGTGAGACCACGGTGTGTGAGACCACGGCGTGAGACCACGGTGTGTGAGACCACGGCGTGTGAGACCACGGTGTGAGACCACGGCGTGAGACCACGGCGTGTGAGACCACGGTGTGAGACCACGGTGTGTGAGACCACGGCGTGAGACCACGGTGTGTGAGACCACGGCGTGAGAGACCACGGCGTGTGAGACCACGGCGTGTGAGACCACGGCGTGTGAGACCACGGTGTGAGACCACGGTGTGAGACCACGGCGTGAGACCACGGCGTGAGACCACGGCGTGAGAGACCACGGCGTGTGAGACCTCGGCGTGTGAGACCACGGTGTGAGACCACGGCGTGAGACCACGGCGTGTGAGACCACGGTGTGAGACCACGGTGTGAGACCACGGCGTGAGACCACGGCGTGAGACCACGGTGTGTGAGACCACGGCGTGAGAGACCACGGCGTGTGAGACCACGGCGTGAGAGACCACGGCGTGTGAGACCACGGCGTGTGAGACCACGGTGTGAGACCACGGCGTGAGACCACGGCGTGAGAGACCACGGCGTGTGAGACCACGGCGTGTGAGACCACGGCGTGAGAGACCACGGCGTGTGAGACCACGGCGTGTGAGACCACGGCGTGTGAGACCACGGTGTGAGACCACGGTGTGAGACCACGGCGTGTGAGACCACGGTGTGAGACCACGGCGTGTGAGACCACGGCGTGAGAGACCACGGCGTGTGAGACCACGGCGTGTGAGACCACGGTGTGAGACCACGGCGTGAGACCACGGCGTGAGAGACCACGGCGTGTGAGACCACGGCGTGTGAGACCACGGCGTGTGAGACCACGGCGTGTGAGACCACGGTGTGAGACCACGGCGTGTGAGACCACGGCGTGTGAGACCACGGCGTGTGAGACCACGGCGTGTGAGACCACGGTGTGAGACCACGGTGTGAGACCACGGCGTGTGAGACCACGGCGTGTGAGACCACGGCGTGTGAGACCACGGTGTGAGACCACGGCGTGTGAGACCACGGTGAGAGACCACGGCGTGAGAGACCACGGCGTGAGAGACCACGGCGTGAGACCACGGCGTGTGAGACCACGGTGTGAGACCACGGTGTGAGACCACGGCGTGAGACCACGGCGTGAGACCACGGCGTGAGACCACGGTGTGTGAGACCACGGCGTGAGAGACCACGGCGTGTGAGACCACGGCGTGAGAGACCACGGCGTGTGAGACCACGGCGTGTGAGACCACGGTGTGAGACCACGGCGTGAGACCACGGCGTGAGAGACCACGGCGTGTGAGACCACGGCGTGTGAGACCACGGTGTGAGACCACGGCGTGTGAGACCACGGCGTGTGAGACCACGGTGTGAGACCACGGTGTGAGACCACGGCGTGTGAGACCACGGCGAGAGACCACGGCGTGAGAGACCACGGCGTGAGAGACCACGGCGTGAGACCACGGCGTGAGAGACCACGGCGTGAGAGACCACGGCGTGAGACCACGGCGTGAGAGACCACGGTGTGAGACCACGGCGTGTGAGACCACGGCGTGTGAGACCACGGTGTGAGACCACGGCGTGTGAGACCACGGCGTGTGAGACCACGGTGTGAGACCACGGTGTGAGACCACGGCGTGTGAGACCACGGCGTGTGAGACCACGGTGTGAGACCACGGCGTGTGAGACCACGGCGAGAGACCACGGCGTGAGAGACCACGGCGTGAGAGACCACGGCGTGAGACCACGGCGTGAGAGACCACGGTGTGAGAGACCACGGCGTGAGAGACCACGGCGTGTGAGACCACGGTGTGAGAGACCACGGTGTGAGAGACCACGGCGTGAGAGACCACGGTGAGAGAGACCACGGTGAGAGAGACCACGGCGTGTGAGACCACGGCGTGAGAGACCACGGCGTGTGAGACCACGGTGAGAGAGACCACGGTGAGAGAGACCACGGCGTGTGAGACCACAGCGTGAGACCACGGTCTCACACAAGGCTTCTTTCTTCAGCTTCACGGCCTCCTTCTCTGCTTTTGTCCACCAGTGGATTCTTAGGTTGCCACCACGACAGGCACTGATGACCTTTTGACCCTAACTCCTAGCAGTCGCTTCCACAATAGACACTTTGCACCAAAAAGAGGGGAGTTGAAGACGTCGTGGACAGCGGCCTCAGCCACATGTTCCCAGGTCCCTCCGAGGTCGAGCTCCACAAAGGGGCCCTGGTGAATTAGTCCGGCCCCGTCTCAGGGACCATATGACTGTGAGGGACCCTCCAGCACAGCACCCAGGGTCCCTGGGGCACACGAACCCCTCCAGCACATTAAGATTAATTTGATGGGAGAGTTATCCACCATAAACTCAAAAGTAAGTTCATCCCAGCTGCATATTATATATTAGCTATATTTTTAATCTGTATTGCATTCACACTGACACAATACATAGTGTACAATATAAAGCATCCTGTAAATGGCAGCAGGCCTCTGGACACTTATCTCGCCTCACTTGCTGACCCTCAAATACTTACAGTACATAGAGTAAAGTACCTCAAAATTATACTTAAGTGCAGTCCTTGAGTAAATGTACTAAATTACTTTATGAAAGTGGAGTTGACATGCTGTCTCTGCCTGTGTGGGTTCCCTCCAGTGGATGACTTCATCCAACAGTCAAAAGACCTGCATGTTACATGAACTGTAGACGCGATACTGTCTGCAGGTGTATTGTGTGTAATGATATGGTGTACTCAGCCTCATGCCCTGTGAGTGTTGGGAGAGGCTACAATGACCTGCAACCATGCACAGGATAAGCAGACAAAGATAAGCCAGGCTAGATACGCTGGCCAAGACTTTCATCCCTCACACCTCGAACTCTGTCAGACTCCTGCCCAACGAACATGATGGTCGAGCTGATCGTCCAACGTGGAATGTGTAGGTGTGCAGTTCTGCATTGTGAAACTTTGTTATGAACAGCAAGCCAAAACAGAGAAACTATAATTAAAAATACAAACTGTTGCATGTTGGGAGCTCGGGGGACTACACTGCCCCTTAATGGTCCACCAGTTCCGTCACCGTGTGTTCCAGTTGCCACAGCAGACGGTAATGAGCGTTAATGTTTCTGAAGCTAATGTAATGATTAATGAGGTCCACTGTGAGCGGCTGATCAACAGCTTGAGACGGTAATGAGCCCTCTGGGAGCAAAGAGAGAGTAATAGATGTGCATCAGAGCTCAGAGGACAGCACTGGTTACAGGCAGTAATGAAAGCCCTGGGATCCACCAGGACTGTCGTCACTGCCAAGGCACGGCTAACCTTTGGCTGCTTCATTTCTAACGTACTGTTTTGGTCGACAGTAACGAAACTAAGCAATTACCGGCAGATTTTTTAAAATTTGGACATTCATGGTCTCAAACAACCCCGTCCTCTAGTGCCATCGTTGAAACATTGAACACATCATGATCTAATTGACACCCCCCCATGAAACTGAGCATACACACAGGTTTGGCCTTCAATACATGACCTTTCTATCCAGGTACTTGTGGTCTGAGGATTTGTTCTAACTTGGTGGCAACAGTTTGAGGAAGACTCTCTGCTGACGATGCCCCCATGAAAAGGGAACTGGTCCATAAAGAAATGGGTTTCCTGAATTGGTGTGAAAGAACTTGACACAACCCTGAGCTCAACCCTTTCCAACACTTGGTATGAACTAGAACATGGTACTTGCAAGCCGAACTAGCTAGAACACCATTGTTTCCGGAACACACACTTCTGTAGATTCAAAGAAAGTCTTCAGGCTGAAGACTCTCTCAAGAGAGAGAGCGTCTCCCTGTCCATTGCCCCTGAACGCCTCACTGCAGTGTTTAATTCTATTAACCTGCTGGTCACTGAGACGCCTGGGAGCTCAGAGGCCTCCAGGACTCTCATCACAGCCCAATACTTATAACACAGACATACCACAACAAACACACGTTCCAATACCTTCCCACAAACTGAGATGAATCCACTCTGCTTGAAAATAGTGTAACTTGACTGAAAAATAAAGCTTTATTGTTTTTAGAGTGCTATTTTTGATATTCAATTCAATTCAATTCACATGTATGAATGTAGCTTTAACGTTATCAGCAGTGAAAATAAAAATGTAACCGTTTGTCCTTGGTTGGTCCTCTAGTACCCAAAACCAAACAGCATCATCTCTGAATTGTGTGTCAATCTGATCGTTCGACTATGAAACATTTCTTGTGCACACGTTGAGGTTTTGACTTGACGGCAGTGCGAGCAAGAAAGTATCGAACAGGGTGATTAGTCATGAATATTCGCTGCAAGTTGTATTGTTTTACAGCCATAAGCTATGGAGAGAAGATTGCACATAATAAAAGCATAAACAAAGGCATATTACTGATTACAATGGAATGATTTGAAGGAGTGACAGATGGATGACATATTATGGTCACTGATGGAAAAATCAATATCTATGATACGTTCATGTACAGATGTATTAAGTAATCAGGTTTGAACTGTGGCATCATATTCTGCAAAGCTAGCGTTCTGTGTGTGATGTCAGCAGAAAGGAATGGCCGGTCCCTGAGGGTTCCGTCTCCCTCTGGTTCTAACCCTAATGAGCAATGCAACAATGCTGCAACAACAAGAAACAGAGAGAGAAACAGTTCTCCATTCTTACACAACTATCGAGCTACTTAACTTGCTGCTGAATCAATTGTACCGATCAGACATCATTTCAATGACCAGAATAAATTCATGAAAAACGAACCACATTGTTTTCACCACAGCGGTTTTCTGATGCAACACAATTCAGATTCTACACTTTTCCGCTGCTCTGTGTCTTTTATGAAGCAAAGTGAAAGCTCAGGACGTTCGGGTCGGGTTGGAAATGGATTTGTGGCGCATCCGAGTTTCAGGCCAGAGAGTTTGTGATACTCCCTGGAAGTCGGCTTGCAAATGGCCGGCTAACCGTGAAGAAGACACAACACGATTAGATTCCACCTCATTTGACGGAGGCAGCCTTGTCCTTCCCAACACATTCTCACTCCCAACTCGCCAAATGTCAACGTCTGCTCAGTGGCCCGACACTTCGAACTGTAACACGCGATGCACCCTTTAAGGGCAGCGTTGGACGGCCAGGGAGAGCATGTCAGTTCCTCATGACAAGCACAGTGTCTTAAAGTGAAACGTATTCTCAGGAATGATAGTTTCTGTGCAGTACGTGCATACAGTCTCTTACCAAAATAACATTCCAACGTATGTCTGCTTCGTTTAGTAAGGTCTACTTACTCAGGTTAGGTTTAGGCAACAAACGTACATGGATATGCTTTGGAAAAGATCAAGTTTTTGGTTGAAACAACCAAAAACGTAACAAAACGTAACAAAACGAAGGTAAAGTTATTCAACGTTGACCTGGTTTCACACAGGACTGTGCCCCTCCCACCCCTCCATCAGTTCATCTCTCCATGTAATGATGATGCGCATGGAGTGTTGTTGCTTGCAGCAGTTTCAATAAACAATTAATTAATATCAAAATATGTAACAATCATTAATAACTAAATTATGAATCATAAACCTATAAATGAGTATAGAAACAATGATTGTACTCAGCTTCCATGATAAGACATCATGAAGATAAGATAAAGAATTTAAAAATAAGATTACAACCAATTTTGGAAAAATTAATTGAATTAATCAATTAAACCTTAATCTCAGGTTTGCAACGGAATTCTTGTCATGGTGTACAGAGTCCTATTCATTCATATACACACAAATCAAGTTCTTTATGAAGGAAATATGTATTACTACCATCATAACTAAACTACTAAACAGAAAAATAAATAAAATGAATGGAATACATAAAGAATATGATGACGAGTACAATGAATAACTATGTTTTTACATAACACTTCAACCTTCAGCGCCAAAGTCCGGAGTGAAAGTGTATGTCGAAGAGAAGTAAATGGTGAATGGACTTGTTCGAGTCCTTCCAACCACTCAAAGTGCTTTTACACTACATGTCATTCACCCACTGATGACAGGGCTACCATTCAAGGTGCCACCTGTCCATCATCATGGGCTTAAGTGCCCAAGGACACATCAACATGAACTGGAGTCCTTCTGATGGAGGGACGAGCCGCTCTACCTGCTGACCCACAAGTGCCCTTTTGATGTCTTCTTCTTTCTCTTCTTGAGAAAGTGGATGGTTTATCACCCCTTTATCACATCACCCCTCCCATCCTAATAACTATCTTTCTTATTTTAACCTTGCTTTACATAATCAATACTAGTTACTTACGTAGTACATGTAATTATTCCATATTTGAAAGCTGGGCTTTCTCAGCTGCAGAACGGTAACAAACTGATATGAATCACTGAATAAAACATCAGTGCTTTGGATAGAACAATCAACACCCAGTTTAAATAGCAGGAAACTCAAACTATTGTAAACAGAGTTGGCTGTCATGAACTTAACGATACATAACTTTTATAAACTAGATGTTTCCACTGTTGGAGATTTGGTAAACTTCAAGCTTGCACAGTTAATGTAGAAAGACACACTATAGCGAGTAATATGAGATGAGTTTGATATGATTACAGAACAAGATTAGAACAAATGCAAACAAGGCAGTTAAAAGAGTCAATTTGTGAATGGTTTACAGATAAAGTGAGTTTGTTTATGCTGAGGCAGATTCTAAATATATACATGCAAATTACAAGGATCAACTAAGACCAGTACGAACATATCAATTAAGGTACTTGTTCTTTTGCATCAAGTTTCTTGAAGTTGTTTATTCACAGTTGGGTGTGTCTCTGTGTGCCTCAGCGGTGTAATTGTTCCTAAAACTGTAAAGATGAGGTCACAGAACATGGGCGACTCGGCCTTAACGCTTTGAGTCAGAGACGTGGCAAAAGACACCAGAAGTCTTGAGATCAGTTCCTGGCAGAAGTTTTTCAGTTCAAAATTTGGTCGTTCTTGTATTTACTACATTTCAGGTTCCATCATCTTTCCGTGGATGTTACACAGATGAGTTTACATTTGATGTATCATCTCCAGCCCGGGCAGTCTGTCCGCCCGACACACAACTGTGATGTCACTTCAAATGTAATGAATTTTATATTGTAATTATTTACACTGCCTCACTCGGAAATGAAGCTTAGCGGAAATTCAGTCAGGAAGAATCTCTTCACACCCTCATGAAATCATCTTTCACTCTTTGGACTCTACTCTGAATATGGGTGTTCGCTCTGAAGTCCAAGAAGTTCAAACTTTAAAACTCTTATCCTCTCTGCTATTGTCAGTTGGCAATGAACCGATGCGACCCGATACTGTTCCTCATCCCTTCATCTGATCTTCAGCAACTTCCTTCACCACCTGCACCAGTGCCTCGACTGCAGGCCGGAACATTCCTGATGTAACTACTGCATCACTACCCCTTCAATATGCTACGTCATGATGGAGTCCAATCGCCAAAGACTATTCATTTATTCATCTTATCATGCATGTGTAATAAAATGTTGCTTCACTCTAAATGAAACAAGCTGTCGCTCAACACTTGCGTCTAATAAGATGCCTTATCCAAACCTGATTAACATACAAGTGTTGTGGCTGAAAGCTAAAGTAGAAGCGAACCTGTTATTATGGCGATCAACTCCAGGTGGGACCATGGTGGCCCTGATGGACTACAGGTTAGAACGCCAGCCATGAACCACCACGCCTCACTCTGCTGTCAGCTGTCGAGTAGAGGCATTCAAAAATATATATTTTAAATCTATGAAGGCAGCTCAATAAGTAGCTTTAGGTGGAGTGAACCCAGGTCAAACCTATGAAGGTTGTCACATGATCCCATACAATCACTCAAGTTGTAAGATTCTGAAAAATAGAAACCACCAATTCTTTATGGTCAGCTTAGTGTTTGAAATCAAACTCTGTTTTCTGTGGAAATAAATGATTTACTCCAAGGAAGTCATCTTTTTAAAGCAGCCGTTCATTCTTAGTGGCAGCTACAGACATGCAGGCTGGAGGTGGGAGTGAGGCGTCAATGGCAACGTTGGCTGTGAAGGGATTGGCGTTACTAATGGACACACAACACACAAAGTAAGACCATTAAAAGCGAACACTCTCCTCAACAAGTCAGAGCATGATCAGCTCTGAAGAGAAGACGGGGGGGCAGTCATACAATATATTGCTGTGATCATTAGACATTACCTTTAGTTCTTTTATGTGTTTGTTTGATGAAATATTGCGTTGCTCTGAGACGTCTGTCAGTTGTTTTATTGCAGGTACTTCTTTGTGATCTGTTTCATTCAGTTAAGAATTACAGGGAAAGACAAATCTCATCAACTCTTTTGTTCACATTTTTAACGCTGTTCTAGAGTTTATTGTAACGTGTGGTTATAATTATTATCACTGTCCCTGATGCGTGAAAAGAGGGTTTTAATGAACTCTCATCTTTTACAGAACCCACTGTATTGGATGGAGAACATAACAATGGTAACACCTCTCAAACAGCCTATCGTGTTCCACCTGGAGGGCTTCTATGTACCACCAGGCTACGGCGCCTTCTTCTTCTTCCTGGCTCTGTTTTACTACATCGTAACGCTGTTGGCAAATGGTGTGGTGCTGTGTGTTATTGTCATGGACAAGAACCTGCACAGACCCATGTTCGTTATGGTTTGTAACCTTGTGGTCTGTGATCTGCTGGGGGCCACGGCGGTGCTGCCTCGCCTCATGATGCACTTCTTGATGGGCCAGAAGAAGATCGCCTACATCCCGGCCATCACCCAGGCCTTCTCCGTGCACATGTACGGCGTCGCAGTGCAGACTATTCTGGCTGTGATGGCATATGACAGGTATGGAAACGCATCAGCACATCAAGTAAATGAGTCACTGATTTCATTATTTTACTGTCATGCACAGATAGAACAGTGCTCTCTTTTGTTATTGTGTTCATACATTGTGTCTTATGATTCATGGCTAAATGTTTATTAACATTAGCCTGTGTCCACATAGCACCGTTTGCTGAGAGACAGCGTCTTTTTCATCTGTTCCCAATGAGGACAGAGCGTGTGCGTCGCATGAGTCTGCCGAGAGAAAAGGCGCTGAGCCCAGCCTATATCAGTCAATAAATATCTTCAGGAGATTTGCCGTGCATACAGAAACAGATGCAAACAGTTTGCCATGTTAAAATAAATCCTGAACTGGAATGAGCTGTGCATGTGTTCTGTCTTTGACGGTGCTCTCCCTCTGCAGGTACATTGCTGTGTGTGAACCACTCAGGTATCACGCCATCATGACGCCGGCTCGGCTGCACTCCTGCTGCGGCCTGGCCTGGTTCATCGCTGTGCTGCTTATTGCTGTGCTCTTCATCTTCCACATGAATGCCCCGCTGTGTGGCAACATCATCCAACATGTCTACTGCAGCAACCGTGCCATACTGAACCTGGCCTGCAGTCCGACCCCCTTAAACAACATCTATGGTAAGTGCATTCGTTTAGGACAACGGAACAAACATACGATATGTTGTTGAACATTGGCCCTTATCAAGAGGTGTTGACCAAATTCAGCATGTTGCACTGCTTTCATGATACCCAACTAACAAAATGTTTGTACATTTTCTGTATCTTTTTCTAGGTCTGTCCATGTCCTGGTCTTTGAATACAAGCACCTTCCTCATCATTGCCTTTTCCTACTCCAGAATCCTGCATGCTTGTGTAAAACATGGCAGAGCTGACAGCGGTATCCGCAGTAAGACCTTTCAGACGTGTGCACCCCACCTCGTTATTTATGTGCTCTACCAAATAGCTTCATTGATCATAATTATAAGTCACAGGTTCCCCTCACTCTCACCAAATATCAAGAAGTTCTTCAGCATCCTGTTTATCATTATTCCACCAGCTATGAGCCCCATCATATACGGACTGGTCAGTAAAGAGATACGTGCTAGCATCAAGCATTTTACCAATTTACATGTCCAGCAGAAAAATATAGGAGTTTAACTTCTTAAGGTCATTGTGTCCCTGACAATTGATTTTTAACCCATTTTACTTGTAACGTTTTCAACAACTAAGCACATTTCATTACGAGAGATTATTTAGGTTTTAGGCGTACAAATGGTCCAGTTTTCCCCCATTTCTCCTGTCTGCAGCTACTAACAACTCCAAAAGGAATAACATACTGTCTGTTAGCTTTGTTTTGATTTCTCAGACTTATCACTGGTAATTCACTGCCTTTTAAATGTTGTCAGTGTTTGTGTTACTCAAAGCATCGATATATTACATCAGCCAATTTAACATGTTTCTCTAACTACATAACTTTCTAGACGTTTTACAAATAAAACATTAAAACCCGTTGAAAACAATGTGTGTGGATTATCCTGCTGTACAAGGTCAAATAAAAATACAATGATTATTCACTAGCTTAGGCCCCCACCTCGGCCGGAGCGAGCCGTCGTCGGTTGTTTGGAGTGTTGAGGAATGGTTGATGGAGATTTGGCCTGAAGCGGTTTGGGGGAGGCTTAGCTGAGGATCCACTGCTGCTCCCGGGCCTTGCAGACCCCCAAAATAAGCCTGTGCGCTGGTCGGCAAGATCGAGTGAGGATTTGGGGGTTTAAAGACGGCATTGGATATGGCCGAACCGATGTTGGACGGGTGTCTGCAGGAGGGCTGAACTCCAGGAATGGGAAATGAGAAAGCCATGGCATTGCGGTGGCCCAGACGTGAGCTGCATCGAGGACGCGCCCTGGCGGACGGGTGTCGCAGCGTCATTTGATGATTGGGTAACCGATGCTGCGTTCTGTTGTTGCTTGATGTGATCCGTTGTTGCTTGCTGCATTGCTGCGTCGTTACGTTGCTGCGGTCCGTTGCACTGCGTTGCTGCATCCCGTTGTTGCTTGCTGCGGTCTGTTGTTGCTTGCTGCATCGTTTCGTTGCTGCGATACGTTGTTGCTGGGGTACGTTATTGCTGGGGTACGTTGTTGCTGGGGTACGTTGTTGCGCTGCATTGCTACGTTCCGTCGTTGTGTGACTGCGTGGTTGCTTGCTGCGATGCATGGCTGCGATTCTTTTCCCTCTTTCTTTTTCTCTTTCGTCTTTTCTTCCCTTTCTCTCTTTCTTTTCTCTTGTTCTCTATTTTTCTTCTTTCTATCTTTTCTCTCTCTTTCTCTCTTTTCTTCTTTTTCTTCTCTCTTCTTTTTTCCCCTCTTCTTCCTTTTCCTTTTTCTTCTCCTTTCTTTCTCGTCTCTCTTCTCTTTCCTTTTTTTTCCTCTTCTCTTTTTTTCTTCTTTTTCTCTTCCTGTTTCTCTCTCTCTCTCTCTCT
Organism: Lycodopsis pacificus; assembly: GCA_028022725.1. Taxonomy (NCBI): domain Eukaryota; kingdom Metazoa; phylum Chordata; class Actinopteri; order Perciformes; family Zoarcidae; genus Lycodopsis; species Lycodopsis pacificus. Next base: position 23,959,607 of record CM051703.1, read on the forward strand.
TCTCTCTTCTTTTTCTTCTGCATAGTGGGAAGAGCGTGCATAGTAGGAAAAGCGGGATAGGGGAGGGGGACGGAGGAGAGGGAACCTGGCAACCTGGTGCCTGGGTACGGGCAGAAGAAAGGTGGTGTAAGAGAACAGTGACGGGACAGCTTAGAGGGGGGGGGGACAGCTTAGAAAGGGGGACAGAGGAAAGAAGACCTGGCAACCCGGTGCCTGGGTACGGGCAGAAGAAAGGTGGTGTAAGGGAACGGTGAAGGGACAGACAGGTGAATCCGGCCAAAAGGTGGGATGGAATGCTGTGGAAATGGAAGGGAGGAAGATAGAGTCTGCATCTCTTTGCCGCTTTGGAGAGTTGAGTTTGCCTGAGGTGGTGGAGGGGGATGAGAGGTGATGCGCTGCGACCTGGCAACCCGGAACTTTGTGGGTTGGGGGGCGGCGCCTCGGGGTGTGTGGTGGCGTCACGGTCGTTGGCGTCACGCCGGTGTGTTTGGATGTAGGTACGTTTGTGTTTGTTTGTTGTTGTTTTTTTTTTCCCTAACGTGACTTTGGGAAAGTTGTGAGGAGTTGGCACGGTTTGATTTGTTGCGTCGATGCTCTTAGCAGGACTGTGGTCCAGTTGGAGATATCAGCTGGTGCGTCTTCGATGGGGGGCCTGGCTGGAGCGTGGAGGGGTGGTGCCGGGCAGCCAGAGTCGTCGGAGGCTCGTTCCCGAGCTGGGTCTGGAGCGAGCGAAGAAGGAGAGAGCTGGATTTACATTTCCGTTGTCTACGTCTGGAGGTAGCGGGTCTCCCTCTGCCACCGAGATGTGAGTTAAAGGAGGACGGCCGTGAGTCCGACTCTTCATATTGTCAGATTCTGGCGGGTGGATGCAGCTGGTCGGCGAGGTGGAGATCGCGGGTTTGGCCACCCGGACCCTCTCGATGGCGGTTGGCGGCGTCCTCTGCATGGTGTTCCGGTTGCGAGTGCAGAAAATGCGAGTGTGCCGAGGCTTAGAGTGGGTAGGTAGTTGAAGGAGCGTGGCCGGAAGTGGGCGAGTGGCTGAGGTGTGGTCCTGCTCCTGAAATTCAGCTAAGTTTCATCTCCAATTATTGTTGTTATTTCAGTTAAATTTGGCACTAGAAGTGGAAACACAGTTAAGTGAATAAACAGACTTCACAGGAACAATCTGAGTTGTGTAAATGTTTTCAGTGGGCAAGCCAAACTGTAGGTTGCAGTAATCTCGTCTAGAAGTAACAAATGCATGAACTAATTGTCCTGCATTGCTTTGAGACAGGATGCGCCTGTGTTTTGCAATGTTACGCAGGTAAAAAAGGCAGTCCTTAAAATGTGTTTTTATTTGGGAGTTAATGGACATATCCTGATCAAGAATATCAAAGATAGAAGCTGAGAAACAATCAGAAGAATGCTTTAGTTTAGAAAGTATGAAAATGCCGAGTGAGCATTGAACATACCTTCTTGACTCTGAGCATGTAAACACAACTTGCAGGCAGCTTGTTGACATTTGCAGAGTTATTTCTTAATGTTGCATCACACATTATCTGACATAATGATCAATAATCCCCCCTAGAATAAAATTGTGTCTATAAACTTTGCTGCAGAGGAGCTCTTGATGGGTGGAGGTGGATAGTGTCAGCAGTGATCGGGGAGGCGAAGATGAACCATTGAGAAGCAATCTGACACTTTAAGGTGTCATTACTTATCTGCAAGCAACTGCTTCCTCATAATTTCTGATCAATGTCGAATCAAGAAAATTCACTCCTGTAGCTTTTCATTGCTTGTATAAATTACAAATTCTGTGACTTTAACATCATTTTGTTGTTTCAGGTTGATGGAAAACTACACTTATAACAGCCCCACGCTCCAGCTGGAGGCTTTGAATGTTTCAAAAGCGTCGGTGTACCCTGTCTTTCTCTTGTTCTTGTTCTCCTACCTGTTTATAGTGGTTGCAAATGTGAGCATTGCTGTTCTCATTTTCATTGACAAGAACCTTCACCAGCCCATGTATCTCCTTTTCTGCAACCTGCCCTTCAATGATATACTTGGGAATTCTATCCTGTTACCCCATTTGCTTAAAGACATGTTGAGGCCTCCCTCTGAACTCTTCATCAGTTATTACGAATGTGTGGTCCAAGCTTTCACCACACACATGTTTGGTACCACTAGTCACACTGTGCTCATGATTATGGCCTTTGACAGATATGTGGCCATCAGCAATCCCTTGCGATATAATACGATAATGACCAACAGAATGGTGATGAAGCTGACAGTTTGGGCCTGGGGAGTGCCACTTGTTTTGGTCGGGATTCTACTCGGTCTGACCATACGACTGAACCGATGCAGGACTATGATCAGAAATCCTGCCTGTGACAACGCCTCACTGTTTAAACTCTCTTGTGAGAGTGTGTTGATCAATAATGTCTATGGCCTCACTTTCACTGTAGTCATGTTCACAGGTTCTATAGGCAGCATGGTGATCACTTACACAAAGATTACAGTAGTCTGTCTCACCAGTAATAGCAAGTCTCTGAACAGTAAAGCCTTGAAGACCTGCAGCACTCATCTGGTTGTGTTTCTGGTCATGATGATCAGTGCACTGTCAAACATTACTCTACATCGCTTCCCTCTTTATTCAGACTACAGAATACTCTGCGGCATTTTGTTTCATATTGTTCCTGGTAGCCTCAACCCCATCATTTATGGAGTGCAGTCAAAAGAGATACGACATTTTCTGTTCAAGTTATTTCAGTCCAAGAAAGTTTTGCCGTCATTGTAATTTCGTAATCAACATAATATATAATGTGACCTAAAGATGCCCTGCTGTGCCCTTGTTTTTGTCCCTTGTAAGTGTATAAGCACTTTATGCACAAATCTCTGCCGTTATTAGTGTTACTACCGTTAATACTACACTAATTATATGTATCACTTATGTCATATGGATCGACTTGTTATTTTAAAATGTTGTTCATTATGTACAGATGACATCTATTGCATTTCTGCTCCTCCTGGGAGAGGGATCCCTGCTCAGTTGCTCTCCCTGAAATTTTCCCCCTTGAAAGTGTTTTTTCGAGGATATTGTTCCTGTTAGCCTAAACCCCATCATTTATGAAGTGCAGTCCAAAGAAATACGAAAATTCTTGTTGAAGTCTTTTTAGTCCATGAAAGTTTTGCCATCATCATAAAGACAATTTATTATTCCTGGATGCAGATAAATAATGACCATGATTTGTGGCAATAAATACAAAAAACACCTGTTTGCTGCTTTCAACTAGGCCCTTAAGGTCAAAGTCATTACCTCGGAGTACAGGATTGTTTTGTGATAACCAAAAAGTGGGGATACAAAATACAAATTCATCTATTTTGACTGCATTTTATGATTCCTATGATGGCAACACAGACAGTAGTTGTAATCTAAAAACTAAGATAGACAATGCCAGAAGCGCTTGTTTCTGTAAATTATTCTAGCAGAGGTCCGAGTAGGTCCACTTGGTTCCTTTTAACAGACCCGTCGGGGTTCTGGTTGTGGTCAAGACCAAAAAGCACCTTATTGAGTTGGCGTAAATTTTGTATATAGCGCTCCTGTGTTTCATAAGTTGCCACTTTGTGTCACTCTCAGCAGTGTGTAAATAAAAGGTTTTCTGTTTTTTTTTTCTGATGCAAGGCCGATAGCCAAATGTCCTGACAATGAAATGCAACTTAGTACATATAAAAATAAATCAATAATAAGCTAATTGAATGTCGCACTCTTGGCTTATGATTCTCGGGTTTAAGAAAAATAAATAACGAGAACATAAATAGAAGTTTGGGGCCGACCGTAGCCCACTGGGTTAAGAGGGTTGTCTGGTAACCGCAAGGTCAACGGTTCGATCCTCGACTGGCACGTGTCACGTGTCGAAGTGTACCTGAGCAATACACTGAACCCCTAACAGCTCCCCGGGCAGCCCACTGCTCCCGATATACAGGGATGGGTCAAATGCAGAGACAAATTTCCCCTTTAAAGGGATCAATATATTGAATTAAAATGTGTATATTTCATCCTTCAATAAATAAAAAACTAATGGTCCGCTCTACCAAACACGGCAGGGTATAACCCAAATCACTGTCTGTATTTTAGCACAAAATGAATGTGATATTTCACTCACTAATTTCTGTTATACAAAGCAGACATTTGGTTATGAGAATGGGAAACGTCCTGCTTAAAATAAATTCTAAATGAAAACCCCTCCAGAGAAGAGACAGCTCAGTGAAGATGGTGGAATTTAGAAAAAACGAGTTTCGGATTTGGGACAATTTTCCCTGCAATCTGAACGTAGCCAAAGATCTCCTGGTGACTTATGTCAAAAATCTCCTTGCACTGTGTGACACCCTTCTAATTCTTAATGATTGATTTAACCAGATTACAATGGAAGTTCTGTAACTGTTGTGCACTTGTGTATTTCAATCATCTTAAGTTTCATTAAAAGTAAATTAGTCTAGGAGTCTTAAGCTACATAATACAATGTCAGTAACATTAGCTGCTAACTTTGACTTCACAAGTCTAACATTAAGCTACATTGTACAATGTCGGTAACATTAGCTGCTAACTTTGATTTCAGAGGCTAACATTAAGCTACATTATACAATGTCGGTAACATTAGCTGCTAACTTTGACTTCACAATTCTAACATTCAGCTACATAATACAATGTCGGTAACATTAGCTGCTAACTTTGACTTCACAAGTCTGACATTAAGCTACATTGTACAATATCAATAACATTAGCTGCTAACTTTGATTTCAGAGGCTAACATTAAGCTACATTTTACAATGTCAGTAACATTGGCTGCTAACTTTGATTTCAGAGGCTAACATTTAGCTACATTTTACAATGTCAGTAACATTAGCTGCTAACTTTGACTTCACAACTTAACATTAAGCTACATTATACAATCTAAGTAATATTAGCTGGTAACATTAGCCAATACAATAATATTGAACTACGGTACATTAAGATATCGCTGAGGTAAAATTAATAAATGTCAATAACATTAGATGCTTACTTCCGAAATCAGATAAATTTGATCATCACAAGACTAACATTAAGCCACATAACCTTCACTGTTATCAATCATACGGTCAACATTTACCTTCCTTATGTTTAAAATAACATTTCCTGCTAACTTTGATACAAGACTAAAATTGAGCAATATTGTAGTAGGCTAACCCTAATAACAGTAACATCAGTAATGACAATGGCAATTACATTAGCAGCTCACATTGGCCAGCACTAGGCTAACATTGTTAGCCTCAAGTGTCAGAAACATCAGCTGCTGACTTATGCTGCATTCACACCAAATGCGTAAATTACATACAAAGTCTATGCAGACGCGATGAGACTCGCGCGATTGAGGCAAATTTGCGGCGCGATTGACGCAAATCCGCGTCAACCGGCAAATCGCCCCAAACGCGCGAGTTGAAATTTTTCAACTTCTGCGAAATATTCGAGTTACGCCCGCGCGATAGCCTATCAGCGTTGAGTTGCTCCCCCTGTCATCAGTGACATCCTGCCGTTGTTGAATCAGGAAATAAACTGTAGCCGTCTGTGTTCAACCAGAGCTCTACGATCAAATCGGCATCATTACGTAGTTATTTCGGAGTCCCTTTTTGTCGGTTTATTGCCGTTAAATCACAGCCAAATCAATTTATTTTGTGTTCCTACAGCTGTAACAAACACCGACGTGTGGCTTGCTAGACACAGTGAATACAGCTCGATAAAATCCACGGAGCTCCTCTGAACAATATTATGAACCAGACATGACGGCGTTTAGTTTCCCGGGATATCTGTGACTTCCACAACACGTACTAAGCAGAAATAGAGGTTACTGTTTTCATGGTTAATGGCGGACAGTTTAACGGCTTTCAGGGCGATAAGCCCCGCCCCCTCTCCGGCGAGTCCAGCGCGATTCGCGTGATTCACACATGTACACAAATGGTCCCTGGCGTTTTGACCGGCGGTGCGATGAATTTCGCGAAGCGTTTGGTGTGAACGCAGCATTAGGATATGACAACGCTAACATTAAGCTACATTACCACAATGTCAGCAGCTGTTCACCATGTCAGGAAAAGTAGCTGCTAACTATCACAGGGAATAAATTAACCTACACAGTATGGTGTCAGTAACATTAGCTGCTAACTTTGACGATCACAAATCTAATGCAAGGATCGTAAAATAAATGCCAGTATTCGCTTGGAACTACCTAGTTAGCTTTGTCTATAGAATTAAGCTACTTTATACAATAAGTAACAACAACTGCTAATTTTGGTCATTGTAGGCTAACGTTAAGCATAATTCTACGATTCAAGACGCACCATCTCCTAACGACAACCATAACAAATCAAGGGTCACTTACATTAGCTGCAGACGTATAACGTCACATCTGTTGGCTGTAGACTGCGGGATCATTTGCGTTTTCTCGCATCTCTTGTGCTAGACGCCCTGGAAAGAAGGGAGGGGGGGGGGTCTTCAGATACCAGACCGCCATCTTGTCTGGACTCAAAACTAACATCCGACGGCGCTCAGTGAACTTCCCCGAGCTGTGTTCACTGTATATAGCAAGCCACTCGTCAGCTGGATTACTGCAGCGCTATGAACCCAAAATAACCAGATTTTGCTGTGATTTGATTGCATTTAACAGATAAGGACACCTAAATAAATCTACTGAATGATGGAAGCTCGTTTTGTCGGGTCTGTCGTCCAGACTAAAAGCAATCGACTTTTAAAATTGTAGTTTGTTTTGTGAATGGAGTTCTGATCGATCAGTGTCAGGCTATGCTAACATTGTAGTTGCTCCATCAACACTCAACACAATGTATTCAAGGCATAAATTTGGCAGCAACATTAGTAGCAAACTACACGTATGTGCGTAGCTCAACCATTTGTCGCGCTAGCAATACGTGTGCAAGACAGTTTTTCTTCCATTACCATGAAACTCTTTCACAGCTGTTGGCCGTTGCGCTGCCTGCCTGTTTTTCACGTAGTTTGTTTTGCGAAGACCCGCCCTACTCTACATCTGATTGGCTTGTACTCTTGCACTCTTTGCAGAGTTTGTTCATTTTATTGCTGATGAAGATTGGTGGACGGTTGGTAGGTTTAAAATTTTGTCGACTCAGGATAGCAGCCTTCTTGTATCGTGCTTTCATATCTATGCTAGTTACGATGTCCAGTTTTATTTTTTTTTAAAGTTGCTATGCACATTGCTTACATGGATGAAATAGAATAAAATACTATAGAATCACCACAGCGATTAACAAGAACATTTCAAACAATAGCACTTTGTGTCAAAAAGGCTTGCTGATCCCTGTTTAGAGTGTAATTAGCAGAATATATTCTTCACGTCATCATTTTCTCTACTTTCTCACCTACCTGTAGTGTCATGGTAGATAGTAGATAACTGTCACTACCATGGAACCGCATGGCACCATTTACCCTCTGGTTTGGGGCATCTACAGGCATCCATAAATACAAGTAAAAGACTGAGCATTCACATCTTATTTTCACGTTATTCAATGCTTAACCTTTTTGCACATATAGTAACTCGGGATGCCCCAATTGACAGGCCGATATTCATAAAAAATACGTGATCAGTAGTCGCACACGTGGTTGTTCAGGCGCACGAAGTGCTACTAAAACAAAAGAAAAACGTCTACGAAGTTGAACTTTTACGAAGTGTGTGAGACAAATGTAACGTATGCCATCTGCAGGTTTCATCAACATACTGCATTCATGAAAAAGACAATATTATTGATGGTAAACACGTTAAATTTAATGAATAATACAGTTAACAGCAACCACAGTTTGAGGATTTGTCGCCCGAGGAGGAAATCTTCAGTCTCCCTTAACAATGACTCTGTTTTGTGAGTTCTTGAGTTAGAGGAAACTTAAGTTTGCGTTGCAATGTCAACGACAAATTTGTAATTATTTGTGTAAATTCGGCAAACATAAGGACACAAACTGGTTCTGTCATTTACAGGTCATTTCTTTCTTTCGGAAAAACTATTGAGCCAAAAGTTTGTTCGGCCACATCCTCACTTCCTTAAAGACTATTTATTTTAAATAATTTTATAAATCACTGAATTTCCCTTCAATTTCTAATAGGCCCTCTGAGACAGCTAGCATAGTTTACGCTACATGACATGTATTTTGAATATTTTCTCATTAAAAATACAATGCAATGTACCGTAATTTCCAGACTATAGAGCGCACCTGCTAATTTTTAAAAGAAAAAAAGAATTTGTACATAGATAAGCCGCACTGGTCTATAAGCCGCAGGTGTCCCCGTTGAACGGCAAGATGCTTTTAACAGTACTAAAGTTGTCTTCTTCTCTGAACATCATAACATGTACGACTCGCGAGCTTCTAAGCTAATTTTAACATTCCCGCCAATGGGGAAATGCTAACCGCGATTAGCATTTGCGAATATAATATATCTTCGTAGATCTTTTCATGCTTCATACAGACATACTTACAGACTAAGGTCTCTCAAGGCTACCAAACGGAAGAAGTAAAACGAAGCAGCGTGTCTTCTCATTCGAATCTAAAAGCAACGAGGCAATAACTGTCGTTGCTTGTAGCTCGTAGCTCTGAATAGCATTTACGGCTAACTGGCTTGGCCGCTTAATAGGGCTGATGACGCTCCAATAACAGCTGATTCCTGTGCAGTAAAAGTCTGCATTTCTGTGGAGGAATCAGCTGTTATTGGAGTGATTAGCGAGCGCCGTGGCCAGCGGCGTCAGTTGCTGCTAGCACAACAGCTGCTAGCTGTTGTGCTTGCAGCAACGCTTGAAATTATCCCCCCGGTCGCTTCCCGTAGCATTCCTTCAGCCATTCATTAGGCTTTCTATCATCCACCCTTTCTTGTTGACTTTCACGGCGATTCCTTTCGGGAATTTTTCTTATGGCATTGTCATCCGCTTAAAAATCACCATGAGTGGAAGCTTTAGTCCGGATGCTGTGCAGCTCAGAACACAAGTGAAATACGTTCTCTCATGGCCAGTTGTTTTCAGCGTGACGGACGACTCACCTTTTTTGTTAACAGTCCTAGTGAGAGGTATGTCAAACGTCAAAGGTACTTCATCCATATTTATGTTAAATGTGTTGGCGGCCAAAGCTACAAAAAAATCCATACAGTAGCCGCACCGTTGTAAAAGCCGCAGTCTCAAAGCGTGTGAAAAAAAGTAGTGGCTTATATGCCGGAAAGTACGGTATAATAAATATGGCATGACATTTGTCAAGTTACCAGCTAGTTTGAGGGAGCTTTGTTTTATTTTACCAAAACATTAGATTTGTCACCGCCACATTGGCAGCTACGGAACAAGCTAACGGAGAACTAAAACATGATTGTAATAACGTTACCTCACTTTAACCAACAAACAGCTCATATACTTTATCATACAGAGGTAGCTTTAGCTTTAGCCCATAGCTAACAACACCAAACACACTACTAATACATAGTATTGTGGAGCTATATCGTTGCTAACATCGCCCTGCTAATTGTGATAAGCGTCTCATCTTTGACAAAGTACATCAGTTTGGTGATGTTACAGTATTAAACACACACACGTATTCTCAACCAGGTGGTTTTACTTACTGTTAACCGAAGTTATGGACGCATTTGCGTTGATTGTCTGCTGACATCGACTGTTTCCACATCGCTAAGCTAGCTGTCTGCTTTAGGTCTACATTATGAATCCCACTTTTCTTCTTGTCAAGACCCGCCCTCTGGAGCAATCAAGCGCTATGATTGGCCAGGCGTCCATGCTCTGACTAATAGGCCATCCCAACCCTAACTACTCAAGGTTAATGGCTTAACCAATCGTCTCTGCCTCAACCAGCCACTCGGGGCCATGACGAGCAGTGAGATTCATAATTAGAAGTCACCGTGCTGCTAGCAAAACCAGTTCAAACTGGTTCTGTCATTTGCAGGGCCGAGAATGTTTTATTTGTTCGTGTTGTGTCAACTTTTATCTCGACCAATAAAACCACAGACTGTATATAACAAGAGGACGTAGCCATCGTGACGTCACCCGTTGGTTTGTAGACTGATGTTTTGAAGCTTTGAGTTCGGAAATTTCACCGTCACTATCTTAGATAACGGCGTTCGCCATGTTGTTTTTTCTGCAACCAATAAACAGAGGAGTGATGTAGAGACGACGTAGGAGAGGGAAGCGGGCCGGCGTGCTTGTACGTGTCCGCTCACGTGGATTCCGCACACCGCTGCCGGGCATATTTCTCTCAAACGTCCGCTCACTGTGTAACAAACTGGACGAACTTCAGCTACTAGTGGGGAAAGACAGAGACTTTTCTTCATCTTCCGTTTTGTGCTTCACTGAGACTTGGCTGTGGGATCGATTCTGGACTCTGCGCTCCAGCTGGTGGGCTTCCCGCTGTTCAGAACGGACCGCGACACGGAGCTCTCAGGCAAGTCGTAAGGTGGAGGAATCTGTTTTTACACCAACAGTGGCTGGTGCAACGATGTGTCAGTGATTCTTCAACACTGTTCTCCTGACCTGGAATATTTTATCATTAACTGCAAACCCTTTTACTCTCCACGTGAGTTCGCTTCATTCATCCTAGTCGATGTTTACATTCCGCCGCAGAGCAACGTGCAGGAAGCACAGCGGACACTCGCCGACCGGATACTATGTGTGGAGCGGACCTACCAGGACTCCCCAGTTATTGTCCTTGGTGACTTTAACAAAGGAAATCTCAGCCATGAACTGCCTAAATACAGACAGTTTATTAAATGCGCAACCAGAGAGGAGAGCATTCTGGACCACTGCTACACCACAATCAGCGGGGCATATCACGCCGTCCCTCGTGCTGCACTGGGACTCTCTGACCACGTCATGGTCCATTTGATTCCTTCATACAGGCAGAAACTCAAGCTATGTAAACCTGTGGTGAGGAAATTCAAGAAGTGGACCAGTGAGGCTCTAGAGGGTCTTCGGGCGTGCTTGGACTGTACAGACTGGGATGTCTTCAGGAATGCTACCAACAGCCTGGATGAGTACACATAGGCTGTAACTTCATATATCAGCTTCTGTGAGGACAGCTGTGTTCCAACAAGCACCAGGTGAGTTACAACAACGACAAACCCAGGTTCACAGCAGAACTCAGACAGCTAAGGCTGCAGAAAGATCAGGCCTTTAAGAGTGGGGACAAGGTCTTGTACAAAGAGTCGAAATACAGGTTTACCAAGGCAGTGAGAGACGCTAAACGTCTGTACTCTGAGAAACTCCAACATCAGCTCACAGCCAATGACTCTGCTTCTGTCTGGAGAGTCTCAGGCCTAGTCCACATTACTCCAGTTTTCCTCCAGTTTTCCTACGTTTACACTGAGCAGCCACACCACGCCGGAGTTTTGGAGCGCCCTAAACGGAGGAACCTGAAAACTCCGCCGAGGTTGGAGCTATTTGAGACCTCCGGGGTTTTGGTTGAGCGTAGACGTCAGATACGGGTGTATACGGATGTAGTCCGACGCGATCCATGTGCTCGCTACTGGATTGGTTATTAACAGCCATGACGTCTCCGTCCCTGATTCGTCACACTCACTATCACGTGACCCGTACCCGGAAGAAAACAAACAGCCGGCGACCAGCTGCGATTCATTTCAACATGGATAACGAACGGCAAGCCTTGCTTGCTGTGTTGTTTGTACTAGCAGCTATTGTGGAGTTAAATGCGTCATTTTACAATGCTGCTATTCCCTACAGGCGGAGGAGGCGAGCTATTCTTTGAACGATGAGCGACAATTCCCGAGTCCAGAGACGCTATCAGCCGGACATGTCCGGCTGATAGCGCCGGTTTTGTGCATGCTGTATTACCTGTTGCGTACCAGCAGCTGTTGTGTAGTAAAAAGCCTGCATTTATGTGGAGGAAGTAGCTGTTATTCTAGCGATCAGCGAGCTGATTGACCATCGGCGATCAGCTACAGCTACTGAAGCTACAGTTAGCAATAAATGCTGTTCAAAGCTAGAGCTACAAACAGTCAACAACACAGAGGAAACGAGTGAGAGACGAGTGATCGACGCTGATTCGTTTTACTTTTTCCGTTTGGTAGCCTTGAGAGACCTTAGTCTTTTTCTGCTGGGTGACCCAGCTTATCCCCTGATGCCGTATCTCATGAAGGAATACCCCAATGGAGCTAACGTTACATTCATCAGCCCCACGGCAACAACACATGGAAGCGAGTGATCGACGTGTGTTGACCACATTTATGGACCATAATCGAGTAAACGTTTCCGTGTAAGTGTGGATTTTAAAGTAAAGAGAGCGAGATATATATATATATATATATATATATATATATAGACAGACAGACCCGCAGCGCTGTAACTACATCTGAAAAATAAAACTTCTAAAACTTTCCACGAACTGTGTCTGTTTGAGTTTATAGAGGAAGATCTTAAGTATCAAATACAACCTTTCATTATTAAAGACTAACGTACTTTATTACTCTGTCATATTTCTTTTTAACTAAGCAAGCAATCCACTTCCTGTTTACACCATCACACGCATGCCCAGTGTACGTTAATGGTCACGTGCTGTCCGCCTTCTACAGCTGCGTGTGGATGCAGATCAACCTGATGAATAATGCTGAAAACTCCCGTGTGGACGGAGATCGGTTCTATTTGAGAACTCTGCATCCAACGACACACGGCCTAATGTGGATATCGCCTCAGACAGATCACCAACTACAAGCCCAAAACCCCCCCCCCCCCCTCCATGAACGACCTCCGCCTGGCAGACAAGCTGAATGAGTACTGCTTCCGCTTTGAAAGACAATGGGACAGTCCTGACTCCACCCCCCACAGCCCCATCAACCATCACCAGTCAACCAGCCCCCCCTCCCCCAGCTCAGCAAGGGCCCATGCCTCTGTACCACCCATTCCAGCGCCCCCCCACCCCCAGTGACGACTCTCTCTATTCAGGAGAGAGATGTAAACAGGCTCTTTAAAAAACAGAACCCCCGCAAAGCAGCCGGCCCAGACTTGATCTCCCCCTCCACCCTGAAGCATTGTGCTGACCAGCTGTCTCTGGTGTTTACAGACATTTTCAACACCTCCCTGGAGACATGCCACGTACCAGCCTGCTTCAAGGCCTCCACCATCATCGCTGTCCCTAAAAAACCAAGGATCACAGGACTTAATGACTACAGGCCCGTCGCCCTGACCTCTGTGGTCATGAAGTCCTTTGAGCGCCTTGTCCTGTCCCACCTAAAAACCCTCACCGACCCACTCCTGGACCCCCTGCAGTTCGCCTACAGAGCCAACAGATCTGTAGATGACGCAGTCAACTTGGCCCTTCACTTCATCCTCCAGCATCTGGACTCCCCAGGAACCTACGCCAGGATCCTGTTTGTGGACTTCAGCTCTGCCTTCAACACCATCATCCCATCTCTGCTGCAGGACAACCTCTCCCAGCTGCAGGTGCCCGACCCCACCTGCAAGTGGATGACAGACTTCCTGTCCGACAGGAAGCAGCGCGTGAAGCTGGGAAAGCACGTCTCATCCTCCAGGACCATCAGCACCGGTTCCCCCCAAGGCTGCGTTCTTTCCCCTCTGCTCTTCTCCCTGTACACCAACAGCTGCACCTCCAGTCACCAGTCCGTCAAGCTCCTGAAGTTGGCGGATGACACCACCCTCATTGGACTCATCTCTGGTGGGGATGAGTCCGCCTACAGGTGGGAGACTGACCATCTGGTGACCTGGTGCGGTCTGAACAACCTGGAGCTCAACGCTCTAAAGACAGTGGAGATGGTTGTGGATTTCAGGAAGAACGTAGCCCCACCAGCCCCTATCACCCTGTGTGACTCCCCCGTCAAAGTAGTGGAGTCCTTCCGCTTCCTGGGCTCCATCATATCCCAGGACCTCAAGTGGGAGCTCAACATCAGCTCCATCACCAAGAAGGCTCAGCAGAGGATGTACTTCCTGAGGCAGCTGAAGAAATTCAACCTGCCAAAGACAATGATGGTGCATTTCTACAGAGCCATCATCGAGTCCATCCTCTGCTCCTCCATCACGGTCTGGTACGCTGCAGCCACAGCCAAGGACAAGGACAGACTGCAGCGCATCATCCGCTCTGCTGAGAGGTGATCGGCTGCAATCTGCCGTCCCTCCAGGACTTGTTCACTTTAAGAACCCTGAAGCGAGAGAGAAGAATTGTAGCTGACCCCTCCCACCCTGGACATAATCTGTTTGTGCCCCTTCCATCTGGTAGGAGGCTGAGGTCCACCAGGACCAAGACCTCACGACACATGAACAGTTTCTTCCCGTCGGCAGTCAGGCTCATTAACAGAGCCCGGGACCCCCACTGACTCTGGCCTCCCCAGGACAAATTCCCACCGGTCACTCCCCCGCACATCCCTTCTATTACGCTCAACACTTTCACACTACACTTACATCTCACTGGTTTATAGTCCTGTTATCTGTCCGTTTGTGCACTCGACTTCACTTTATTTTATATTTCACTTTATCTTATATTTTCTGTAAATTTTCTGTAAATTTCTGTAAAAGTGTTTGTACTTTGCATTGCCGATTGTTGTTGATTGTTGTTATATGTTGCGCACCTCCCGTCATGTCAAATTCCTTGTATGTTCAACATACAATGGCAATAAACGGTTTCTGATTCTGATTCTGATTCTCTGACTCTAAATGGAGCATAATGTACTAAATTAACATCATGCTGTATTGAAGAAGACTTGAAACTAGAGATTGAGACATAAACTCATGTTTACAATGTTTACTGAGGTAATAAATCAAGAGAGAAGTAGAGTCATTTTCTATAGACTTCTATACAACCAGAGGAGTCGCCCCCTGGTGGACACTAGAGAGAATGCAGCTTTAACACATTTCAGTATCGTCTTTACCCGCCAGAACTGGATGTTGCCGCCTGTTTAAAACACACAATTTAATTCAAGGCAAAACACAAATAAAATGATTTTTATTGTATTTCAAAAAAACTATATTTTAGATATATATATAAACTGTAACAAGGGCTGTTGGTGTGACGTAATAGTGAAAAAAAGATTGTTTGTGAGTCTTCACTTCATAACAAAATTTCCCCTGAGAATCAAACTGACTATATTAAACTGCAATCATGGAGGAGAATTGTGTTGGGTGTTAACTACCAACAGAGACACAAGACAGAAAAGCCTAAATTTGGATGAACCAGAAGACTTCCAGCAGGTATTACTGAACAATAGTCAGTCTTTCTTTAACATGAACAATTATCAAAATTCTATGCAATCATCTTTACCTTTGTTATTTATTTTTGTTGTTTTAATCATTTGTTTATATTTCTTGGGGCTAGTTGTAAAGTGTAACGAACTTTGTTATTGCAGGTTGATGGAAAACGACACATTCAACAGCTTCACGCTCCAGCTGGAGGGTTTAAATGTCTCAAAGAACTCCGTCTACCCTGTCTTTCTCTTCCTCTTTTTCGCCTACATTGTTACAATGCTTATGAACGTTGGCATTGCATGTCTGGTTTTCATTGACAAGAACCTTCACCAGCCCATGTATCTCCTTTTCTGCAACCTGCCCTTCAATGATATACTTGGGAATTCTATCCTGTTACCCCATTTGCTTATAGACATGTTGAGGCCTCCCTCTGAACTCTTCATCAGTTATTACGAATGTGTGGTCCAAGCTTTCACCACACACATGTTTGGTGCCACTGCTCACACTGTGCTCATGATTATGGCCTTTGACAGATATGTGGCCATCAGCAATCCCTTGCGGTATAATACGATAATGACCAACAGAATGGTGATGAAGCTGACAGTTTGGGCCTGGGGAGTGGCACTTGTTTTGGTCGGGATTCTACTCGGTCTGACCATACGACTGAACCGATGCAGGACTATGATCAGAAATCCTTACTGTGACAACGCCTCACTGTTTAAACTCTCTTGTGAGAGTGTGTTGATCAATAATGTATATGGCCTCACTTTCACTGTAGTCCTGTTCACAGGTTCTATAGGCAGCATGGTGATCACTTACACAAAGATTACAGTAGTCTGTCTCACCAGTAATAGCAAGTCTCTGAACAGTAAAGCCTTGAAGACCTGCAGCACTCACTTGGTCGTGTATCTGATTATGTTGATCAGTGGGTTTATTGTCATTATTCTGCATCGCTTCCCTCAGTACTCAGACTACAGGAAGCTTTCTGCCATTCTGTTTCATATCATCCCCGGCAGCCTTAACCCCGTTATTTATGGCGTGCAGTCTGCAGAAATCTGCAAATCCTTGTCAAAATTACTCCGATCCAAACCAGTTATGCCATTATTCTGAGTGTTTAAAGTTGATGACGAAACATTTACAGGTTGAGAAAAAAACACATCAAATTTAACCTAAACTTCCTAAATGTATTTGAAATATATGTTAAATATGTTTTGTGTTTTAAGTTCTATGTATATGTTTACAAAAAATGATGATATTAAATTATCTTTGGCATAATGCAGCCAGCAATTATCTACACCTGCTTGTCTTTTCCAGGTTCACGGGGCTGGAGCTCACTCCAGGCCACTTTATGTATAAAATATGTTATGAACACAAGTATAAGGTGTGTGTGTGTGTGTGTGTACATATTTACCATATATATATACCAGTGACCAACAATAAAAGCAGAAATAAAATGTCCATGTACGAGTCACATATCTGTAAGTTGGAAAAAAAAGAATAGATATACATGGACTGGATGATACAGTATAAAGATGTCTCTGTACTGTATATACAGTGTTTACATAGCGAGAGCCATCCTTTAATGTAGTGTAGCACTTGTCCAGCATCTGTGCCGTGTTAGCAGACAGCATGGTTCCTAGAGTCTCTCACTGGCAACACTTGTGCAGGTGGCACAGGGAGAAACCTGGTTGCATTAGCAACTTTTATATCAGGGGTCTTCAACGTTTTTCAGGCCAAGGACCCCCAAACTGATAGAGAGATGGAGCAGGGACCCTATATATATTATATAAAATTGTGTTTTATATTAACTGGGCCTAGTACCGTGTATAAACATACCTCTTTATTGTGCATTCAATACTAAGCTATTCAAATAATACACAGGTTCATATATTCATGTTTTTATTTTAAACAGGCACAGTGAGTGGGGGGGCCGTGCCGCTGCCATGTATAAACACACCTTGTCAGCTGATACCAATGCCAACATCAACATTATCTGTCAACTGCATGATGATCATGCATACAAGCTGTTCAAATTGATGTTTTCATTTTAAACATAAATGTGGAAACTAAAATGAGTGATGGCCTATTAGTGCCACTGCCATCATAAAGATCCCTGTTATCTTTCCCACAACACTGAACTATTACAATAACGGACACATTCATGTTTAGAGAAAAAAACAAATTATTATTATGATTCATTTTTTTAAATTGTCTAATCAACCAACAATTTCGCGGACCCCCTGCAGTACCTCCATGGACCCCCTAGGGACGGCGCACCCCCTGTTGAAGACCTCTGTTTTAAAGGAAATGCCCTCCAGTGCTGTAGTCTGTCTTAACCTGCCTGAAGCGTCTCTTCACTGCCCAGGAGACCTTTCATCGTCTTGATTGGAGCAAAGGCCACTTCACCAGTGTTTGTTGTGGTCACTCTTGTACTTTTATCCATGCTAGTGGTCTGGCTCTTGGTTGGGATGACTTGGGTCGGTCCAACACTTTGGTCCAGACTGAAATATCCCAACAACTCTGGCATGGATTGAGATGGAAATTGTATACATATTCATGGTCCCCAGAGATTTAAGCCTATTCACTTTGGTGATTCCCTGACGTTTCATCTAGCGTCACCGTGAGGTTTGGATCTGTAGTTCAGAGTGTGACCTACATGGCCTTAAAACTAGATAACTAAAAGTTGGGATCCAATTTCTATCCAGCCATCCATTTTCTTCTGCTTATTGGTTTACGGCTCTGCTCCCAGCTCCCTCCAAATCTCTAAAGCTGAACTAACTCCCAACCAGGAGGGAACAATACACCTTTCTCCGGAAGAGAACCATGGCTTCAGACTTGGAGGTACTGACTCTGATCCCGAAGTTCAGGGTCTGAAGGAGCCAACAGGAGTACTCTGTTCTCTACCTGTTCAGGTACTCTGTTCTCTACCTGTTCAGGTACTCTGTTCTCTACCTGTTCAGGTACTCTGTTCAGTGTAAAAGTCACTCAACTAACTTTTTCAGAGCCGTATTCATATATATTTATTCAGGACTTTAGAGATTATTTTCAAAACATATCAGAACATTTTACGTTAGTAAAGTACATCAATACAAGTATCTCAGTATTTCATTACAGTTTCTTTACATTAAAGTGACTTTTGTCATTTCATCTCACTCGGTCAGAATCATTTTTTTCTTGTAAATATGACGACCATTTGTTCTCTGACAGCTTTGATCTGCAGTCCGTAGATAACGGCGTTCATGGAAGGAGGAACCACGTGGAACAAGATGGAGGCCAGCTTCCTGTGGTCCGACAAGTGAGGGAACCGATGGAGGATGATGATGATGTTCCCCGACAAGAGCAGGATGACGTACACGGCCAGGTGTGTGGCGCAGGTCTGCAGCCCTTTGCTGTTCAGAGACTTGTTCCTGCTGCTCAGACACACGACGGCGATCTTCAGGTAGGTGAGCGTCACGCTGCACAGCGACGCGGCCATCATGAGCATGCCGCTGCCGAGGCCGTAGATGTGGTTGATGAGGACGCTCTCACATGACAGCTTGAACAAGGAGGCGTTGTCGCAGAACGGGTTGAGAACAGTCCTTCTGCAGCGAGACAGGCGGACGCTGAGGCTCACGAGGATCACGATCAAAAAGAAAGCCACCGTCCACGCCGCCACCGACAGCGCCACCACCGTCCTGCTGGTCATGATGGCGGCGTATCGCAGAGGGCTGCAGATGGCCACGTAGCGGTCGACGGCCATGATTATGAGCACCGTGTGGGAGACGGCTGCATGAAAGTGAGCGCAGAAGGCCTGGATGACACACTCATAGTAGTGAATGTAGCGCTGAGTCATTGGAGTGAGAACATCCCCCAGGACACGAGGGATGACGGTCGTCGCCCCGAACGCATCGTTAACACTCATGTTGCAGAAGAGCAGGTACATGGGCTGCTGGAGGCTCCTCTCCCTGGTGATCAGCACCACCAGCCCCACGTTGGACACCATGATGAAGATGTAGATGAGGAGGAGGAGGACGAAGGCGGGAACGGAGAACTCTGGGCTGACCCTTAACCCCTCCAGCTGTAGAAGATCCATATCGACGGATTCGTTGCCCATGCTGCAGAGGGAGGATGAAGAAAGCATAAAGCCAAAAGAAATCATTATCAAATTAAATGGAGTAACAAATTAATATCACGTTTAGTAGGGGTGGGAATCAGAAGAGATCCCGCGATACGATATTATCACCATACTGCGATATTCTGAGTATTGCGATAACATAGGCCTATATTGCGATTTTGAACTTCACATGATGTCCCCAAAGGAAAACTGTCAACATGTTTTATCTACAAGATAAAGTTTTCAGTCTGTTCATCTCATTCAATCATTTTTATTGCAGCAGAATATGATTGTGAAGCAGACAGACTGACCAACAATCTCATAAACGTTGCATGAACCTGACAAACTGAACTGTCTGTATCACTACACAGTCCAACTGAACTAAATGCAAACGTGTGGACTCAGCATATGAACTATAACTGATATAAGTAGGATATCAGAGTTATATAACTCAGTATATGAACTATAACTTGTATAAGTATGATATTAGTTGTATAACTCAGTGTAACTTGTGATGCGCTGCTCTCTCCTCATGAGCTGCTGCTGTTAGCAGGTTTAACCCCATTGTGAGGTCAGATGTCTCTTTGTTTTGACCAACTTCTTTGCACAGAAATCATTTCAGAGTTTTATTTAAAAGCAGCTGGTCATAAAGATCACAATGACTTTCTTAAACGGTAAAAGAAATATAGTTATCAGGACTGTCAGAAAGATATTGTATATAAAATTGTATATGTTGTTTTTAAATGTAAACTGAAAGAAAACTAACACTTCCTATCCATGAAACCAGCTTCAAATATACAAATATGTACGTCAAACTTCAATACGTCACCTAATCAAGTTCTGTCGACTGTGGAAGCTGAATTTATTCAACATTTCCAGGAATGAAGAGAGAGTCCCAACATGTCGAACAGGAAACTCCAAAACTGAAGTCACAAGTTTCTACGAACGAGAAGGAAAATATTCCTGCAGACAGAGTATTTCAATAAAGTACTGATCAGTTCAATGAAAACAAAGATGAAATCCTAAAGAAACACTTGATACAAATGTTCAGTCTGAGGATTTCAATCTTTTCCAGAAATGTCAGATTAATCTTTCACTTTTCATCAATATTGATATTTGGCTGTTCTTTATGTTTTCAGCCACACAGAACATGTTCATAAAGCTTGAATAGAACAAATGGACATTTAATAAAAAGCAGCTCAAATGAATTTAACATACTTCATTTGAATAAGTCTTTAAAACATTTGATTGTTTTAGGTTTAGGTTGTTTAGGCTCTTTTCATTCAATTTCATCTTTTTTTTAATTTGCCAGATTACATGTCAGTGTTGTTCCACATTGTAAGCCTGTATGAGTGTGAGTCAGGTTTACCTCCTCCAGCCAGACCAGAGGTGGACTGGAAGAGACGTTTTATAAGATGCCTGAGCGCTTCAAACCACATCTCCAGCGGCCCTGAGGGCTTTGATCTGCTCACATCAAAACAATTTAATGATGTTTTTAAGTTTCATTCACCTTTACTTACAGAAGTTAACTTTCTTCAACTACAGCGCTCTGTACTATTATGTACTTGAACACGGCCAATAGTACCTTGATATCAGTAATCCTGATTTTGATCACATAGCATGATGCTTAAATGGAATTTGCCGTACTTTCCGGACTATAGAGCGCACCTGTATATCGGCCGCACCTGCTAATTTTTAAAAGAAAAATAATAACGTGTCCACAGATAAGCCGCAGGTGTCCCCGTTGAACGGCAAGATGCTTTTAACAGGACTAAAGTTGTCTTCTTCTCTGAACATCATAACATGTCCGACTCGCTAGCTTCTAAGCTAATTTTAACATTACCGCCAATGGGGAAATGCTAACCGCGATTAGCATTGGCGAATATAATATATCTTCGTACATCTTTTCATACTTCATACAGACATACTTACAGACTAAGGTCTCTCAAGGCTACCAAACGGAAGAAGTAAAATGAAGCAGCGTGTCTTCTCATTAGAATCTAAAAGCAACGAGGCAATAACTGTTGTTGCTCGTAGCTCGTAGCTCTGAATAGCATTTACGGCTAACTATCTTGGCCGCATAATAGGGCTGATGACGCTCCAATAACAGCTGATTCCTCCGCAGACTTACAGTCCAGTAAAAGTCTGCATTTCTGTGGAGGAATCAGCTGTTATTGGAGTGAATACCGAGCTCACGGTGTGGCGTCAGTTGCTGCTAGCACAACAGCAGCTGTAGCAAATCCATCCACGCCACAGCTTCAGATGGTCATCTCCTCTGCAGGGTTACCCATCAATCCACTCCTCTGCAAATGACAATGTCAGGTAATCATAATGAAATGCTCACCTTCCATCTCATCCATGCACCTCAGCAACCAGTCATTTTGGGCTATCCGTGGCTTAGGAGACACAATCCACACATTGACTGGGCATCAGGAACTGTATTACAGTGGAGTGTTCATTGTCATGCTCTCTGTTTAAAATCTGCCTCATCGTCTGTCCCTAGTCTGCCCGCCTCTTCTGAGTTCCCAAATCTCTCCGGGGTTCCTAAGGAGTATCTTGACCTTAAGGAGGTTTTTAACAAGGCCCGGGCCACCTCGTTGCCGCCTCATCGCCCGTATGCCATTGACCTCCCGGGTACATCTCCTCCCAGAGGTAGACCTTTTTCCCTATCTGCTCCTGAGACGAAGACTATGGAGAGATATATTACGGACTCATTGGCTACAGGAATCATTCGACCAGCTTCATCTCCAGCGGGAGTGGGGTTTTTCTTTGTGGGAAAA
Source organism: Lycodopsis pacificus (assembly GCA_028022725.1). Taxonomy (NCBI): domain Eukaryota; kingdom Metazoa; phylum Chordata; class Actinopteri; order Perciformes; family Zoarcidae; genus Lycodopsis; species Lycodopsis pacificus. The sequence goes on from CM051703.1 coordinate 23,981,696, forward strand.
AAGGACAAATCCCTGCGCCCTTGCATTGACTACAGAGGACTCAATAACATTACGGTAAAAAATAGGTACCCTCTTCCACGTATTGCCTCTGCTTTTGAGCTGCTACAAGGTGCTACCATTTTTCCCAAACTCGATCTCCGCAACGCTTACCATTTGGTCAGAATCCGAGAGGGGGACGAGGAAGACTGCCTTTAATACTCCTAGTGGACATTATGAGTATTTAGTTATGCCATTTGGTCTCACCAATGCCCCTGCAGTCTTCCAGGGGTTGGTCAATGATGTTCTCCAGGATATGCTCAATGTTTGTGTTTTTGTGTATTTGGATGACATTCTTATCTTCTTGAAGTCTCAACAGGAACATGTGGTCCATGTACGCCAAGTCCTCCAAAGGCTTTTGGAGAACCAGCTCTTCGTAAAGGCGGAGAAGTGCGAGTTCCACACCACAGAGGTATCGTTCCTGGGTTTTTTCCTCAATGCTGGTAATATCCAGATGGACTCTTCCAAGACCAAAGCAGTTGCTGACTGGCCCTCCCCATCCACACGCAAGGAGCTTCAACGCTTTTTGGGCTTTGCAAACTTCTATCGGCGGTTCATCCGTAACTACAGTACCATGACTGCTCCCCTCACCGCTCTCACCTCCCTGCATGTGCCCTTCCGGTGGTCCTCTGCGGCAGCAGGGGCCTTTGGTAAGTTAAAATCACGTTTTACCTCTGCTCCCATCCTCATATTCCCAGAGCCTGCCCGGCAGTTTATTGTGGAGGTGGACGCCTCGGACACTGGTGTAGGAGCGGTCCTCTCTCAGTGGTCGGCTGAGGACCAAAAGGTTCACCCATGTGCCTTCTTCTCCCGGAAGCTGTCCCCCGCGGAGAGGAATTATGACATTGGGAACCGGGAGCTGTTGGCAGTCAAACTAGCATTGGAGGAGTGGAGACACTGGTTAGAGGGGGCGGAACAGCCGTTTGTGGTATGGACAGACCACAAAAATCTAGAATATATCCATTCGGCCAAGCGACTGAACTCTCGTCAAGCTAGGTGGGCTCTGTTTTTTAACCGTTTTGAGTTTGCACTATCCTACAGACCAGGTTCAAAGAATGTCAAGCCAGACGCCTTGTCTCGTCAGTTCCAGCAAGAGAGCTCTCCTTCCCGTCCTGAAGGTATCCTCCACCCTGAGTGCGTTATTGGTGTGGTAACCTGGGAGGTGGAGGACAAGGTAAAGCGCTCCCATGCCGAACACCCTGCACCCAGTGCTTGTCCTGATAACCGGTTGTTTGTTCCTGTCGATCTCCGTACTCAGGTCCTCCAGTGGGGCCACTCTTCCCGCCTAGCTTGCCATCCTGGGATCAGACGTACACTAGCACTGCTCAGACAGCGTTTCTGGTGGTCTTCCATGGAGGAAGACACCAAGGGGTTCATTGGTGCTTGCCAGGTTTGTGTGCAGCATAAGAGCACTCGCCAACCTCCCTCTGGGCTTCTTCATCCTCTGCCAGTTCCTAGTCGTCCCTGGTCTCACATCGCTTTGGACTTTGTAACCGGCCTACCCCCTTCTGACGGTAACACAGTTATTCTCACGGTCATTGATCGATTTTCCAAGTCTGCTCTGCTCATTCCATTATCCAAGTTACCTACTGCCAAAGAGACTGCTAAACTATTACTGCAAAATGTTTTCCGGCTGCATGGTCTGCCCATTGATGTGGTCTCCGACCAGGGACCACAATTCACCTCTCGCTTCTGGTCAGAGTTTTGCAGGCTGCTGGGAGCCATGGTCAGTCTGTCGTCAGGGTTCCATCCAGTCTAATGGGCAGGCTGAGCGGATGAATCAAGAGATGGAGACAGCCTTACGCTGTCTCTCCTCCCGCAACCCCTCCTCCTGGTCTGAGCAGCTCTTGTGGGTCGAGTATGCCCACAACACCCTTCCCAAATCAGCTACCGGGTTCTCACCATTCCAGTGTGCCCGTGGATATCAGCCACCACTCTTCCCGGAGCAGGAACAAGAGGCCAGTGTCCCCTCAGTCCAGGCATTCATCCAGCGGTGCCGACACACTTGGAGGCAGGCCCGCTCCACACTCTTGCGCTCGTCTGACCGCTACCAAAGGTCTGCCAACAGACGCCGTGTTCCTGCATCCCGTTATGCCCCGGGACAACGTGTCTGGCTGTCTACGCGGGACCTTCCCCTCAGAGTGGAATCCAAGAAATTGGCTCCTCGCTTCGTGGGCCCTTTCCCTGTTTCTCGAATCATCAATCCTGCTGCTGTCCGTCTTCGTCTGTCATCGTCCATGAAAATTCATCCCACCTTTCATGTCTCCAGGATTAAACCCGTCAAGGAGAGCCCCCTTCAGCCCCCCACAGACCCCCTCCGCCCCCCGGATCATCGATGGGGCACCTGCCTACACGGTCCGTTGCCTTCTCAAGTCTTGGCGATGGGGTAGAGGCTTGCAATAACTAGTGGACTGGGAGGGTTATGGTCCTGAAGAGCGTGAATGGGTCCCCGCTCGCCGAATATTTGATCCCTTCCTGATCACGGACTTCCACTAGGCCCATCCGGACCAACCCAGTGGGACGTCAAGAGCCGTCCCTAGAGGGGGAGGTTCTGTCACAAATTCCCCTTCATATTAGTTTATTTTCATCCTGTCTGCTTATTTGACTAACTCTCCTGTCATTTCAGATCCTACCATGCACACCCAATCATCTCTCATTCCCCTCACCTGGTCCTCCTCACCCATCTCACCTGCAGCCCATTCCCTCATTAGCCCTCACTATTTAGGTCCCTTCACTTGCACTTGTTCTCTGCCAGATTGTCTTGTGTGTCTCTGCCAAGCTCTCCACTGTTATATATCGTACTATTCTGATCTGCCTGTTCCGACCCTGTCTGCCTGTTTTCTCGACCTTGGATTTTTGCCTGCCCCTTGTTGGATTTGTTTGCCTTGTTTGGACTGACCTCCCGGTGTTGACCCTGCCTTTACCAAGTAAAGAAACCTATACCTGAATCTTGTCTCAGAGTTGTGCTTTTGGGTTCTAGTATCTGTAACCCTTACAGCTACGTTCAAAAACCAAGATCACGACGGTCAAAAACCAAGATGGCGACGTTCAAAAACCAAGATGTCAACGGTCAAAAACCAAGATGGAGACATTCAAAAACCAAGATGTCGACGGTCAAAAACCAAGATCACGACGGTCAACAACTTCAACTGGTTTCTCTTAGCCCCTCCCCTCATTTTAAGTACTGGAGAAGCACTGTATGAATCTTATAATTCTTGAAATCAGTTGAAAAACAAATCAAACTCTAAATAATTATGTAAACGTACTTTTTAGTTATCATTACTTCAGAATATTGTTACTGAATGGATGTTTAGAGAAGTGAAATATATTTGAAAATGAAGAAGAAGGTGATTTCTCAATGACAGAGGCAACAATTGTATTATCAGTTATTTACATTAAATTCACTATTGAGTGATTTCACCTCTTGTGTTCCTGGTAAACATGATGACAATCTTTTGTCTGACGGCTTTGATTTGCAGTCCGTAGATAACGGCGTTCATAGCGGGAGGAACCACGTGTAACAAGATGGAGGCCAGCTTCCTGTGGTCAGATAAGTGAGGGAACCGATGGAGGATGACGATGATGGAGCCTGACACAAACATGATGACGTACACGGCCAGGTGTGTGGCGCAGGTCTGCAGCCCTTTGCTGTTCAGAGACTTGTTCCTGCTGCTCAGACACACGACGGCGATCTTCAGGTAGGTGAGCGTCACGCTGCCGAGGGAGGAGCTCAGCAGCACCACCGTGTAGCCGAGGCCGTAGATGTGGTTGATGAGGACGCTCTCACAGGAGAGCTTGAACAAGGAGGCGTTGTCGCAGAACGGGTTGAGTACAGTCTGCCTGCAGCGAGACAGGCGGATGCTGAGCCCCAAGAGGATCCCCACCATCAACAACGCCACCGTCCACGCCGACACCGACAGCTTCACCACCGTCCTGCTGGTCATGATGGCGGCGTATCGCAGAGGGCTGCAGATGGCCACGTAGCGGTCGAAGGCCATGATCATGAGCACCGTGTGGGAGGCACCCATGTTAAAGTGAACGCAAAATGCCTGAGCGACGCAGTCGATGTAGGGGATGTACCGCTCTGTGATTGGAGTAAAAACGTTACTCAACAAGCGAGGGATGACGGTCGTCGCCCCGAGCGCATCGTTAACACTCATGTTGCAGAAGAGCAGGTACATGGGCTGCTGGAGGCTCCTCTCCATGGTGATCAGGACCACCAGGCCCACGTTGGACACCATGATGAAGATGTAGATGAGGAGGAGGAGGACGAAGGCGGGAACGGAGAACTCTGGGCTGACCCTTAACCCCTCCAGGATTAGAATATCTGAGTTTAAAGAATGGTTATCCATCGTGCAAGCGGTTAATGTAAACCTAGTGCGGATGGGAGAGAGACAAAATACAGAACTTTACTGTATTATCAGATAAGGGTGTCGATAATACTGCTATAATATATAATAAAAATAGATATCGTGATCGACACAATCAGAACAAATGGCTTTAGCAGCAGCCAAGAAATAAAAATAGGGGAGAATATTCATCCATATGCACAAATTTAGCATATTAAATATGTTTCTGTAGTCTGGAGAAATGAATACATGGCAACAACATGCATGTTTGCTTTTTACATCCAGAACTTGGTTAAATGTTGTCATTGAATAATTCAAACAGGAAAGAAATATATATGCGTCTTATACCAGAATAAAACGACCTTTTTAAAGTAACTTCCAATAATCATAAGTAATAAATTCAGTACATGAAACAGAGTTAGGGGCATTTGTACACACGATCAACGACAAAACTAAACAATGTTCAAAAATACATTCAAACCGATTCTTCTAATTACTGCTAAAAGTAACATATTGCACCATTTGACGTAAAACCTTCATTGTGTCACATGAACAGTCGTTTGAGCAGCTCATTAAAAATAATATGTTCATACATTTATAACACAAAGTCACTTTTTAACTTCTTTAAATTTCTATCCAATCAAAACAAAATGGTTATTTGCCAATAAGCTGTCTGGTAGCACAACCCACAACCGCACAGCAGCAGTATTTCACTGTGAAATGATATTTGTTATTTTGATGTTAGATTACTGCCTGTCGTCCATGTACAGCAAAGCCCAGAGTATTTCAATAAAGTACTGATCAGTTCAATGAAAACAAAGATGAAATCCTAAAGAAACACTTGATACAAATGTTCAGTCTGAGGATTTCAATCTTTTCCAGAAATGTCAGATTAATCTTTCACTTTTCATCAATATTGATATTTGGCTGTTCTTTATGTTTTCAGCCACACAGAACATGTTCATAAAGCTTGAATAGAACAAATGGACATTTAATAAAAAGCAGCTCAAATGAATTTAACATACTTCATTTGAATAAGTCTTTAAAACATTTGATTGTTTTTGGTTTGCTCTTTTCATTCAATTTCATCTTTTTTTTTATTTGCCAGATTACATGTCAGTGTTGTTCCACATTGTAAGCCTGTATGAGTGTGAGTCAGGTTTACCTCCTCCAGCCAGACCAGAGGTGGACTGGAAGAGACGTTTTATAAGATGCCTGAGCGCTTCAAACCACATCTCCAGCGGCCCTGAGGGCTTTGATCTGCTCACATCAAAACAATTTAATGATGTTTTTAAGTTTCATTCACCTTTACTTACAGAAGTTAACTTTCTTCAACTACAGCGCTCTGTACTATTATGTACTTGAACACGGCCAATAGTACCTTGATATCAGTAATCCTGATTTTGATCACATAGCATGATGCTTAAATGGAACTTACCGGTACATCGTTTTCACATCACTGTCAAAGTGATTCTCAATGTTTCTGATTGCCTGGTTTGTTCCAACATATTACAGTTTACGGTGCACACTGGGCCTACGTTAACGTTAGTGGAGCTGAATTAGAGCTGGGCTATTTGCTGTTGTTTTTATTTTACTTTGTCAACGTCTCTAGCTACGTCACCCTGCATCCTCATTCTACATCCGTCCACTTACTGTCCTCAGACTCTCCCAACTGTCCTCAGACTCTCCCAACTGTCCTCAGACTCTCCCAACTGTCCCAGTCAGCGCCCCTCTGCTTACCTGTTTCCACTTTCTCTCATCAGCCTGCAGTACTCAACCAGCCTTTTTTCCATTTATTCCCTGCCAGATGTCAATGTTGCTTCTTGTTGATGCTTTCCAGCCACCTAGACCTTGACCTAGAGCTGGACCTAGACCTGGACCCAAACCTGACTCTGGACCCAAACCTGACCCTGCACCTGGACCTGGACTTGCACCTGCAGCTACACCTGAACCTGGACATGGACATAAACTTGCACCTAGCCTGAGCCTGAACTTGGGCCTGGACCATAACTAGGACCTGGACATGAACCTGCACCTACTGTACATGTAAGCTAATCTATCTTGACTATAAATCACTCAACTCTTCCCCTGCTGCCCCACTTGACAACTGAATAGGACGTGATTATTTTCAACAAGTGTCAACACAGTCTCATGGCAGTTTGTTAAATAGTCTCAACATCTATTTATTCATATGCATGGGCACGGATTTTAAATTTGGCGAGAGATAAAAAACAAATAAACGATCAAAAACCAAGATGGCGACGATGATGATGGAGCCCGACACAAACATGATGACTTACACGGCCAGGTGTGTGGCGCAGGTCTGCAGCCCTGTGCCGTTCAGAGACTTGTTCCTGCTGCTCAGACACACGACGGCGATCTTCAGGTAGGTGAGCGTCACGCTGCCGAGGGAGGAGCCCAGCAGCACCACCGTGTAGCCGAGGCCGTAGATGTGGTTGATGAGGACGCTCTCACAGGAGAGCTTGAACAAGGAGGCGTTGTCGCAGAACGGGTTGAGTACAGTCTGCCTGCAGCGAGACAGGCGGACGCTGAGCCCCACGAGGATCCCCACCATCAACAACGCCACCGTCCACGCCAGGGGTCACCAACCTTTTTGAAGCCGAGAGCTACTATAAGGGTACTGAGCAGTACGAAGGGCTACTTGTTTGATACAAACTTCCTGAATAACTAAATTGCACAGATCACCTTTTAATAATAATAATATTTCACTAGCTTAGGCCCCCACCTCGGCCGGAGCGAGCCTTCGTCGGTTGTTTGGAGTGTTGAGGAATGGTTGATGGAGATTTGGCCTGAAGCGGTTTGGGGGAGGCTTAGCTGAGGATCCACTGCTGCTCCCGGGCCTTGCAGACTCCCAAAATAAGCCTGTGCGCTGGTCGGCAAGATCGAGTGAGGATTTGTGGGTTTAAAGACGGCGTTGGATATGGCCAAACCGATGTTGGACGGGTGTCTGCAGGAGGGCTGAACTCCTGGAATGGGAAACGAGAAAGCCATGGCATTGCGGTGGCCCAGACGTGAGCTGCATCGAGGACGCGCCCTGGCAGACGGGTGTCGCAGCGTCATTTGATGCTTGGGTAACCGACTGCTAGGTTGTCAGGTGTTTAAGGGATGGACTTGCTGGGCCATCCGCGGCCCCACGTGATGGCTGTGGCTACTATTGGTCAGATTTCACAGCATGAGGGGAACGACTTGGCATCTGCTTGCAAGATCCGAGGCTGGTCTACGGCAAACGTCGTCCGTCGTGGAAAACCCCCCAAAAGACGGCAGAGGGAGCGGCATCGTTGTTGGCCAATTGTGTGGGTCCATCGCTGGAAGTGGGCGGCGGGGGACACTGGTGTCCCGGCTACGGCAAGTTGCTGTGGTTGCTGGAAGTAGGAGGTAGTAGCACTGGCATCCCGGTGCCGGGTGCCTCGCTTTAAGGTGGCATGCTGCTTTAGTAGCTGCGCCCACTTCCTTGTCTCAGCGAAGAGTGAGACGGCCATTTGACATGCGCACAATATTGAACGTTGACTTCAGGCAAGGTCAGAGTTCATATATACATAAAACATTTTAGTTTTTAAATTGTTATATTAAATATTGTCATATTACATTAATTACATTAATGCAAGCGTTTTTGATTTTAAAAAAGAACAGCGACTAAATGTTTTTAGATGGAGCTTCATGGTGACTGGTGCTATTTTTAGACCATGCGAGTCGCCCGCGGGCACCGTGTTGGCTACCTCTGATGGAGTGGATGTACCGCTCTGTGATTGGAGTAAAAACGTTACTCAACCAGCGAGGGATGACGGTCGTCGCCCCGAGCGCATCGTTAACACTCGTGTTGCAGAAGAGCAGGTACATGGGCTGCTGGAGGCTCCTCTTCATGGTGATCAGGACCACCAGCCCCACGTTGGACACCATGATGAAGATGTAGATGAGGAGGAGGAGGACTTTCAGAAAGGTTGGTAAAACATGATAGTTGTGCATCGCATGTGGATAATGTCATCAAGTTAGGATTACTGGGAACAACGAACGTTGCCTCTCAGCTTGACCGTGCGATTAGACGTGGCCTTTAACAAGCGATTTAGACCTCAATAAAATAACAGGCATGTTCTTGGCAGAATTATAATCTGTATACAACTTTGTAAATTGGGACATTCCTTTGCATGGACATGACAAGTCTGCCAGCATTTTTAGATGCATATTTGAGACTATGTGCGAGGGAGACTAGTCCAAGGAACCATTACGATGCTCACCGCTAATTTGAGGGCTCAAAAATAACTTTCGTATTGCATGTACAATGTTTACTTTACATTAAACTAGAAAATGCATTTCCTGCTGAAAATGCGTTGGAATGCGGAAACTAAAATGAATTGTGAAAAAATTGCTGAAAATTAAGAAATGGGAGACTATCTGTCTGAAAAACGTTGAAGCCCGAAAGCATTTAAACTGAACTGCTGAAAACCCTTCTCGTTGAAATGTCTAACTGTGGTGTCTGTAGCTGAAAGTATGAGGAAGAAGAAGGCTTTGAAAGTTGAAGTATAACAGGATTTGAAGATTTTCTCCATAGAGATCCCATTCAAAAGAAAATTGCAAAAAGCTTAATTCAAAAAGTTTAAAGATTACAAATATGAAAAGTCAAAGCACCCCTCTCCTGAAAGAGCTGAACATTTTGATATTTGAACAATTTTTTTTCTGTAGCTTAAAAAAATTTCAGAAGTAGTGATATTTGTAGTAATAGTAGTAGAAGTTGTAGTTGTAGTAGAAGTATTATTAGTAGTAGAAGTATTAGTAGCATTAGAATACGTAGTAGCAGTAGTGATATTTGTAATAGTAGTAGTAGAAGTTGTAGTTGTAGTAGAAGTATCATTAGTAGTAGAAGTATTAGTATTTAGAAGTATTATTAGTATTTATCTCCATTTCATGGAGATAAATCAGGGAAACACCTCTCAAACAAATCCTCAAAACTCCCATAACCGTAGCTCCTATTGCTCCTGTATTAATAAATGAGAGGAAGGATGAGTTGAAGAACAGATCCTGTAAAAATTGTGTCTGTAGTGTAAAAAATGTGGCTTAACTGGCGATCTAGAAATGGGGTACCGTGTTCTGTGGCTGTTTTTGAAGCAGAATTTAACATTGGTTTTCGAGAGAACAACTAGACACCAGAAGTAATAAGTGCATGTCCTTTCCTCAAACAAGCATCTGAGAGCATAACCAGAGATTTGACAAATATACGGTTGCTCAACAGATGGCAAATGCACCTTTAGTTGCTGGTCATGAGTCGGCTATTTGATGTTGATCTTTAACATTGTCCTTTAGTGGTCCTATATGTTGGTATGGTAAGATATGTCGCCAGATCTTCATTGTGTGTTTTTAGACGGCATTATTCTGCTAAATTGTGTCATCTCTGCTGTTGGTGATACATTGGTCCCTGTCCCCCGTCTCTCACTCGCGCTCAGTTTATTGGTTGTGAGAGTATGGTTCAATGTGATATATCTATGGAATGTTTGGATTCCATAGATATACAGCCTGATGTTCATTTAGCAAATTATGCTCCATTTAGAGTCAAATAGACCATAAAGCAGGGGATGCTTTAGGGTGGGGCTACACGGTGATTGACAGGTCTCTCTACCAGAGCGGTAAATGGACCAACATGTACTAAATGAACATCATGCTGTATTGAAGAAGACTTGAAACTAGAGATTGAGACATGAACTCATGTTTACAATGTTTACTGAGGGAATAAATCAAGAGAGAAGTAGAGTCATTTTCTATAGACTTCTATACAACCAGAGGAGTCGCCCCCTGGTGGTCACTAGAGAGAATGCAGTTAATGCACATAAGCGCTGACTTCACTTTACAGAACCGGAGGTTGGCGCCTGTTTAGAACTGTTTTTTGATAGCAGTGCAGTTTTTTGGTTGTTCAGTCTCCCAAGAATTGTACTCTGTTTTTCTCCAAGTTTTAGAAATAATACTTCTGGTTGAGTCACGTGCTTCATGTACGTCAGTATTTATTTCAACATTTTATTTCAATGGCAAACATACAAACATGTGGAAATGTAACACTGTCATGGATTAACAGACCATTATTAATGTCATTAGAAACCCCTGTACTTTTTCCTCATCATTTTTAATTAACTGTCTAATTTGATGACACATTAATGTTTTACTGCCAAAAAGTCAGAGTGTGAAGAATCTGACATTTTCACATATTTATCAATTGGTACGTAATATGTTTTTGAGAAATGACTTCACCACAAATAAGTTTTGAAAGGAACCTTAAGATAAGATATATATATATATATATTTAATAAACACAATTCATCAATGCATAGGAAGTTATATATTTATATCTATAGATAGTGTATATACGTTTAGATCCTTGTTGTTGAGCTAAACTGACTCACTGAGTGTACAGTATCGTCTGTCTTCTCAGTGCTTTTCTCATTAATAGCACTCTACATGGAAAACAATAGACTATAAATATATGTATATATATATTTGTATATACACATATATATATATAGTCTTCCTACATATTGATCAATTTTGTTCATGAAAGCTTTTTCATTACTACAAATTGATTAACAGGCAGCTCACCATAGTGTTGTGTTTATACTTCTAACCTGCTGAAACACAACCATGAAACATGAAGCATCCTGAGCAACAACATTTCCATTTTGCCCTCTGATCACATCGTATAATATAATTAAACATCCATTAAAGCTACTTTGTTGTTATGGAACAAAGCCATAATCCTCTGCCGGACCTCTTTAATCTGCAGCCCGTAGATGACGGCGTTCAGGACCGGCAGCACTACGTGTCCCAAGACGGCCGCCACTTTCCTGTGGTCCGCCAGCTGAGGGAAGCGGTGCAGCGTGACGATGATGAACCCGGACACCAGGAGGAAGACGTACACGGCCAGGTGTGTGGCGCAGGTCTGCAGCGCTTTGCCGTTCAGAGACTTGTTCCTGCTGCTCAGACACACGACGGCGATCTTCAGGTAGGTGAGCGTCACGCTGCCGAGGGAGGAGCTCAGCAGCACCACCGTGTAGCCGAGGCCGTAGATGTGGTTGATGAGGACGCTCTCACAGGAGAGCTTGAACAAGGAGGCGTTGTCGCAGAACAAGTTTGATACGACCGACCTGCAGCGCGACAGGCGGACGCTGAGCCCCACGAGGATCCCCACCATCAACAACGCCACCGTCCACGCCGCCGCCGACAGCGCCAACACCGTCCTGCTGGTCATGATGGCGGCGTATAGCAGAGGGCTGCAGATGGCCACGTAGCGGTCGAAGGCCATGATCATGAGCACCGTGTGGGAGGCGCTCGCGTGCAGATGAACACAAAAGGCCTGAACGGCACAGTCTGTGTACCGAATGAACCGCTCTGAGTCTGAGAGTAAAAGATCTCTGAGCACATGAGGGACGATGATCGTGGCCCCAAAAACATCGTTAACACTCATGTTGCAGAAGAGCAGGTACATGGGCTGCTGGAGGCTCCTGCTCCTGAAGATCAGCACCACCAGGCCCATGTTAGACACCACGATGAAGATGTAGACGAGGAGGAGGAGGACGAAGGCTGGAATAAAAGACTGGGAGCTGAGCTTTAACCTCTCCAGGATTAGAATTTCTCCTCCAAAAGTGCTGTTCTCCATATCTCACCCGTCACGGAGCGCTAAAAAGAGTTCTGTCTGGATAACTGAGCTCTCGGGTACATTTATACAAAGTTATAGTTACAGAAACACAATCTTTAAAAACACCTCGATAAAGTTATCACAGTGAGTCTGTCCACATCACAATATCAATGCTGTAATTTGACTCAGAATGATGTAACTCTGTTTTTAAAGACATCCAACATATAAAGTCTCCATTTCCTTCTATTTCTTATTGATTGAAAGGTTGATTCACCTAAATTACAAAAAACCTAAAACAGCATTTAAAGATTTCAACAAATGTCCCAGAACCAGAAGAATCACGGCTGTCCAACTTCATCTGTTACAATCTGTGAATGACATCCTGAGCCTGGGCTCAGAACAGATCAAACAAAAACAACATTCAGCATTCAACATGCACATTAACATCTGGATGCAGAGCTCAGGGTGGCAGCACCGACCTCCCTCCGCCTCGGACCAGAAGTGAAACTGCAGAAGCTTTTATTTGGTCCGTCGGCCGCAGCATCACACGCAAGCAGGTCAACTGTTGCTCGGCAACCGTTGATAATGAGCATCGTCATCGTTTCTCTCTGTTGGAAATTAATTCAAGATGTTGGTATTGGAAATGGGCAACATATATTGTTCTAATAACACTCCATATTGTTTTCTGCATGTTTGACACACTAGTAATTTTTTCACTTTTTGTTTGCACTCATTGATTTCATCAAACGTTGTGCATTCGTCTGTTTCTTGAGTGTCTGTGACGGTATCTTTACACTTGTAAAAGAGATTTTAGTAAAACTCTTCCATACAAATAACTGCCTCCTCAGTTAGTGTTTTAGAGGGAAGCGTATTTATCCCGGGTTGCGGTCGTAGTTTCAGCACCTGGTTAATGTAATAAAACAACTTGTGTTTAGTAAAAGATAACGGTTTGGCTTAAAATAAGTACGTTTGTTAGGCAACTAAAGTTAACTAAACATGAGTCAATGTAGACCTTTTGTTTCAAACGGGACAAGGACAGTGGTCTCCTGGGTGATAGTCCTGTGTTTGTTTGACCTCCTCCCGAATCAGACGTAACCCTCACCTTTCACCTGATCGATGCACCTCAGAAGACTGACATTCTAGGGACTGGGGAACTATTCTGCAAAGAATTACTCACTGTCATGCCATCTGTCTCAAAGGAGGTTTTTAACAAGACTTCTTGAAACCTGGTGGGGCTGGGTTCTTCTTTATGGAGGACAAGTCCTGGCCTTTCATTGACTAAGACTTAGGGGTCGATCACACCGAGACGCATCGCAACAAGTGCGGACGCTTCAAAACCCCCCTAACCTCTAACCGCTAACCCTCTAACCTCTAACCCCCTAACCGCTAACCCTCTAACCCCCTAACCTCTAACCCCCTAACCTCCTTAATCTCTAACCCTCTAACCCCCTAACCTCTAATCCCCTAATCTCTAACCCCCAACCTCTAACCCTCTAACCCCCCTAATCCCTAACCCCCCTAATCCCTAACCCCCCTAATCTCTAACCCCCTAACCTCTAATCCCCTAACCTCTAACCCCCCTAACATCAATGTCTGTTCCAACCACATCTACCAGCATAGAAACAGGAAGTCAGTGGTAAAGTAGTAAAGCCCGCCTCTTGCTTGATTTGATTGGCTGCCTTGGTCAATTGGGACATTAATGAGCGGTGCGACTGCAACATCTTACTTTTTATGCCTGAAAACGTACCGTAGGAAACAATGGTTTTGCGGGCGACAGCTTTCTAGTGACACGTCTCAGTGTGGTCGGCGCTACCACCATGGAAAACTGCACCTCAGTTCAGCCATGGATTGCAAAACCAGCGTTCTATCAGTTCAGGTTTTTAGTCACCAGTGTCGGCGCACTTGCATGTAGTACATCCCCACCACCTTCACATCCCTTCAACCTATTTCACCCCTGGGAAGTACGTCTGGTTGTCTATCCTGGACTTTCTCGTCAGGGGGGAATCCAGGGAGTTGACTCTATGATTCACTATCTGGATGGTCATCAACCGTTTGGCTAACCGCCTCCACTTCCCACGTCTCCAGGTTCAGACCTGTCACACAAAGTCTGCTTCGTTTTATACTGTTTACCTCGCAATCGTTGTTACAGAACTAAACTTTTGGATCGTATTTCACTGTCTCACTGTTACCTCAAACAACATCGCCCCCCCAACACAGTCCTCTGCAAAGAACCACAACTGCATGTTGGTAGAAAACGGGAAGTAAACGTCAGTCTGCTGTGTTGAAGTCTGATGAAGCTCCCTTCTTTGTGTACTTTGTATTTCCTCCTTTGATGTGGATGGAAAAGACCAGATGACTGAGCATCCTGTAGACCAGGGGTCTCAAACTCCCGGCCCGCGGGCCGAATCCGGCCCGCCACGTCATTTTATGTGGCCCGCGAATACCCCAGCAAAAAAAAAAAAGTTAAAAAAATTAAGTAAATTTTCTTTTTCTTTTTTAATTAGACTTGATAATAAAAATATCCCCATAGTCGAAATTATGAGATAGAAAGTCGAAGTTATGAGATAGAAAGTCAAAATTATGAGATTGAAAGTCGAAATTATGAGATTGAAAATCGAAATTATGAGATAGAAAGTCGAAGTTATGAGATAGAAAGTCAAAATTATGAAATAGAAAGTCAAAATTATGAGATACTTAAACACAGTCATAGAAGCAGCTCTTTGGCTGGTTACTGTACATTTAACATGGAAATGTATTGTGAGCACATTGAAGACTTTAAACTGTGAATGCAGAGAGTTATTGAACGATATGTTACGAGTAGTTACATTTACAACCGGCCCTTTGTGGGCGACCATGATGCTGATGTGGCCCGGAGTGAAAATGAGTTTGAGACCCTGCTGTAGACCATTCGGAGTCCTATTTGGTATTTCATTATTCTCTATCCGTCTTCATCATTATAAAACCACAACACAACAAATGTTGAGGATGACTAGTTTTCACTCCTGCCACCTAAAAAGAGTCAATGAAATGTCTGATGTTACTATTTTTACTTTAAACGATGTTGGGTATGAATTTGGCACTTTCTTTTCATTAAGAATACTTTTTATTTACAACGGCGGTCTGGCAAAAGGCAAAATCTAAACAAAAAAAAAAAGTTAAAAAGACAGCAACACACAAACGAACATTTCCAACGCACCCATTACTAACACACAACCACAAACAAGCATGACATGAAGACATTCATTTTATTAAACAGTAGAAACGAAGCCGACTTTGTGTGCCGGGTTTGATCCTGGAGACGAAGGGAAGTGTAGCGGGAGAAGGGGGAAGGGATGTGGCGGTGGTTGGTGCACTATTGATGACCTTTGGTCCATTGATTTTCCATCCTATCAGAGACAGAAGTTGAAGGTATTTTAAAACCTTAAACCTGAGAAATCAACTCCACCTGCTCCACCCTCTGAGCACCCGACGCATCATTTAGCAATTTAAGAACTTTAACAAAAACAAGACATGTTAGAAACTCCAGCAGCTCATTTACTCGACTGCTTTTCTGTCCCATAATAACACATTCTGTGTTAGGTTCACTTTGTCTGGCACTTCTTGATTTTAACAAATGGAGGAAAAATGGAAACAATTTTTTTGGAAAGATTTTGTTCATTGATTTATGATGTATTGAAGCGTATATAACTGACCAGGTTTAATTATTCAGCTTTTAATAAGGATTAGGATGTTTATTGTCATCGTACGAACATACAACGAAATTTAGTTGGCGACTCATCAGTACAGCAGCAACAGTTAAAAAGTGAATAAAAACATTAAGACAAGACGATTTAAAAACAAGACATTAAATAAATATATACAAGATACAACAAGATAAAGCACAGGCATCAATGGCTCCACAGTGAAGAATGTGCTGAATAATACTTCTTGTCAAAGGAAACGTTTTGTTTTCTGAAAAAATACTGGCAAACAATTCTGAAGCATGAAAATTCAAAAGCAGAGTGTTACAATTTCATACATTATAATGATGACGATTATTATTATTCCGTATTTTAACAACTTGAGAAAGCCTGTCATACTGTATTGGCATCAGCGTTCATCACTCCTCCGTGTCACATTAGTGTTCAACATGATCCGGCATGATTCTCAAAATGAATCCTGTGCAACGTGAAAGTATTTACAGATATTATTTCACTATCGCTTCATTTCCTTTGAGCCACTTTCCTGTTGTGAAACAAAGCGATAATCCTCTGCTTGATCTCTTTTATTTGCAGCCCGTAGATGACGGCGTTGAAAGCAGGCAGAGTCACTTCACACAGGACGGACACCACTTTCCTGTAGTCGGACATCCGAGGGAACCGGTGCAGAGTGATGATGACCAGCGCCGACACTAGGAGGAAGACGTACACGGCCAGGTGGGTGGCGCAGGTCTGCAGCGCTTTGCTGTTCAGCGCCTTGTTTTTACTGCGCACACAAACCGCCGCGATCTTCAGGTAGGTGAGCGTCACGCTGCCGAGGGAGGAGCCCAGCAGCACCGCCGTGAGGCCGAGGCCGTAGACGTGGTTGACCAGGACGCTCTCGCAGGAGAGGCCGAACAGGGAGGCGTTGTCGCAGAACGGGTTGGGTATAACCCGCCGGCAGCGCGGCAGTCGGATGCTGAGCCCCACGAGGACGGCGACGGCAGTGAAGGCCGTCGTCCACGCCAGCGCCGCCACCGTCCACCAGCGCCGCCACCGTCCTGCCGGTCATGATGGAGGCGTATCGCAGGGGTTTGCAGATGGCCACGTAGCGGTCGAAGGCCATGGTCATGAGCACCGTGTGGGTGACGTTTGCGTAGAGGTGAACGCAGAACGCCTGCATGGCACAGTCGATGTAGCGGATGAACCGCTCCGATGGCGGTCTGAAGATGTCTCTGAGGATGTGTGGCGTGACGATCTTCGCCCCAAAGATGTCGTTGATGCTCATGTTGCAGAAGAGCAGGTACATGGGCTGCTGGAGGCTCCGGCTCGTCAGGATCAGGACCACCAAGCTGATGTTTGACACCAAGGCAAAGATGTAGATGAGGAGGAGGGCGATGAAAGCGGGAAGGGAGGACTGGGAAGAGACCTTTAACCCCTCCAGGAGTAGGACACCCTCACCCAAAGTCTGGTTCTCCATATGAAGTCTGTGGAATAACAACAAAGATCTTAAAACGCAAACAGCTGCAGACATCGATCTTCAATCTGATTCAATTTCTTCAACAACAACGTAAAGTTCAGTGTTTCTGTGACTTCAGCTGAGTCAGCGTTAAATGATCTCGTTCAGTTAGTTAAACATACAGAGTTTAGAAAAGAAAGGACCGGAGGAAACATTCCGGATTAGTACAAAAACATTTGAGAAACGGTTCTCGTGAAGTTGACCACGAGTTAAAAGTTTTGACAACTTGAATTGTTGTCACTTTAGTTTGGAGCCGTCAGCTTTGCGAGCCAAACAGTCACATGGAAGAGCAGTGACTGCTGTGACGGCTTCTCAACTCTCCTGAACTGCTCCAGGTCGTCCGCTTTAAAGAAGGATGCATCGGTCTACGTTCATGTTCATGCTGTTGGAACAAAACATCCACATAATGCTAAAGTACATTCACATGAATTCATTTTCCATCTGCACAGGGAACGCTGTGTTTGGTGGCTTCCACCCCCGACCGGAGCTCAAACAACGCCACGCTTTTATTTCTGTAGCTGCTGCATCAACACGCTCACAGTGCGCCTGCGCTAGGCAACCAGTGACTCAGCATTATCTGTCTCTAGTGATCATAGTGGCATGAAATAATAATGTCTAAAAGTTCTCTAAATAGTTAGTATTTGTTCTGATTGACGATACGTTTATAAACGGTGAATAAATAAATGTGTTTTGATATGACAGGAACACCTGTGGAGACAGATGTTCATTGCTATCTTACAATGTGACTTCAAATGTAACAATGTGATGTAAATACACTAAAACATAACATTTATGATACAATTTTTACAAAGTTATACTCAAGCAGTCTCAGTGGTGTTGGCCTGTGAGTTTTACTTTGAAATAGTATTTACATACAGCCAAGTTACAAATAACATCACTTGAAATGGTAATAAAGTGGATGAACATTGATCAACATGTTCTTGACAGAAGAGCTCCATGCGATGCAGGCAGAGAACCCAACGGCCCGCAGATCTTATCAATCAGAGAACAATGATCGCAGTGCGTTGGCGTGTGAAGTGTTACTCGAATCATTGGCGTCCTTATTGAACGGCCTCAGGTCAGAGGTCAGAGGTTACCTCGAGGTTTAGTCCGGCTTTCATCCAACAAAGAGAATAATTCATGGTTTGCACTTTGAGTGAAATAAGATTTTAGGCCGCTGGATATGAAGTGAGGTGTCACATGACGCTGCTTCAGTTCGGTCTGAGCCACAGGCCTCCCTGCTGCTGAGTCATGGAATGAAAACATGACCTCACTGTTGCTCAGCACGGTGTGTGTTTGCTGTCGTTACAGTGACAGTTTGTTCATTAGTACCAGAAGCAGAAGGAACTCTTCAGGGGAGCTTCAGCCTCCCACCTCGACACCAGCTGGAAACATGAAGCCACCAGAAGGTCTGCTCCCCCGCCGGGTTTCAGCCATTCAAACAACATCAACAGTCAAAAGATCAAACGACTTCCTCAGTTTGATGACTTTAAAAATCATGGAATGCTTTGAATACTTCAAAAACTCTTTTTCCTTTACCTGTAATGTTATTAAATGTTTCATCATCATGAGGAATCTCACTCTGCACCTTTCATAGAAAAACATGTTTGTACAATCTGTGGCTGCTTTTAGATGCTAGATGCAGGCAAGGCTGCACAGACACATGGGACAAGAAGTAAAAGAAGTAAAAGAGAGTAACTCTTCTAGAGGTTGAATCACGTCTATTTGAGCCCTTTCAGACCGAAAACTTGGGTGGGGGGGTCAATAGGGGTCAATAGGGGACAATAGGGGACTAGCACCAAAGACTGATGTTGATCCAGCCTTGAGTTCATGTACCTTTAAAAAAAGTTAGTTGCTTAAAAACATCCCATCGCTGTTGACTGAGCAGCTGTAGATCGCCCCCCCCCCCCCCCAAACTGCTGGTGCCTGTTTGATGACAGGAAGTGACCCCGCTCCGAACAAGAGCGTTAAACGTCAATCCAGTATCCCCCCGTTCCTATTGGACGATGAGTTTGAGGGTTGAAAGAGTCACAATAATTCAGACCATTCGGACAAATGAGTTCACAAAAACAGAAGCGTGATCTTTGAAGAGTTCTTTCACTGGATGATCACTTCCTGGATGAGGTGATCGTGAGAATCCTTCATGTTGTGTTTGTTGGGTTCTTCTAAAGGCTGCAGACTGGTATGTGCGGGGTTGTTGTAACTATTGGGCTGTAGTGAGTCCTGGAGGCCTCGGAGCTCCAGGTGTTTCAGTGACCAGCAGGTTAATGGAATTAAAGCTGCAGTGAGGCGTTCAGGGGCCGACGGACAGGGAGACGCTCTCTCTCTCCCTCTCCAGTCGTCTGTCTTTACCCTCTCACTCGCTCCATCTCTTCATCTCTTTCTGTTTCTGATATTCATTCATATTCATGTTACTCAAACACAGCTCTTTGTGTGCAGGATGGGTTTAGCCTGGCTTAGTATTTAGCCTAGCTTAGCATAAAGACAGGAAGCAGGAAGAAACTGCTTCCTGTCTTTGTGCTAAGCTAGGCCGTTCTCACCAACATGTCAATTAACGGTTGATGGTCAAGTATCGGATGGATTGTTGTGGTTCAGACGTTCAGGATGAATTATAATAACTTGAACATGTTTTTATTTGTCCAATAGGCGATACTCAATTCATACTCAAGGCCACGAATTTGATGACTTTAGGCTCAACTTTTTGGTGGAAATTGTATTCAACACAGAGCAGACACAACTTTAAAAAAGACTTCATCACCAATGACTCGTGACTTCACTTTGAGCCTTTCGACTTGAAAACACTTGATAACTTCGTATGTTATGTAGTTTATCTAATTCATTTTCCTTCATCTTCTCGGGTTGACTTGAACACTATTCAAGTCAAACACTTATTCCAGCCGTGTGAGATCTGACAGCATCCGATCACTGAGTCACGTTACTGAGCTGCAGTTGGAAAAGATGAAATAAAAAGATGATTCTGTTCAAGTAGAAAAACGAGTAGACGAGACGCTAAAGACTTCACAGAGAACTCGGACTCAAAGCTCACAGTTCAGTACTTGACTCGTGACTTGCAGAACAAGGACTCACATGGACATTGAACCTGCTAACCAGTAGCATGTTAGCATTGTAGCACTGACCCATTGGTGGCTCTTTACTCTGATGTCGTGTATCTTCTCTCACAGGATGTGGATCCCAGAAGCTTTCATTAGTGTCTGATGAGCATCTATCACTGGGCCTCTCCCAGCGGCTTCATTACCTTCACAAGCTGCTGGTTCGTGTTTCTATACGGGACCTCTTCAGTGATCACATCGGGCGGTGATGAACTGGTGGACCATTAGGGGGGCGATGTGGTCCCGGAGCTCCCAGCATGCAACAGTTTGTAACCAATAACAATAACACAGCGAAGTTTCACTTCACAGATTAACTTCTGACGTCTCGTGTGTCTCAGAAATGTATCAGATATCTTTCTGTTTGTATCGAGTTTACTGCTGATGTCATCAAACGGATCATTGAACTCTCACAAGAGAAAGCAGGAAGCAAATGTAACTTTCAGGTCTTTACCATCGACACCGATAGCAGATCATTGATGATCCGCATCGATTCTGTTGTTTAGTTACAGCAGCTGGTCTACGAGGCTCTGAAGTCATTAAACCATCATCAATGTGAAACATTATCATTTCACTGTGTTAAAGTCTCACTGCAGTTTATTCTGTAGTTCTTTTATGTTGAAGATGTTGGCAGGATGACGGTTAAATACACAATCATTCGTGAAAGTTAGCAACACTTTCATAATCTAAACAATTCGTTTGTTCGTTTTTTAAATCAGAAGAAAGTTAGAACTCTTTCTAAATGGACCAAGTCGATTATATCATAAACAACCCACAGCCCTCAATATGAGCGGAAGGTCGACGACACGGTTTAGTAAAAACAAGCAAGTACGGATTAAAAGCTGCAGATCGATGGTGCGTTCAGGTGCTCCTCGGATGGTCCCAGAGGTTCTTGTGAATTCATTAACAACAACATATAAAGAACACAGGTTGTATTTCACTGCTGCAACAACACGGTAGCTGATTTTGAGTTGTTCAAACTTGAAAGCGCGTTCATGTCGGGAACTCGTGTAATTGCGATTATTCTGACGCTACCTGAATGCAGCACAAACGCCCCGTTAACCCAAAACAGAACCTCCTTTGTGAAGGTTACGAATTGAGTGACGTGTTTTCTTGAGGTGTTGTTTTCGGCTTTTATCAGACAGCTGCTGGCCCCTCTTCCTGCTGCTGTGACCCGGTTCTGAATCTGTTTCACTCCGGTTCATAACCAGATGAAAGTTCCTCACAGTAAATTCATCTGCATTTATAAACCAGATGTTGGTTGTTGTTGGTGCAAACAAGCAGAGAGGTTCAGATATTAAACCACGAGCAGCTAAAACACCTTTAAGGGGTTCTAGTTCTGACTCAGCAGAGTTTCCAGACGTCTCAGCAGATTTGGCTTCTTGTAAAAAACAACCAGCAGTTTGTTTCTGGAGTCTGAACTGAGCAGGAAGCTGTGAACACTAAGTCTGCTGCTTTGAGCTTCTTTATGTCCGGCCGACTCCTGCTCGCCGTGTCCTGTCGGCGGTCCGGCCGACTCCTGCTCGCCGTGTCCTGTCGGCGGTCCGGCCGACTCCTGCTCCCCGTGTACTGTCGGCGGTCCGGCCGACTCCTGCTCGCCGTGTCCTGTCGGCGGTCCGGCCGACTCCTGCTCCCCGTGTCCTGTCGGCGGTCCGGCCGACTCCTGCTCGCCGTGTCCTGTCGGCGGTCCGGCCGACTCCTGCTCGCCGTGTCCTGTCGGCGGTCCGGCCGACTCCTGCTCCCAGTGTCCTGTCGGCGGTCCGGCCGACTCCTGCTCGCCGACTCCTGCTCCCAGTGTCCTGTCGGCGGTCCGGCCGACTCCTGCTCCCCGTGTACTGTCGGCGGTCCGGCCGACTCCTGCTCCCCGTGTACTGTCGGCGGTCCGGCCGACTCCTGCTCGCCGTGTCCTGTCGGCGGTCCGGCCGACTCCTGCTCCCCGTGTCCTGTCGGCGGTCCGGCCGACTCCTGCTCGCCGTGTCCTGTCGGCGGTCCGGCCGACTCCTGCTCGCCGTGTCCTGTCGGCGGTCCGGCCGACTCCTGCTCCCAGTGTCCTGTCGGCGGTCCGGCCGACTCCTGCTCGCCGACTCCTGCTCCCAGTGTCCTGTCGGCGGTCCGGCCGACTCCTGCTCGCCGTGTCCTGTTGGCGGTCTGGCCGACTCCAGCTGCCGCCTCAGAGCCGCAGCTATCCCCGGCCGCAGCGACCTCCAGTTCCTGCCGCTCCCGCCTCCACACTGCAGCAACCTCCAGTTTCTGCCGCCTCCTTGATGCAGCGACCTCCAGTCCCTTACCCCGCTGGGCCATCACTTCATCCCCGGGCTGTCCGCCTGACCGCCTGGGTCCAGAGCAACTCCGGCAGTCAGGTCGCCAACCCAAGACCCTGTGTCAGATCCCTCCTTCCCGTCTGACCGCCCTCCTGCCCGTCCCCCAGAGCCCTGTGGTGGGTTGGATCCAGCCTAACCCTAAAAGGCAGTCCTTGAAATGTTTTATTTGGGAGTTAATGGACATATCCTGATCAAGAATAGCAAAGATAGAAGCTGAGAAACAATCGGAAGAATGCTTTAATTTAGAAAGTTAGAAAGCATTTATGAAAATGCCGAGTGAGCATTGAACATACCTTCTTGACTCTGAGCATGTAAACACAACTTGCAGGCAGCTTGTTGACATTTGCAGAGTTATTGCTTAATGTTGCATCACACATTATCTGACATAATGATCAATAATCCCCCCTAGAATAAAATTGTGTCTATAAACTTTGCTGCAGAGGAGCTCTTGATGGGTGGAGGTGGATAGTGTCAGCAGTGATCGGGGAGGCGAAGATGAACCATTGAGAAGCAATCTGACACTTTAAGGTGTCATTCCTTATCTGCAAGCAACTGCTTCCTCATCATTTCTGATCAATGTTGAATCAAGAAAATTCACTCCTGTAGCTTTTCATTGCTTGTATAGATTACAAATTCTGTGACTTTAACATCATTTTGTTGTTTCAGGTTGATGGAAAACTACACTTATAACAGCCCCACGCTCCAGCTGGAGGCTTTGAATGTTTCAAAAGCGTCGGTGTACCCTGTCTTTCTCTTGTTCTTGTTCTCCTACCTGTTTATAGTGGTTGCAAATGTGAGCATTGCTGTTCTCATTTTCATTGACAAGAACCTTCACCAGCCCATGTATCTCCTTTTCTGCAACCTGCCCTTCAATGATATACTTGGGAATTCTATCCTGTTACCCCATTTGCTTAAAGACATGTTGAGGCCTCCCTCTGAACTCTTCATCAGTTATTACGAATGTGTGGTCCAAGCTTTCACCACACACATGTTTGGTACCACTAGTCACACTGTGCTCATGATTATGGCCTTTGACAGATATGTGGCCATCAGCAATCCCTTGCGATATAATACGATAATGACCAACAGAATGGTGATGAAGCTGACAGTTTGGGCCTGGGGAGTGCCACTTGTTTTGGTCGGGATTCTACTCGGTCTGACCATACGACTGAACCGATGCAGGACTATGATCAGAAGCCCTTCCTGTGACAACGCCTCACTGTTTAAACTCTCTTGTGAGAGTGTGTTGATCAATAATGTCTATGGCCTCACTTTCACTGTAGTCATGTTCACAGGTTCTATAGGCAGCATGGTGATCACTTACACAAAGATTACAGTAGTCTGTCTCACCAGTAATAGCAAGTCTCTGAACAGTAAAGCCTTGAAGACCTGCAGCACTCATCTGGTTGTGTTTCTGGTCATGATGATCAGTGCACTGTCAAACATTACTCTACATCGCTTCCCTCTTTATTCAGACTACAGAATACTCTGCGGCATTTTGTTTCATATTGTTCCTGGTAGCCTCAACCCCATCATTTATGGAGTGCAGTCAAAAGAGATACGACATTTTCTGTTCAAGTTATTTCAGTCCAAGAAAGTTTTGCCGTCATTGTAATTTCGTAATCAACATAATATATAATGTGACCTAAAGATGCCCTGCTGTGCCCTTGTTTTTGTCCCTTGTAAGTGTATAAGCACTTTATGCACAAATCTCTGCCGTTATTAGTGCTACTACCCTTAATACTACACTAATTATATGTATCACTT
The DNA here is from genome assembly GCA_028022725.1 of Lycodopsis pacificus. Taxonomy (NCBI): domain Eukaryota; kingdom Metazoa; phylum Chordata; class Actinopteri; order Perciformes; family Zoarcidae; genus Lycodopsis; species Lycodopsis pacificus. Next base: position 24,006,105 of record CM051703.1, read on the forward strand.
ATGTCATATGGATCGACTTGTTATTTTAAAATGTTGTTCATTATGTACAGATGACATCTATTGCATTTCTGCTCCTCCTGGGAGAGGGATCCCTGCTCAGTTGCTCTCCTTGAAATTTTCCCCCTTGAAAGTGTTTTTTAGAGGATATTGTTCCTGTTAGCCTAAACCCCATCATTTATGAAGTGCAGTCCAAAGAAATACGAAAATTCTTGTTGAAGTCTTTTTAGTCCATGAAAGTTTTGCCATCATCATAAAGACAATTTATTATTCCTGGATGCAGATAAATAATGACCATGATTTGTGGCAATAAATACAAAAAACACCTGTTTGCTGCTTTCAACTAGGCCCTTAAGGTCAAAGTCATTACCTCGGAGTACAGGATTGTTTTGTGATAACCAAAAAGTGGGGATACAAAATACAAATTCATCTATTTTGTCTGCATTTTATGATTCCTATGATGGCAACACAGACAGTAGTTGTAATCTAAAAACTAAGATACACAATGCCAGAAGCGCTTGTTTCTGTAAATTATTCTAGTAGAGGTCCTAGTAGGTCCACTTGGTTCCTTTTAACAGACCCGTCGGGGTTCTGGTTGTGGTCAAGACCAAAAAGCACCTTATTGAGTTGGCGTAAATTTTGTATATAGCGCTCCTGTGTTTCATAAGTTGCCACTTTGTGTCACTCTCAGCAGTGTGTAAATAAAAGGTTTTCTGTTTTTTTTTTCTGATGCAAGGCCGATAGCCAAATGTCCTGACAATGAAATGCAACTTAGTACATATAAAAATAAATCAATAATAAGCTAATTGAATGTCGCACTCTTGGCTTATGATTCTCGGGTAGAAGAAAAATAAATAACGAGAACATAAATAGAAGTTTGGGGCCGACCGTAGCCCACTGGGTTAAGAGGGTTGTCTGGTAACCGCAAGGTCAACGGTTCGATCCTCGACTGGCACGTGTCACGTGTCGAAGTGTACCTGAGCAATACACTGAACCCCTAACAGCTCCCCGGGCAGCCCACTGCTCCCGATATACAGGGATGGGTCAAATGCAGAGACAAATTTCCCCTTTAAAGGGATCAATATATTAAATTAAAATGTATATATTTCATCCTTCAATAAATAAAAAACTAATGGTCCGCTCTACCAAACACGGCAGGGTATAACCCAAATCACTGTCTGTATTTTAGCACACAATGAATGTGATATTTCACTCACTAATTTCTGTTATACAAAGCAGACATTTGGTTATGAGAATGGGAAACGTCCTGCTTAAAATAAATTCTAAATGAAAACACCTCCAGAGAAGAGACAGCTCAGTGAAGATGGTGGAATTTAGAAAAAACGAGTTTCGGATTTGGGACAATTTTCCCTGCAATCTGAACGTAGCCAAAGATCTCCTGGTGACTTATGTCAAAAATCTCCTTGCACTGTGTGACACCCTTCCAATTCTTAATGATTGATTTAACCAGATTACAATGAAAGTTCTGTAACTGTTGTGCACTTGTGTATTTCAATCATCTTAAGTTTCATTCAAAGTAAATTAGTCTAGGAGTCTTAAGCTACATAATACAATGTCAGTAACATTAGCTGCTAACTTTGACTTCACAAGTCTAACATTAAGCTACATTATACAATGTCAGTAACATTAGCTGGTAACTTTGACGATCACAAATCTAATGCAAGGATCGTAAAATAAATGCCAGTATTCGCTTGGAACTACCTAGTTAGCTTTGTCTATAGAATTAAGCTACTTTATACAATAAGTAACAACAACTGCTAATTTTGGTCATTGTAGGCTAACGTTAAGCATAATTCTACGATTCAAGACGCACCATCTCCTAACGACAACCATAACAAATCAAGGGTCACTTACATTAGCTGCAGACGTATAACGTCACATCTGTTGGCTGTAGACTGCGGGATCATTTGCGTTTTCTCGCATCTCTTGTGCTAGACGCCCTGGAAAGAAGGGAGGGGGGGGGGGGGGGTCTTCAGATACCAGACCGCCGTCTTGTCTGGACTCAAAACTAACATCCGACGGCGCTCAGTGAACTTCCCCGAGCTGTGTTCACTGTATATAGCAAGCCACTCGTCAGCTGGATTACTGCAGCGCTATGAACCCAAAATAACCAGATTTTGCTGTGATTTGATTGCATTTAACAGATAAGGACACCTAAATAAATCTACTGAATGATGGAAGCTCGTTTTGTCGGGTCTGTCGTCCAGACTAAAAGCAATCGACTTTTAAAATTGTAGTTTGTTTTGTGAATGGAGTTCTGATCGATCAGTGTCAGGCTATGCTAACATTGTAGTTGCTCCATCAACACTCAACGCAATGTATTCAAGGCATAAATTTGGCAGCAACATTAGTAGCAAACTACACGTATGTGCGTAGCTCAACCATTTGTCGCGCTAGCAATACGTGTGCAAGACAGTTTTTCTTCCATTACCATGAAACTCTTTCACAGCTGTTGGCCGTTTTGCTGCCTGCCTGTTTTTCACGTAGTTTGTTTTGCGAAGACCCGCCCTACTCTACATCTGATTGGCTTGTACTCTTGCACTCTTTGCAGAGTTTGTTCATTTTATTGCTGATGAACAAGATTGGTGGACGGTTGGTAGGTTTAAAATTTTGTCGACTCAGGATAGCAGCCTTCTTGTATCGTGCTTTCATATCTATGCTAGTTACGATGTCCAGTTGTTTTTTTTTAAAGTTGCTATGCACATTGCTTACATGGATGAAATAGAATAAAATACTATAGAATCACCACAGCGATTAACAAGAACATTTCAAACAATAGCACTTTGTGTCAAAAAGGCTTGCCGATCCCTGTTTAGAGTGTAATTAGCAGAATATAATCTTCACGTCATCATTTTCTCTACTTTCTCACCTACCTGTAGTGTCATGGTAGATAGTAGATAACTGTCACTACCATGGAACCGCATGGCACCATTTACCCTCTGGTTTGGGGCATCTACAGGCATCCATAAATACAAGTAAAAGACTGAGCATTCACATCTTATTTTCACGTTATTCAATGCTTAACCTTTTTGCACATATAGTAACTCGGGATGCCCCAATTGACAGGCCGATATTCAGAAAAAATACGTGATCAGTAGTCGCACACGTGGTTGTTCAGGCGCACGAAGTGCTACTAAAACAAAAGAAAAACGTCTACGAAGTTGAACTTTTACGAAGTGTGTGAGACAAATGTAGCGTATGCCATCTGCAGGTTTCATCAACATACTGCATTCATGAAAAAGACAATATTATTGATGGTAAACACGTCAAATTTAACGAATAATACAGTTAACAGCAACCACAGTTTGAGGATTTGTCGCCCGAGGAGGAAATCTTCAGTTTCCCTTAACAATGACTCTGTTTTGTGAGTTCTTGAGTTAGAGGAAACTTAAGTTTGCGTTGCGCTGTCAACGACAAATTTGTAATTATTTGTATAAATTCGGCAAACATAAGGACACAAACTGGTTCTGTCATTTCCAGGTCATTTCTTTCTTTGGGAAAAACTATTGAGCCAAAAGTTTGTTCGGCCACATCCTCACTTCCTTAAAGACTATTTATTTTAAATAATTTTATAAATCACTGAATTTCCCTTCAATTTCTAATAGGCCCTCTGAGACAGCTAGCATAGTTTACGCTACATGACATGTATTTTGAATATTTTCTCATTAAAAATACAATACAATGTACCGGTACATCGTTTTCACATCACTGTCGAAGTGATTCTCAATGTTTCTGATTGCCTGGTTTGTTCCAACATATTACAGTTTACAGTTTACGGTGCACACAAGCTGAATTAGAGCTAGGCTATTTGCTGTTGTTTTTATTTTACTTTGTCAACGTCTCCAGCTACGTCACCCTGCATCCTCATTCTACATCCGTCCACTTACTGTCCTCAGACTCTCCCAACTGTCCTCAGACTCTCCCAACTGTCCCAGTCAGCGCCCCTCTGCTTACCTGTTTCCACTTTCTCTCATCAGCCTGCAGTACTCAACCAGCCTTTTTTCCACTTATTCCCTGCCAGATGTCAATGTTGCTTCTTGCTGATGCTTTCCAGCCACCTAGACCTTGACCTAGAGCTGGACCTAGACCTGGACCCAAACCTGTCAGACGTGTGAACAAGGAACCCGGTAATCATCATCATCATCATCATCTTCATCTTCATCTTCATCTTCATCATCATCATCATCATCAGGTTCATCTTCATCATCATCATCATCATCTTCATCTTCATCATCATCATCAGTATCTTAATTTTCTTCATCATCATTATCATCTTCATCATTAACATTATCTTCATCATCATCTTCATTGTCTTCATCATCATCAGCTTCATCATCATCAGCTTCATCATCTTCATCATCAGCTTCATCATCATTATCATTGTCGTCACCTCAGCAGACGTCTGGAAGCACAAACAGTGAGCGTGTTAGTACATGTTGCATGTTGCATGTTGGATGTTGCATGTTGCATGTTGTATGTTGTTGGTGGGATGATGTATGTTGCATGTTGGATGTTGCATGTTGCATGTTGGATGTTGCATGTTGCATGTTGCATGTTGCATGTTGTATGATGTTGAGGCCGCAGCGACCTCCAGTTCCTGCCGCTCCCGCCTCCACGCTGCAGCAACCTCCAGTTTCTGCCGCCTCCTTGATGCAGCGACCTCCAGTCCCTTACCCCGCTGGGCCATCACTTCATCCCCGGGCTGTCCGCCTGACCGCCTGGGTCCAGAGCAACTCCGGCAGTCAGGTCGCCAACCCAAGACCCTGTGTCAGATCCCTCCTTCCCGTCTGACCGCCCTCCTGCCCGTCCCCCAGAGCCCTGTGGTGGGTTGGATCCAGCCTAACCCTAAAAGGCAGTCCTTGAAATGTTTTATTTGGGAGTTAATGGACATATCCTGATCAAGAATTGCAAAGATAGAAGCTGAGAAACAATCGGAAGAATGCTTTAGTTTAGAAAGTATGAAAATGCCGAGTGAGCATTGAACATACCTTCTTGACTCTGAGCATGTAAACACAACTTGCAGGCAGCTTGTTGACATTTGCAGAGTTATTGCTTCATGTTGCATCACACATTATCTGACATAATGATCAATAATCCCCCCTAGAATAAAATTGTGTCTATAAACTTTGCTGCAGAGGAGCTCTTGATGGGTGGAGGTGGATAGTGTCAGCAGTGATCGGGGAGGCGAAGATGAACCATTGAGAAGCAATCTGACACTTTAAGGTGTCATTCCTTATCTGCAAGCAACTGTTTCCTCATCATTTCTGATCAATGTTGAATCAAGAAAATTCACTCCTGTAGCTTTTCATTGCTTGTATAGATTACAAATTCTGTGACTTTAACATCATTTTGTTGTTTCAGGTTGATGGAAAACTACACTTATAACAGCCCCACGCTCCAGCTGGAGGCTTTGAATGTTTCAAAAGCGTCGGTGTACCCTGTCTTTCTCTTGTTCTTGTTCTCCTACCTGTTTTTGATGGTTGCAAATGTGAGCATTGCTGTTCTCATTTTCATTGACAAGAACCTTCACCAGCCCATGTATCTCCTTTTCTGCAACCTGCCCTTCAATGATATACTTGGGAATTCTATCCTGTTACCCCATTTGCTTATATACATGTTGAGGCCTCCCTCTGAACTCTTCATCAGTTATTACGAATGTGTGGTCCAAGCTTTCACCACACACATGTTTGGTACCACTAGTCTCACTGTGCTCATGATTATGGCCTTTGACAGATATGTGGCCATCAGCAATCCCTTGCGGTATAATACGATAATGACCAACAGAATGGTGATGAAGCTGACAGTTTGGGCCTGGGGAGTGGCACTTGTTTTGGTCGGGATTCTACTCGGTCTGACCATACGACTGAACCGATGCAGGACTATGATCAGAAGCCCTTACTGTGACAACGCCTCACTGTTTAAACTCTCCTGTGAGAGTGTGTTGATCAATAATGTCTATGGCCTCACTTTCACTGTAGTCCTGTTCACAGGTTCTATTGGCAGCATGGTGATCACTTACACAAAGATTGCAGTAGTCTGTCTCACCAGTAACAGCAAGTCTCTGAACAGTAAAGCCTTGAAGACCTGCAGCACTCATCTGGTTGTGTTTCTGGTCATGATGATCAGTGCACTGTCAAACGTTACTCTACATCGCTTCCCTCAGTACACAGACTACAGAAAGCTCAGTAGACTTCTTTTTCATGTTGTTCCTGGTAGCCTCAACCCCATCATTTATGGAGTGCAGTCTAAAGGAATCCGGATTTTTTTGTTCAAGTTGTTTGACTCCAAGAAAGTTTTGCCATCATTGTAAAGAGAGTTTCCCATTATATTTTTCAACGCAACATATGTGACCTAAAGGTACCCTACTGTGCTCCTGTTTTTGTTCCTTGTAATTGTTGGAATGCTGTTAACTATTGTTATCCTCCTGTTTCTTTATTCCAGTATTTCTTCCGTCCCCCCTTTTTTGCAACGCTTCTTCTTCTTCATTTTTTAAGCTACAGAAACCGTTCAACTATGAAAATGTTCAGCTCCTTCAGCTCATCTCTGCTATGACTTTTTCTATTTCTAACCTTTAAACTTTTTGAATTATTAAGCTTTTAGCAACTTTTTTTTGAATGGGTTTCTATGGAGAAGATCCTCTTAAATCCTTAAATCCTCTTAAACTTCTTCAACTTTCAAATCCTTCAACTTCCTCATACTTTCAGCTAAAGACACCATTTCAACTTTCAAATTATTGCCGCATAATTCAGCTTTCCGATATCTTTTAAACTTTTTGAACTGCAGCAATTTAACTTTTATGATTTTTCAGCCCTTTTCTGACTTTATAATGGGTGTGTATTGCGCAGCTTAGAGTGCGTGATGTCACCGCTAGAGTGAAGAGCAGCTTGAGATTCTTGTGAAAAAAACATTTGTGTTTTGCCACTGTGTCCACAATCTTCACTCTTCATGCATAATTTCTGGATGTAAAAGTAGCTAATATTGTCCTTGTCGTAGAAACATTACTGTGGAATCCCACAGATTTCCACATTTGACACAGAAGCCATTAATTGAGAGGAAAACCAACTTTCTGCTCCATAGAGACCAATGTTAAATTTTGCTTCAAAAACATCTTCCACAGAACACGGTACCCCATTTGTAGATTGCCAGTTAAGCCACATTTTTTACACTACAGACACAATTTTTACAGGATCTGTTCGTCAACTCAGCCTCCCTCTCAATTATTAATATCGGAGCAATAGGAGCTACGGTTATGGGAGTTTTGATGATTTGTTTGAGAGGTGTCTCCCTGTTTTATCTCCATGAAATGGCTTCAGGCACACAGGTGTTCACGATTGAGCCAGTAATCAGTGATGTTTATAAACACACAGACTCACAGACACACGCGCACATACACTCCTCTCTCTCTCTCTCTCTCTCTCTATCTCTCTGTGTCTCTCTCTCATGCAGTCTTTCAGGTCTTAGGACTCTTTAGAGGTCTTTCCCCCCTCCTCCACCCCCCCCCCCCCACACACACACACATGCCATTTTAAAATAAAAGCCCCACAGAATGAATCCTAACTGAAATGCTTGTGATGAGCCTGTCATTTAATAACCGGTTTGTGTTTATCTAACATTATGATTCTGTCTCCTCTCCCCTTCTCCCCCACACCCCACACCCCATTTCAAAATAAAAGCCCCAGAGAGTGAATTCTAACTGAACTGCTTGTGATGAAGCCTGTCATTTAATAACCTCTGTTTATGTGTGTCAAACATTATGATTATGTCTCCGCTCCCCCTCCCTCCCCCACCCTGTCCCACCCTTTCAAAATAAAAGCCTCATGGATTAACTGTATTTAAACATTAAACTCAAAATTAGGCTTTTTTGTTGAAAAAATGAATGCTCTTACTAATACTGCGACAACTACTACTGCTGCTAATATTTCTAGTGTTACTACTACTACTGCTGCTACTACTTCTACTACAACTTTTGCTGTTGCTACTATTACTAGTGCTATTACTGCTACCATCAATATTATTACTACCACTACTGCTATTACTACCACTACTACTATTACTTATACTACAACTGCTACTACTGCTATTCATGCTACTACCAGTACTAATACTACTACAGCTATTAGTACGACTGCTACTAGTACTACTACTACTGCTACTTCAAATACTGCCATTACCTTTACTACTACTACTACTGTTATATTAAATACTACGACCACTACTACAGCTATTACTACTACTACTGATACTAGGCTACTACTTCTTCTGAATACTAATACTTCTTCTAAATACTAATACTTCTACTACTAATGATACTTCTACTACAACTACGACTTCTACTATTACAAATATCACTACTGCTACTACTACTACTTATTCTAATGCTACTAATACTTCTACTACTAATAATACTTATACTTCAACTACAACTTCTACTACTATTACTACAAATATCACTACTTCTGAAATGTGTTTAAGCTACAGAAATTGTTCAAATATCAAAGTGTTCAGCTCTTTCAGGAGAGGGGTGCTTTGACTTTTCATATTTGTAATCTTTAAACTTTTTGAATGAAGCTTTTTGCAGTTTTCTTTTGAATGGGATCTCTATGGAGAAAATCTTCAAATCCTGTTATACTTCAACTTTCAAAGCCTTCTTCTTCCTCATACTTTCAGCTACAGACACCATAGTTAGACATTTCAATGAGAAGGTTTTTCAGCAGTGCAGTTTAAATGCTTTCGGGCTTCAACATTTTTCAGACAGATAGTCTTCCATTTCTTAATTTTCTGCAATTTTTTCACAATTAATTTCAGCTTTCAGCATTCCAACGCATTTTCAGCAGGAAATGCATTTTCTAGTTGTATAAGCACTTCAAGCACACATTTCTGCTATTATTACTGCTACTACCATTGATACTACTCTAATTAATGTGTAATTTTTGTCATATGGATTGAGTTATGTTGTAATTTTATAATGTTCATTCTGTACAAATGCCATCTATTGCACTTCTGCTCATCCCGGGAGAGGGATCCCTCCTCAGTTGCTCTCCCTTTTAATTATTTTTTGGCGAGGGAGATCTTTCTGTTCCGATGCGAGGGTCCAAGGATAGAGGATGTTGTAAAGATTGTAAATCCCTCTGTGGCAAATTTGGGATATTGGGCTGATCAAATAAAACTGAATTGAAAAACATTTGTATTAGAATGTATGATTACTTTTTATTAGTGCTGGGCAACGGTTACAATTTTTTATTGCGATTAATTGCAGAAAATCTAGGCGCACAATTCAATAGTAGGGTATTGCGCACTTTTATTTTAAAAGTACTTCTATATGAGCAAAAGTGCAATAAAATTTGGTTTGCAAATACTTTAAACAAATAAGTTGCTTTTTAACAGCAGTATTCCCTTCACACAGTAGCTGTAACGGGTGTGGTTAGGACCCAGGAGCAGTACGACAGACACAATGGATAGAGATAGATAGATAGATAGATGTAAACTTTATTTATCCCCAGGGGGAAATTCGTTTGTAGCAGCAGCAATTTACATAGTAAAATATAACATGTTAGAATTCCAATATGGTACAGGAAATTACAATCAGTACAATCAGTACAGATTCATAAAAAATTAGCTAGAATAGAATAGAAAATAGAAATGCACAGTATATACCACATAGTGGTATTAAATACACTGAACAACTAGTAAACTAAACTAGGATAGTTTGAATTGAAGGTTTATTTTCCTCTGGACACACAACAGGTAACAGTCTTTGAATAGCACAGATGGAATATCCCACACGGCGGAACGACAAGCCGTTACGGGAGAAGGCAGACAGAATCCCAAGGAAACAGAGGCAGGATCTCGTGGTCGGGGACAGAAGACTGAGTGAATTACCGGGGCAGAGGCGAGACGGATGAGTCCAAAACAGGCAGGGTCGGTAACGGGGAACCAGTCGGAGGGTATTCGATGGAAGGTCTGGCATGAATGCGGAGAACAATCTGTCAGTGAGTGTGTGTGTGACTGGGGTCTAAATCGTGGATGCAGCAGAGTGAGCAGGTGAGAGTGATGAGCTGATGAGGTGGGTGAGAGATGGAAAAAACAGGATAGTAGTGGCAGAGCTGTGACAGTAGCAGTTATATTTCTTGCACTATCTGTCATGGTTTAGGCTTTGCCCTCTGTGTTCCTGTGTCTCCCCTGATTGCACTCATTCTACTCACCTGCCCAGTCCACCCAGCTGCCTTCAATCTTCTCATCACCCCACACATATATACTCCCCTGCTTTCCCTGTTCTTGTTTTCAGATCGTCTTTGTTCGTTCCCCTGTCTGTTCCAGCATTGTGTCTCCCTCGTGTCTGCTCTGTGCGCCAGTGTTTGGTCTTCGTGTTTGCTCCTGGTTTGTACCTTTGCCTGTTTTTTTGTGACTTTGCCTTTCTTTGTGACTTGGCCTTTTGTTTAGTTTTACTCGCTCCCTGTTGGAGTCTCTTTAAGTTTTTGTTTATTTCTCTTTTGATGACCAGTAAAGATTCTTATTTCTAAACTTCACCTCGTCTCCAGTGTCTGCGTCTGCACTTGAGTCTTAGCTGAACCTGAGAGAACGATCTGAGAATGAAAGACTCAGCAGACCAGTTTTGGGGAACCCTCTTGGCCAGGGGAGGGCCTCGGAGCTTCCAGAAAGCTAATGCTGAGCTAAGCTGCCCTTCCACCCCTAAGAGGACCCAAATGGACTCAGCAGATCACCGTTTGGAGTGCCGTCTCCCTGAGTGGTATGAACAGTTTATGGGATACCGCCTTGTCCAGACAGCGAACTGGGACTTGTTGGACTCAGCGGACCAACGTTTTGAGCGCTTTTCTCCTGAGTGGTATGAACAGTTTTAGGGAACCCGCCTGGCCTCGTAGTGTCTAGAAGGAAAACCATGACCAGATGGACTGCCGTTTCAACCCTCGTAGGAGGCAGAGGAAGGGTCAGACTCCCGTTCCCGCAGCATTCCCCTGTTCCCGTCTCTGCTGGGCCACAGCTAACTCCAACTTCCGGTGTCCTGTCGGCGGTCCGGCCGACTCCTGCTCGCCGTGTCCTGTCGGCGGTCTGGCCGACTCCTGCTGCCGCCTCAGAGCCGCAGCTATCCCCGGACCCGGCCGCAGCGACCTCCAGTTCCTGCCGCTCCCGCCTCCACGCTGCAGCAACCTCCAGTTTCTGCCGCTCCCGCCTCCACGCTGCAGCAACCTCCAGTTTCTGCCGCCTCCTTGATGCAGCAACCTCCAGTCCCTTACCCCCCTGGGCCATCACTTCATCCCCGGGCGGTCAGGCGGACACGCCTGGGTCCAGAGCAACTCCGGCAGTCAGGTCGCCAACCCAAGACCCTGTGTCAGATCCCTCCTTCCCGTCTGACCGCCCTCCTGCCCGTCCCCCAGAGCCCTGTGGTGGGTTGGATCCAGCCTAACCCTAAAAGGCAGTCCTTGAAATGTTTTATTTGGGAGTTAATGGACATATCCTGATCAAGAATTGCAAAGATAGAAGCTGAGAAACAATCGGAAGAATGCTTTAGTTTAGAAAGTATGAAAATGCCGAGTGAGCATTGAACATACCTTCTTGACTCTGAGCATGTAAACACAACTTGCAGGCAGCTTGTTGACATTTGCAGAGTTATTGCTTCATGTTGCATCACACATTATCTGACATAATGATCAATAATCCCCCCTAGAATAAAATTGTGTCTAAACTTTGCTGCAGAGGAGCTCTTGATGGGTGGAGGTGGATAGTGTCAGCAGTGATCGGGGAGGCGAAGATGAACCACTGAGAAGCAATCTGACACTTTAAGGTGTAATTACTTATCTGCAAGCAACTGCTTCCTCATCATTTCTGATCAATGTTGAATCAAGAAAAGTCACTCCTGTAGCTTTTCATTGCTTGTATAGATTACAAATTCTGTGACTTTAACATCATTTTGTTGTTTCAGGTTGATGGAAAACTACACTATAACAGCCCCACGCTCCAGCTGGAGGCTTTGAATGTTTCAAAAGCGTCGGTGTACCCTGTCTTTCTCTTGTTCTTGTTCTCCTACCTGTTTATAGTGGTTGCAAATGTGAGCATTGCTGTTCTCATTTTCATTGACAAGAACCTTCACCAGCCCATGTATCTCCTTTTCTGCAACCTGCCCTTCAATGATATACTTGGGAATTCTATCCTGTTACCCCATTTGCTTAAAGACATGTTGAGGCCTCCCTCTGAACTCTTCATCAGTTATTACGAATGTGTGGTCCAAGCTTTCACCACACACATGTTTGGTACCACTAGTCACACTGTGCTCATGATTATGGCCTTTGACAGATATGTGGCCATCAGCAATCCCTTGCGATATAATACGATAATGACCAACAGAATGGTGATGAAGCTGACAGTTTGGGCCTGGGGAGTGCCACTTGTTTTGGTCGGGATTCTACTCGGTCTGACCATACGACTGAACCGATGCAGGACTATGATCAGAAGCCCTTCCTGTGACAACGCCTCACTGTTTAAACTCTCTTGTGAGAGTGTGTTGATCAATAATGTCTATGGCCTCACTTTCACTGTAGTCATGTTCACAGCTTCTATAGGCAGCATGGTGATCACTTACACAAAGATTACAGTAGTCTGTCTCACCAGTAATAGCAAGTCTCTGAACAGTAAAGCCTTGAAGACCTGCAGCACTCATCTGGTTGTGTTTCTGGTCATGATGATCAGTGCACTGTCAAACATTACTCTACATCGCTTCCCTCTTTATTCAGACTACAGAATACTCTGCGGCATTTTGTTTCATATTGTTCCTGGTAGCCTCAACCCCATCATTTATGGAGTGCAGTCAAAAGAGATACGACATTTTCTGTTCAAGTTATTTCAGTCCAAGAAAGTTTTGCCGTCATTGTAATTTCGTAATCAACATAATATATAATGTGACCTAAAGATGCCCTGCTGTGCCCTTGTTTTTGTCCCTTGTAAGTGTATAAGCACTTTATGCACAAATCTCTGCCGTTATTAGTGCTACTACCCTTAATACTACACTAATTATATGTATCACTTATGTCATATGGATCGACTTGTTATTTTAAAATGTTGTTCATTATGTACAGATGACATCTATTGCATTTCTGCTCCTCCTGGGAGAGGGATCCCTGCTCAGTTGCTCTCCTTGAAATTTTCCCCCTTGAAAGTGTTTTTTAGAGGATATTGTTCCTGTTAGCCTAAACCCCATCATTTATGAAGTGCAGTCCAAAGAAATACGAAAATTCTTGTTGAAGTCTTTTTAGTCCATGAAAGTTTTGCCATCATCATAAAGACAATTTATTATTCCTGGATGCAGATAAATAATGACCATGATTTGTGGCAATAAATACAAAAAACACCTGTTTGCTGCTTTCAACTAGGCCCTTAAGGTCAAAGTCATTACCTCGGAGTACAGGATTGTTTTGTGATAACCAAAAAGTGGGGATACAAAATACAAATTCATCTATTTTGTCTGCATTTTATGATTCCTATGATGGCAACACAGACAGTAGTTGTAATCTAAAAACTAAGATACACAATGCCAGAAGCGCTTGTTTCTGTAAATTATTCTAGTAGAGGTCCTAGTAGGTCCACTTGGTTCCTTTTAACAGACCCGTCGGGGTTCTGGTTGTGGTCAAGACCAAAAAGCACCTTATTGAGTTGGCGTAAATTTTGTATATAGCGCTCCTGTGTTTCATAAGTTGCCACTTTGTGTCACTCTCAGCAGTGTGTAAATAAAAGGTTTTCTGTTTTTTTTTTCTGATGCAAGGCCGATAGCCAAATGTCCTGACAATGAAATGCAACTTAGTACATATAAAAATAAATCAATAATAAGCTAATTGAATGTCGCACTCTTGGCTTATGATTCTCGGGTAGAAGAAAAATAAATAACGAGAACATAAATAGAAGTTTGGGGCCGACCGTAGCCCACTGGGTTAAGAGGGTTGTCTGGTAACCGCAAGGTCAACGGTTCGATCCTCGACTGGCACGTGTCACGTGTCGAAGTGTACCTGAGCAATACACTGAACCCCTAACAGCTCCCCGGGCAGCCCACTGCTCCCGATATACAGGGATGGGTCAAATGCAGAGACAAATTTCCCCTTTAAAGGGATCAATATATTAAATTAAAATGTATATATTTCATCCTTCAATAAATAAAAAACTAATGGTCCGCTCTACCAAACACGGCAGGGTATAACCCAAATCACTGTCTGTATTTTAGCACACAATGAATGTGATATTTCACTCACTAATTTCTGTTATACAAAGCAGACATTTGGTTATGAGAATGGGAAACGTCCTGCTTAAAATAAATTCTAAATGAAAACACCTCCAGAGAAGAGACAGCTCAGTGAAGATGGTGGAATTTAGAAAAAACGAGTTTCGGATTTGGGACAATTTTCCCTGCAATCTGAACGTAGCCAAAGATCTCCTGGTGACTTATGTCAAAAATCTCCTTGCACTGTGTGACACCCTTCCAATTCTTAATGATTGATTTAACCAGATTACAATGAAAGTTCTGTAACTGTTGTGCACTTGTGTATTTCAATCATCTTAAGTTTCATTCAAAGTAAATTAGTCTAGGAGTCTTAAGCTACATAATACAATGTCAGTAACATTAGCTGCTAACTTTGACTTCACAAGTCTAACATTAAGCTACATTATACAATGTCAGTAACATTAGCTGGTAACTTTGACGATCACAAATCTAATGCAAGGATCGTAAAATAAATGCCAGTATTCGCTTGGAACTACCTAGTTGGCTTTGTCTATAGAATTAAGCTACTTTATACAATAAGTAACAACAACTGCTAATTTTGGTCATTGTAGGCTAACGTTAAGCATAATTCTACGATTCAAGACGCACCATCTCCTAACGACAACCATAACAAATCAAGGGTCACTTACATTAGCTGCAGACGTATAACGTCACATCTGTTGGCTGTAGACTGCGGGATCATTTGCGTTTTCTCGCATCTCTTGTGCTAGACGCCCTGGAAAGAAGGGAGGGGGGGGGGGGGGTCTTCAGATACCAGACCGCCGTCTTGTCTGGACTCAAAACTAACATCCGACGGCGCTCAGTGAACTTCCCCGAGCTGTGTTCACTGTATATAGCAAGCCACTCGTCAGCTGGATTACTGCAGCGCTATGAACCCAAAATAACCAGATTTTGCTGTGATTTGATTGCATTTAACAGATAAGGACACCTAAATAAATCTACTGAATGATGGAAGCTCGTTTTGTCGGGTCTGTCGTCCAGACTAAAAGCAATCGACTTTTAAAATTGTAGTTTGTTTTGTGAATGGAGTTCTGATCGATCAGTGTCAGGCTATGCTAACATTGTAGTTGCTCCATCAACACTCAACGCAATGTATTCAAGGCATAAATTTGGCAGCAACATTAGTAGCAAACTACACGTATGTGCGTAGCTCAACCATTTGTCGCGCTAGCAATACGTGTGCAAGACAGTTTTTCTTCCATTACCATGAAACTCTTTCACAGCTGTTGGCCGTTTTGCTGCCTGCCTGTTTTTCACGTAGTTTGTTTTGCGAAGACCCGCCCTACTCTACATCTGATTGGCTTGTACTCTTGCACTCTTTGCAGAGTTTGTTCATTTTATTGCTGATGAACAAGATTGGTGGACGGTTGGTAGGTTTAAAATTTTGTCGACTCAGGATAGCAGCCTTCTTGTATCGTGCTTTCATATCTATGCTAGTTACGATGTCCAGTTGTTTTTTTTTAAAGTTGCTATGCACATTGCTTACATGGATGAAATAGAATAAAATACTATAGAATCACCACAGCGATTAACAAGAACATTTCAAACAACAGCACTTTGTGTCAAAAAGGCTTGCCGATCCCTGTTTAGAGTGTAATTAGCAGAATATAATCTTCACGTCATCATTTTCTCTACTTTCTCACCTACCTGTAGTGTCATGGTAGATAGTAGATAACTGTCACTACCATGGAACCGCATGGCACCATTTACCCTCTGGTTTGGGGCATCTACAGGCATCCATAAATACAAGTAAAAGACTGAGCATTCACATCTTATTTTCACGTTATTCAATGCTTAACCTTTTTGCACATATAGTAACTCGGGATGCCCCAATTGACAGGCCGATATTCAGAAAAAATACGTGATCAGTAGTCGCACACGTGGTTGTTCAGGCGCACGAAGTGCTACTAAAACAAAAGAAAAACGTCTACGAAGTTGAACTTTTACGAAGTGTGTGAGACAAATGTAGCGTATGCCATCTGCAGGTTTCATCAACATACTGCATTCATGAAAAAGACAATATTATTGATGGTAAACACGTCAAATTTAACGAATAATACAGTTAACAGCAACCACAGTTTGAGGATTTGTCGCCCGAGGAGGAAATCTTCAGTTTCCCTTAACAATGACTCTGTTTTGTGAGTTCTTGAGTTAGAGGAAACTTAAGTTTGCGTTGCGCTGTCAACGACAAATTTGTAATTATTTGTATAAATTCGGCAAACATAAGGACACAAACTGGTTCTGTCATTTCCAGGTCATTTCTTTCTTTGGGAAAAACTATTGAGCCAAAAGTTTGTTCGGCCACATCCTCACTTCCTTAAAGACTATTTATTTTAAATAATTTTATAAATCACTGAATTTCCCTTCAATTTCTAATAGGCCCTCTGAGACAGCTAGCATAGTTTACGCTACATGACATGTATTTTGAATATTTTCTCATTAAAAATACAATACAATGTACCGGTACATCGTTTTCACATCACTGTCGAAGTGATTCTCAATGTTTCTGATTGCCTGGTTTGTTCCAACATATTACAGTTTACAGTTTACGGTGCACACAAGCTGAATTAGAGCTAGGCTATTTGCTGTTGTTTTTATTTTACTTTGTCAACGTCTCCAGCTACGTCACCCTGCATCCTCATTCTACATCCGTCCACTTACTGTCCTCAGACTCTCCCAACTGTCCTCAGACTCTCCCAACTGTCCTCAGACTCTCCCAACTGTCCCAGTCAGCGCCCCTCTGCTTACCTGTTTCCACTTTCTCTCATCAGCCTGCAGTACTCAACCAGCCTTTTTTCCACTTATTCCCTGCCAGATGTCAATGTTGCTTCTTGCTGATGCTTTCCAGCCACCTAGACCTTGACCTAGAGCTGGACCTAGACCTGGACCCAAACCTGTCAGACGTGTGAACAAGGAACCCGGTAATCATCATCATCATCATCATCTTCATCTTCATCTTCATCTTCATCATCATCATCATCATCAGGTTCATCTTCATCATCATCATCATCATCTTCATCTTCATCATCATCATCAGTATCTTAATTTTCTTCATCATCATTATCATCTTCATCATTAACATTATCTTCATCATCATCTTCATTGTCTTCATCATCATCAGCTTCATCATCATCAGCTTCATCATCTTCATCATCAGCTTCATCATCATTATCATTGTCGTCACCTCAGCAGACGTCTGGAAGCACAAACAGTGAGCGTGTTAGTACATGTTGCATGTTGCATGTTGGATGTTGCATGTTGCATGTTGTATGTTGTTGGTGGGATGATGTATGTTGCATGTTGGATGTTGCATGTTGCATGTTGGATGTTGCATGTTGCATGTTGCATGTTGCATGTTGTATGATGTTGAGGCCGCAGCGACCTCCAGTTCCTGCCGCTCCCGCCTCCACGCTGCAGCAACCTCCAGTTTCTGCCGCCTCCTTGATGCAGCGACCTCCAGTCCCTTACCCCGCTGGGCCATCACTTCATCCCCGGGCTGTCCGCCTGACCGCCTGGGTCCAGAGCAACTCCGGCAGTCAGGTCGCCAACCCAAGACCCTGTGTCAGATCCCTCCTTCCCGTCTGACCGCCCTCCTGCCCGTCCCCCAGAGCCCTGTGGTGGGTTGGATCCAGCCTAACCCTAAAAGGCAGTCCTTGAAATGTTTTATTTGGGAGTTAATGGACATATCCTGATCAAGAATTGCAAAGATAGAAGCTGAGAAACAATCGGAAGAATGCTTTAGTTTAGAAAGTATGAAAATGCCGAGTGAGCATTGAACATACCTTCTTGACTCTGAGCATGTAAACACAACTTGCAGGCAGCTTGTTGACATTTGCAGAGTTATTGCTTCATGTTGCATCACACATTATCTGACATAATGATCAATAATCCCCCCTAGAATAAAATTGTGTCTATAAACTTTGCTGCAGAGGAGCTCTTGATGGGTGGAGGTGGATAGTGTCAGCAGTGATCGGGGAGGCGAAGATGAACCATTGAGAAGCAATCTGACACTTTAAGGTGTCATTCCTTATCTGCAAGCAACTGTTTCCTCATCATTTCTGATCAATGTTGAATCAAGAAAATTCACTCCTGTAGCTTTTCATTGCTTGTATAGATTACAAATTCTGTGACTTTAACATCATTTTGTTGTTTCAGGTTGATGGAAAACTACACTTATAACAGCCCCACGCTCCAGCTGGAGGCTTTGAATGTTTCAAAAGCGTCGGTGTACCCTGTCTTTCTCTTGTTCTTGTTCTCCTACCTGTTTTTGATGGTTGCAAATGTGAGCATTGCTGTTCTCATTTTCATTGACAAGAACCTTCACCAGCCCATGTATCTCCTTTTCTGCAACCTGCCCTTCAATGATATACTTGGGAATTCTATCCTGTTACCCCATTTGCTTATATACATGTTGAGGCCTCCCTCTGAACTCTTCATCAGTTATTACGAATGTGTGGTCCAAGCTTTCACCACACACATGTTTGGTACCACTAGTCTCACTGTGCTCATGATTATGGCCTTTGACAGATATGTGGCCATCAGCAATCCCTTGCGGTATAATACGATAATGACCAACAGAATGGTGATGAAGCTGACAGTTTGGGCCTGGGGAGTGGCACTTGTTTTGGTCGGGATTCTACTCGGTCTGACCATACGACTGAACCGATGCAGGACTATGATCAGAAGCCCTTACTGTGACAACGCCTCACTGTTTAAACTCTCCTGTGAGAGTGTGTTGATCAATAATGTCTATGGCCTCACTTTCACTGTAGTCCTGTTCACAGGTTCTATTGGCAGCATGGTGATCACTTACACAAAGATTGCAGTAGTCTGTCTCACCAGTAACAGCAAGTCTCTGAACAGTAAAGCCTTGAAGACCTGCAGCACTCATCTGGTTGTGTTTCTGGTCATGATGATCAGTGCACTGTCAAACGTTACTCTACATCGCTTCCCTCAGTACACAGACTACAGAAAGCTCAGTAGACTTCTTTTTCATGTTGTTCCTGGTAGCCTCAACCCCATCATTTATGGAGTGCAGTCTAAAGGAATCCGGATTTTTTTGTTCAAGTTGTTTGACTCCAAGAAAGTTTTGCCATCATTGTAAAGAGAGTTTCCCATTATATTTTTCAACGCAACATATGTGACCTAAAGGTACCCTACTGTGCTCCTGTTTTTGTTCCTTGTAATTGTTGGAATGCTGTTAACTATTGTTATCCTCCTGTTTCTTTATTCCAGTATTTCTTCCGTCCCCCCTTTTTTGCAACGCTTCTTCTTCTTCATTTTTTAAGCTACAGAAACCGTTCAACTATGAAAATGTTCAGCTCCTTCAGCTCATCTCTGCTATGACTTTTTCTATTTCTAACCTTTAAACTTTTTGAATTATTAAGCTTTTAGCAACTTTTTTTTGAATGGGTTTCTATGGAGAAGATCCTCTTAAATCCTTAAATCCTCTTAAACTTCTTCAACTTTCAAATCCTTCAACTTCCTCATACTTTCAGCTAAAGACACCATTTCAACTTTCAAATTATTGCCGCATAATTCAGCTTTCCGATATCTTTTAAACTTTTTGAACTGCAGCAATTTAACTTTTATGATTTTTCAGCCCTTTTCTGACTTTATAATGGGTGTGTATTGCGCAGCTTAGAGTGCGTGATGTCACCGCTAGAGTGAAGAGCAGCTTGAGATTCTTGTGAAAAAAACATTTGTGTTTTGCCACTGTGTCCACAATCTTCACTCTTCATGCATAATTTCTGGATGTAAAAGTAGCTAATATTGTCCTTGTCGTAGAAACATTACTGTGGAATCCCACAGATTTCCACATTTGACACAGAAGCCATTAATTGAGAGGAAAACCAACTTTCTGCTCCATAGAGACCAATGTTAAATTTTGCTTCAAAAACATCTTCCACAGAACACGGTACCCCATTTGTAGATTGCCAGTTAAGCCACATTTTTTACACTACAGACACAATTTTTACAGGATCTGTTCGTCAACTCAGCCTCCCTCTCAATTATTAATATCGGAGCAATAGGAGCTACGGTTATGGGAGTTTTGATGATTTGTTTGAGAGGTGTCTCCCTGTTTTATCTCCATGAAATGGCTTCAGGCACACAGGTGTTCACGATTGAGCCAGTAATCAGTGATGTTTATAAACACACAGACTCACAGACACACGCGCACATACACTCCTCTCTCTCTCTCTCTCTCTCTCTATCTCTCTGTGTCTCTCTCTCATGCAGTCTTTCAGGTCTTAGGACTCTTTAGAGGTCTTTCCCCCCTCCTCCACCCCCCCCCCCCACACACACACACATGCCATTTTAAAATAAAAGCCCCACAGAATGAATCCTAACTGAAATGCTTGTGATGAGCCTGTCATTTAATAACCGGTTTGTGTTTATCTAACATTATGATTCTGTCTCCTCTCCCCTTCTCCCCCACACCCCACACCCCATTTCAAAATAAAAGCCCCAGAGAGTGAATTCTAACTGAACTGCTTGTGATGAAGCCTGTCATTTAATAACCTCTGTTTATGTGTGTCAAACATTATGATTATGTCTCCGCTCCCCCTCCCTCCCCCACCCTGTCCCACCCTTTCAAAATAAAAGCCTCATGGATTAACTGTATTTAAACATTAAACTCAAAATTAGGCTTTTTTGTTGAAAAAATGAATGCTCTTACTAATACTGCGACAACTACTACTGCTGCTAATATTTCTAGTGTTACTACTACTACTGCTGCTACTACTTCTACTACAACTTTTGCTGTTGCTACTATTACTAGTGCTATTACTGCTACCATCAATATTATTACTACCACTACTGCTATTACTACCACTACTACTATTACTTATACTACAACTGCTACTACTGCTATTCATGCTACTACCAGTACTAATACTACTACAGCTATTAGTACGACTGCTACTAGTACTACTACTACTGCTACTTCAAATACTGCCATTACCTTTACTACTACTACTACTGTTATATTAAATACTACGACCACTACTACAGCTATTACTACTACTACTGATACTAGGCTACTACTTCTTCTGAATACTAATACTTCTTCTAAATACTAATACTTCTACTACTAATGATACTTCTACTACAACTACGACTTCTACTATTACAAATATCACTACTGCTACTACTACTACTTATTCTAATGCTACTAATACTTCTACTACTAATAATACTTATACTTCAACTACAACTTCTACTACTATTACTACAAATATCACTACTTCTGAAATGTGTTTAAGCTACAGAAATTGTTCAAATATCAAAGTGTTCAGCTCTTTCAGGAGAGGGGTGCTTTGACTTTTCATATTTGTAATCTTTAAACTTTTTGAATGAAGCTTTTTGCAGTTTTCTTTTGAATGGGATCTCTATGGAGAAAATCTTCAAATCCTGTTATACTTCAACTTTCAAAGCCTTCTTCTTCCTCATACTTTCAGCTACAGACACCATAGTTAGACATTTCAATGAGAAGGTTTTTCAGCAGTGCAGTTTAAATGCTTTCGGGCTTCAACATTTTTCAGACAGATAGTCTTCCATTTCTTAATTTTCTGCAATTTTTTCACAATTAATTTCAGCTTTCAGCATTCCAACGCATTTTCAGCAGGAAATGCATTTTCTAGTTGTATAAGCACTTCAAGCACACATTTCTGCTATTATTACTGCTACTACCATTGATACTACTCTAATTAATGTGTAATTTTTGTCATATGGATTGAGTTATGTTGTAATTTTATAATGTTCATTCTGTACAAATGCCATCTATTGCACTTCTGCTCATCCCGGGAGAGGGATCCCTCCTCAGTTGCTCTCCCTTTTAATTATTTTTTGGCGAGGGAGATCTTTCTGTTCCGATGCGAGGGTCCAAGGATAGAGGATGTTGTAAAGATTGTAAATCCCTCTGTGGCAAATTTGGGATATTGGGCTGATCAAATAAAACTGAATTGAAAAACATTTGTATTAGAATGTATGATTACTTTTTATTAGTGCTGGGCAACGGTTACAATTTTTTATTGCGATTAATTGCAGAAAATCTAGGCGCACAATTCAATAGTAGGGTATTGCGCACTTTTATTTTAAAAGTACTTCTATATGAGCAAAAGTGCAATAAAATTTGGTTTGCAAATACTTTAAACAAATAAGTTGCTTTTTAACAGCAGTATTCCCTTCACACAGTAGCTGTAACGGGTGTGGTTAGGACCCAGGAGCAGTACGACAGACACAATGGATAGAGATAGATAGATAGATAGATGTAAACTTTATTTATCCCCAGGGGGAAATTCGTTTGTAGCAGCAGCAATTTACATTGTAAAATATAACATGTTAGAATTCCAATATGGTACAGGAAATTACAATCAGTACAATCAGTACAGATTCATAAAAAATTAGCTAGAATAGAATAGAAAATAGAAATGCACAGTATATACCACATAGTGGTATTAAATACACTGAACAACTAGTAAACTAAACTAGGATAGTTTGAATTGAAGGTTTATTTTCCTCTGGACACACAACAGGTAACAGTCTTTGAATAGCACAGATGGAATATCCCACACGGCGGAACGACAAGCCGTTACGGGAGAAGGCAGACAGAATCCCAAGGAAACAGAGGCAGGATCTCGTGGTCGGGGACAGAAGACTGAGTGAATTACCGGGGCAGAGGCGAGACGGATGAGTCCAAAACAGGCAGGGTCGGTAACGGGGAACCAGTCGGAGGGTATTCGATGGAAGGTCTGGCATGAATGCGGAGAACAATCTGTCAGTGAGTGTGTGTGTGACTGGGGTCTAAATCGTGGATGCAGCAGAGTGAGCAGGTGAGAGTGATGAGCTGATGAGGTGGGTGAGAGATGGAAAAAACAGGATAGTAGTGGCAGAGCTGTGACAGTAGCAGTTATATTTCTTGCACTATCTGTCATGGTTTAGGCTTTGCCCTCTGTGTTCCTGTGTCTCCCCTGATTGCACTCATTCTACTCACCTGCCCAGTCCACCCAGCTGCCTTCAATCTTCTCATCACCCCACACATATATACTCCCCTGCTTTCCCTGTTCTTGTTTTCAGATCGTCTTTGTTCGTTCCCCTGTCTGTTCCAGCATTGTGTCTCCCTCGTGTCTGCTCTGTGCGCCAGTGTTTGGTCTTCGTGTTTGCTCCTGGTTTGTACCTTTGCCTGTTTTTTTGTGACTTTGCCTTTCTTTGTGACTTGGCCTTTTGTTTAGTTTTACTCGCTCCCTGTTGGAGTCTCTTTAAGTTTTTGTTTATTTCTCTTTTGATGACCAGTAAAGATTCTTATTTCTAAACTTCACCTCGTCTCCAGTGTCTGCGTCTGCACTTGAGTCTTAGCTGAACCTGAGAGAACGATCTGAGAATGAAAGACTCAGCAGACCAGTTTTGGGGAACCCTCTTGGCCAGGGGAGGGCCTCGGAGCTTCCAGAAAGCTAATGCTGAGCTAAGCTGCCCTTCCACCCCTAAGAGGACCCAAATGGACTCAGCAGATCACCGTTTGGAGTGCCGTCTCCCTGAGTGGTATGAACAGTTTATGGGATACCGCCTTGTCCAGACAGCGAACTGGGACTTGTTGGACTCAGCGGACCAACGTTTTGAGCGCTTTTCTCCTGAGTGGTATGAACAGTTTTAGGGAACCCGCCTGGCCTCGTAGTGTCTAGAAGGAAAACCATGACCAGATGGACTGCCGTTTCAACCCTCGTAGGAGGCAGAGGAAGGGTCAGACTCCCGTTCCCGCAGCATTCCCCTGTTCCCGTCTCTGCTGGGCCACAGCTAACTCCAACTTCCGGTGTCCTGTCGGCGGTCCGGCCGACTCCTGCTCGCCGTGTCCTGTCGGCGGTCTGGCCGACTCCTGCTGCCGCCTCAGAGCCGCAGCTATCCCCGGACCCGGCCGCAGCGACCTCCAGTTCCTGCCGCTCCCGCCTCCACGCTGCAGCAACCTCCAGTTTCTGCCGCTCCCGCCTCCACGCTGCAGCAACCTCCAGTTTCTGCCGCCTCCTTGATGCAGCAACCTCCAGTCCCTTACCCCCCTGGGCCATCACTTCATCCCCGGGCGGTCAGGCGGACACGCCTGGGTCCAGAGCAACTCCGGCAGTCAGGTCGCCAACCCAAGACCCTGTGTCAGATCCCTCCTTCCCGTCTGACCGCCCTCCTGCCCGTCCCCCAGAGCCCTGTGGTGGGTTGGATCCAGCCTAACCCTAAAAGGCAGTCCTTGAAATGTTTTATTTGGGAGTTAATGGACATATCCTGATCAAGAATTGCAAAGATAGAAGCTGAGAAACAATCGGAAGAATGCTTTAGTTTAGAAAGTATGAAAATGCCGAGTGAGCATTGAACATACCTTCTTGACTCTGAGCATGTAAACACAACTTGCAGGCAGCTTGTTGACATTTGCAGAGTTATTGCTTCATGTTGCATCACACATTATCTGACATAATGATCAATAATCCCCCCTAGAATAAAATTGTGTCTAAACTTTGCTGCAGAGGAGCTCTTGATGGGTGGAGGTGGATAGTGTCAGCAGTGATCGGGGAGGCGAAGATGAACCACTGAGAAGCAATCTGACACTTTAAGGTGTAATTACTTATCTGCAAGCAACTGCTTCCTCATCATTTCTGATCAATGTTGAATCAAGAAAAGTCACTCCTGTAGCTTTTCATTGCTTGTATAGATTACAAATTCTGTGACTTTAACATCATTTTGTTGTTTCAGGTTGATGGAAAACTACACTATAACAGCCCCACGCTCCAGCTGGAGGCTTTGAATGTTTCAAAAGCGTCGGTGTACCCTGTCTTTCTCTTGTTCTTGTTCTCCTACCTGTTTATAGTGGTTGCAAATGTGAGCATTGCTGTTCTCATTTTCATTGACAAGAACCTTCACCAGCCCATGTATCTCCTTTTCTGCAACCTGCCCTTCAATGATATACTTGGGAATTCTATCCTGTTACCCCATTTGCTTAAAGACATGTTGAGGCCTCCCTCTGAACTCTTCATCAGTTATTACGAATGTGTGGTCCAAGCTTTCACCACACACATGTTTGGTACCACTAGTCACACTGTGCTCATGATTATGGCCTTTGACAGATATGTGGCCATCAGCAATCCCTTGCGATATAATACGATAATGACCAACAGAATGGTGATGAAGCTGACAGTTTGGGCCTGGGGAGTGCCACTTGTTTTGGTCGGGATTCTACTCGGTCTGACCATACGACTGAACCGATGCAGGACTATGATCAGAAGCCCTTCCTGTGACAACGCCTCACTGTTTAAACTCTCTTGTGAGAGTGTGTTGATCAATAATGTCTATGGCCTCACTTTCACTGTAGTCATGTTCACAGCTTCTATAGGCAGCATGGTGATCACTTACACAAAGATTACAGTAGTCTGTCTCACCAGTAATAGCAAGTCTCTGAACAGTAAAGCCTTGAAGACCTGCAGCACTCATCTGGTTGTGTTTCTGGTCATGATGATCAGTGCACTGTCAAACATTACTCTACATCGCTTCCCTCTTTATTCAGACTACAGAATACTCTGCGGCATTTTGTTTCATATTGTTCCTGGTAGCCTCAACCCCATCATTTATGGAGTGCAGTCAAAAGAGATACGACATTTTCTGTTCAAGTTATTTCAGTCCAAGAAAGTTTTGCCGTCATTGTAATTTCGTAATCAACATAATATATAATGTGACCTAAAGATGCCCTGCTGTGCCCTTGTTTTTGTCCCTTGTAAGTGTATAAGCACTTTATGCACAAATCTCTGCCGTTATTAGTGCTACTACCCTTAATACTACACTAATTATATGTATCACTTATGTCATATGGATCGACTTGTTATTTTAAAATGTTGTTCATTATGTACAGATGACATCTATTGCATTTCTGCTCCTCCTGGGAGAGGGATCCCTGCTCAGTTGCTCTCCTTGAAATTTTCCCCCTTGAAAGTGTTTTTTAGAGGATATTGTTCCTGTTAGCCTAAACCCCATCATTTATGAAGTGCAGTCCAAAGAAATACGAAAATTCTTGTTGAAGTCTTTTTAGTCCATGAAAGTTTTGCCATCATCATAAAGACAATTTATTATTCCTGGATGCAGATAAATAATGACCATGATTTGTGGCAATAAATACAAAAAACACCTGTTTGCTGCTTTCAACTAGGCCCTTAAGGTCAAAGTCATTACCTCGGAGTACAGGATTGTTTTGTGATAACCAAAAAGTGGGGATACAAAATACAAATTCATCTATTTTGTCTGCATTTTATGATTCCTATGATGGCAACACAGACAGTAGTTGTAATCTAAAAACTAAGATAGACAATGCCAGAAGCGCTTGTTTCTGTAAATTATTCTAGCAGAGGTCCTAGTAGGTCCACTTGGTTCCTTTTAACAGACCCGTCGGGGTTCTGGTTGTGGTCAAGACCAAAAAGCACCTTATTGAGTTGGCGTAAATTTTGTATATAGCGCTCCTGTGTTTCATAAGTTGCCACTTTGTGTCACTCTCAGCAGTGTGTAAATAAAAGGTTTTCTGTTTTTTTTTTCTGATGCAAGGCCGATAGCCAAATGTCCTGACAATGAAATGCAACTTAGTACATATAAAAATAAATCAATAATAAGCTAATTGAATGTCGCACTCTTGGCTTATGATTCTCGGGTAGAAGAAAAATAAATAACGAGAACATAAATAGAAGTTTGGGGCCGACCGTAGCCCACTGGGTTAAGAGGGTTGTCTGGTAACCGCAAGGTCAACGGTTCGATCCTCGACTGGCACGTGTCACGTGTCGAAGTGTACCTGAGCAATACACTGAACCCCTAACAGCTCCCCGGGCAGCCCACTGCTCCCGATATACAGGGATGGGTCAAATGCAGAGACAAATTTCCCCCTTAAAGGGATCAATATATTAAATTAAAATGTATATATTTCATCCTTCAATAAATAAAAAACGAATGGTCTGCTCTACCAAACACGGCAGGGTATAACCCAAATCACTGTCCGTATTTTAGCACACAATGAATGTGATATTTCACTCACTAATTTCTGTTATACAAAGCAGACATTTGGTTATGAGAATGGGAAACGTCCTGCTTAAAATAAATTCTAAATGAAAACACCTCCAGAGAAGAGACAGCTCAGTGAAGATGGTGGAATTTAGAAAAAACGAGTTTCGGATTTGGGACAATTTTCCCTGCAATCTGAACGTAGCCAAAGATCTCCTGGTGACTTATGTCAAAAATCTCCTTGCACTGTGTGACACCCTTCTAATTCTTAATGATTGATTTAACCAGATTACAATGAAAGTTCTGTAACTGTTGTGCACTTGTGTATTGTGTATTGAGCCAAAAGTTTGTTCGGCCACATCCTCACTTCCTCAAAGACTATTTATTTTAAATAATTTTATAAATCCCTGAATTTCTCTTCAATTTCTAATCGGCCCTCTGAGACAGCTAGCATAGTTTACGCAACATGACATGTATTTTGAATATTTTCTCATTAAAAATACAATGCAATGTACCGGTACATCGTTTTCACATCACTGTCGAAGTGATTCTCAATGTTTCTGATTGCCTGGTTTGTTCCAACATATTACAGTTTACGGTGCACACTGGGCCTACGTTAACGTTAGTGGAGCTGAATTAGAACTCACTCAACTCTTCCCCTGCTGCCCCACTTGACAACTTAATAGGACGTGATTATTTTCAACAAGTGTCAACACAGTTTGTTAAATAGTCTCAACATATATTTATTCATATACATGGACATGGATTTTAAATTTGGCGACAGCTGAAAAACAAACGAAAACGATCAGAAACCAAGATGGCTACGTTCAAAAACCAAGATGACGATGGTTAAAAACCAAGATGGCGACGTTCAAAAACCAAGATGTCGACGGTCAAAAACCAAGATGACGACGGTCAAAAACCAAGATGGCTACTTTCAAAAACCAAGATGACGACGGTCAAAAACCAAGATGACGACGGTCAAAAACCAAGATGGCGGCGTTCAAAAACCAAGATGTTGACGGTCAAAGACCAAGATGGCGACGTTCAAAACCAAGATCACGACGGTCAACAACTTCAACTGGTTTCTCTTAGCCCCTCCCCTCATTTTAAGTACTGGAGAAGCGCTGTATGAATCTTATAATTATTGAAATCAGTTGAGAAACAAATCAAACTCTAAATAATTATGTAAACGTACTTTTTAGTTATCATCATTACTTCAGAATATTGTTACTGAATGGATGTTTAGAGAAGTGAAATATATTTGAAAATGAAGAAGAAGGTGATTTCTCAATGACAGAGGCAACAATTGTATTGTCAGTTATTTACATTAAATTCACTATTGAGTGATTTCACCTCTTGTGTTCCTGGTAAACATGATGACAATCTTTTGTCTGACGGCTTTGATTTGCAGTCCGTAGATAACGGCGTTCATAGCGGGAGGAACCACGTGTAACAAGATGGAGGCCAGCTTCCTGTGGTCAGATAAGTGAGGGAACCGATGGAGGATGACGATGATGGAGCCTGACACAAACATGATGACGTACACGGCCAGGTGTGTGGCGCAGGTCTGCAGCCCTTTGCTGTTCAGAGACTTGTTCCTGCTGCTCAGACACACGACGGCGATCTTCAGGTAGGTGAGCGTCACGCTGCCGAGGGAGGAGCTCAGCAGCACCACCGTGTAGCCGAGGCCGTAGATGTGGTTGATGAGGACGCTCTCACAGGAGAGCTTGAACAAGGAGGCGTTGTCGCAGTACGGGTTGAGTACAGTCTGCCTGCAGCGAGACAGGCGGATGCTGAGCCCCAAGAGGATCCCCACCATCAACAACGCCACCGTCCACGCCGACACCGACAGCTTCACCACCGTCCTGCTGGTCATGATGGCGGCGTATCGCAGAGGGCTGCAGATGGCCACGTAGCGGTCGAAGGCCATGATCATGAGCACCGTGTGGGAGGCGCTTGCGTGCAGTTGAACACAAAAGGCCTGAACGGCACAGTCTGTGTACCGAATGAACCGCTCTGAGAGTAAAAGATCTCTGAGCACATGAGGGACGATGATCGTGGCCCCAAAAACATCGTTAACACTCATGTTGCAGAAGAGCAGGTACATGGGCTGCTGGAGGCTCCTCTCCATGGTGATCAGGACCACCAGGCCCACGTTGGACACCATGATGAAGATGTAGATGAGGAGGAGGAGGACGAAGGCGGGAACGGAGAACTCTGGGCTGACCCTTAACCCCTCCAGGATTAGAATATCTGAGTTTAAAGAATGGTTATCCATCGTGCAAGCGGTTAATGTAAACCTAGTGCGGATGGGAGAGAGACAAAATACAGAACTTTACTGTATTATCAGATAAGGGTGTCGATAATACTGCTATAATATATAATAAAAATAGATATCGTGATCGACACAATCAGAACAAATGGCTTTAGCAGCAGCCAAGAAATAAAAATAGGGGAGAATATTCATCCATATGCACAAATTTAGCATATTAAATATGTTTCTGTAGTCTGGAGAAATGAATACATGGCAACAACATGCATGTTTGCTTTTTACATCCAGAACTTGGTTAAATGTTGTCATTGAATAATTCAAACAGGAAAGAAATATATATGCGTCTTATACCAGAATAAAACGACCTTTTTAAAGTAACTTCCAATAATCATAAGTAATAAATTCATTACATGAAACAGAGTTAGGGGCATTTGTACACACGATCAACGACAAAACTAAACAATGTTCAAAAATACATTCAAACCGATTCTTCTAATTACTGCTAAAAGTAACATATTGCACCATTTGACGTAAAACCTTCATTGTGTCACATGAACAGTCGTTTGAGCAGCTCATTAAAAATAATATGTTCATACATTTATAACACAAAGTCACTTTTTAACTTCTTTAAATTTCTATCCAATCAAAACAAAATGGTTATTTGCCAATAAGCTGTCTGGTAGCACAACCCACAACCGCACAGCAGCAGTATTTCACTGTGAAATGATATTTGTTATTTTGATGTTAGATTACTGCCTGTCGTCCATGTACAGCAAAGCCCAGAGTATTTCAATAAAGTACTGATCAGTTCAATGAAAACAAAGATGAAATCCTAAAGAAACACTTGATACAAATGTTCAGTCTGAGGATTTCAATCTTTTCCAGAAATGTCAGATTAATCTTTCACTTTTCATCAATATTGATATTTGGCTGTTCTTTATGTTTTCAGCCACACAGAACATGTTCATAAAGCTTGAATAGAACAAATGGACATTTAATAAAAAGCAGCTCAAATGAATTTAACATACTTCATTTGAATAAGTCTTTAAAACATTTGATTGTTTTTGGTTTGCTCTTTTCATTCAATTTCATCTTTTTTTTTATTTGCCAGATTACATGTCAGTGTTGTTCCACATTGTAAGCCTGTATGAGTGTGAGTCAGGTTTACCTCCTCCAGCCAGACCAGAGGTGGACTGGAAGAGACGTTTTATAAGATGCCTGAGCGCTTCAAACCACATCTCCAGCGGCCCTGAGGGCTTTGATCTGCTCACATCAAAACAATTTAATGATGTTTTTAAGTTTCATTCACCTTTACTTACAGAAGTTAACTTTCTTCAACTACAGCGCTCTGTACTATTATGTACTTGAACACGGCCAATAGTACCTTGATATCAGTAATCCTGATTTTGATCACATAGCATGATGCTTAAATGGAACTTACCGGTACATCGTTTTCACATCACTGTCAAAGTGATTCTCAATGTTTCTGATTGCCTGGTTTGTTCCAACATATTACAGTTTACGGTGCACACTGGGCCTACGTTAACGTTAGTGGAGCTGAATTAGAGCTGGGCTATTTGCTGTTGTTTTTATTTTACTTTGTCAGCGTCTCTAGCTACGTCACCCTGCATCCTCATTCTACATCCGTCCACTTACTGTCCTCAGACTCTCCCAACTGTCCTCAGACTCTCCCAACTGTCCTCAGACTCTCCCAACTGTCCTCAGACTCTCCCAACTGTCCCAGTCAGCGCCCCTCTGCTTACCTGTTTCCACTTTCTCTCATCAGCCTGCAGTACTCAACCAGCCTTTTTTCCACTTATTCCCTGCCAGATGTCAATGTTGCTTCTTGTTGATGCTTTCCAGCCATCTAGACCTGGACCTAGAGCTGGACCTAGACCTGGACCCAAACCTGTCAGACGTGTGAACAAGGAACCCGGTAATCATCATCATCATCATCATCATCATCATCATCATCATCATCATCATCATCATCATCATCATCTTCATCATCTTCTTCATCATCATCATCATCATCAACATCATCATCAGGTTCATCATCATCATCTTCATCATTATCAGGTTCATCATCATCATCATCTTCATCTTCATCATCATCATCAGTATCTTAATTTTCTTCATCATCATCTTCATCATTATCATCTTCATCATGAACATTATCTTCATCATCATCTTCATTATCTTCATCATCATCAGCTTCATCATCTTCATCATCAGCTTCATCATCATTATCATTGTCGTCACCTCAGCAGACGTCTGGAAGCACAAACAGTGAGCGTGTTAGTACATGTTGCATGTTGCATGTTGCATGTTGTTGGTGGGATGATGTATGTTGCATGTTGTATGTTGTATGTTGTTGGTGGGATGTTGCATGTTGGATGTTGCATGTTGTATGTTGTTGGTGGGATGATGTATGTTGCATGTTGGATGTTGCATGTTGCATGTTGGATGTTGCATGTTGCATGTTGCATGTTGCATGTTGGATGTTGCATGTTGGATATTGCATGTTGTATGTTGTTGGTGGGATGATGTATGTTGCATGTTGGATGTTGCATGTTGGATGTTGCATGTTGGATGTTGGATGTTGCATGTTGCATGTTGCATGTTGGATGTTGGATGTTGCATGTTGGATGTTGCATGTTGTATGTTGTTGGTGGGATGATGTCCAGAGGAGGACGTTTAGTTTAGTTCCGTGTTGTCGTCTGAATGTTCTGAAGCTCAGTGAAGATCTGAAGCGTTGACACAACGACTCGTTCATAGATCCATAACGTCCGAATAACTATTTCATCAAAAGGTACCAGAGGAATACTGCTTGTTTTTATATGTAATGCATATAAATATAATATACAATGTCATATATGAACTTTTCACGTGTGTTTATGTGTAATATTTATCTGAAAAGTACCTACAGCTGTGTAGTACTTGAGTAGTCGTACTGATGATCATCAGGTATTCTACAGATGCAGGAAGTAGAAGAACTTTAGATTGGACTTTGGCTCCACCTGTTGGTCACATGACTGCACTGTATAATAATAATAATGAGTTTAACTTTATGTCTCTCGATGCTCCTTTTTATTTTTTAGTTGTCTGACCTAGTTTGACAACAAAAAGAAGAAGAAATCTTTGTTTCTGATGTCGAGGTGTGTTTTAGTTCTTACATTTTATATTCCCTAAAGATGAAGCCTCGAGTCTTTACTCTGAACGAGTGACGTGACCTTTCGTGTCGAGGCTTCGAAGCTTGTGTCGAGTAATCCAGGAAGATTTTTATGAAGCGCGTATCGAGGCTTGTGTCGATGACGTATGTGGTGACGTTCGAAGCCTCGCGAACCGGCCGTACCACGTGACTGATTCAGGAAATGGTTCACGGGTTTGGCGTGCGATTCGAAATAAAAGGGGCAGCGAAACGCAACGGATCCCCGGTCACGTTCTGTGTACTGAGGACTTTATTGCGCCTTTGTTTACGAACTACTCAAGCTTCTTTTTTCTGCGATGGAACCAACAAGAAAGAGGAGATGTTCTCCTGTCTGGGAACATCTTGAGCTGATCTCTCATAGTAAGGTATGCACATAGTAATAAGTTATCATTAATAACTAGCAGAATAGACTGTAAATGTGCATGAAAACAAGCACAGTCACAAACCACGTTACACAAGCACATTTGGCTGTGGATCAATGGGTAGAGAGGGTTATCTGGTAACAACAAGACCGGTGGTTCGATCCTTTGTTTTTATGCCGACTTGTGTCGGTGTCCTGTCGGCGGTCCGACCGACTCCTGCTCCCCGTGTCCTATCGGCGGTCCGGCCGACTCCTGCTCCCCGTGTCCTATCGGCGGTCCGGCCGACTCCTGCTCCCAGTGTCCTGTCGGCGGTCCGGCCGACTCCTGCTCCCAGTGTCCTGTCGGCGGTCCGGCCGACTCCTGCTCGCCGTGTCCTGTCGGCGGTCCGGCCGACTCCTGCTCGCCGTGTCCTGTCGGCGGTCCGGCCGACTCCTGCTCGTCGTGTCCTGTCGGCGGTCCGGCCGACTCCTGCTCGCCGTGTCCTGTCGGCGGTCCGGCCGACTCCTGCTGCCGCCTCAGAGCCGCAGCTATCCCCGGACCCGGCCACAGCGACCTCCAGTTCCTGCCGCTCCCGCCTCCACGCTGCAGCAACCTCCAGTCCCTTACCCCGCTGGGCCATCACTTCATCCCCGGGCGGTCAGGCGGACAAGCCTGACCGCCTGGGTCCAGAGCAACTCCGGCAGTCAGGTCACCAACCCAAGACCCTGTGTCAGATCCCTCCTTCCCGTCTGACCGCCCTCCTGCCCGTCCCCCAGAGCCCTGTGGTGGGTTGGATCCAGCCTAACCCTAAAAGGCAGTCCTTGAAATGTTTTATTTGGGAGTTAATGGACATATCCTGATCAAGAATTGCAAAGATAGAAGCTGAGAAACAATCGGAAGAATGCTTTAGTTTAGAAAGTATGAAAATGCCGAGTGAGCATTGAACATACCTTCTTGACTCTGAGCATGTAAACACAACTTGCAGGCAGCTTGTTGACATTTGCAGAGTTATTGCTCAATGTTGCATCACACATTATCTGACATAATGATCAATAATCCCCCCTAGAATAAAATTGTGTCTATAAACTTTGCTGCAGAGGAGCTCTTGATGGGTGGAGGTGGATAGTGTCAGCAGTGATCGGGGAGGTGAAGATGAACCACTGAGAAGCAATCTGACACTTTAAGGTGTCATTACTTATCTGCAAGCAACTGCTTCCTCATCATTTCTGATCAATGTCAAATCAAGAAAATTCACTCCTGTAGCTTTTCATTGCTTGTATAGATTACAAATTCTGTGACTTTAACATCATTTTGTTGTTTCAGGTTGATGGAAAACTACACTTATAACAGCCCCACGCTCCAGCTGAAGGCTTTGAATGTTTCAAAAGCGTCGGTGTACCCTGTCTTTCTCTTGTTCTTGTTCTCCTACCTGTTTATAATGGTTGCAAATGTGAGCATTGCTGTTCTCATTTTCATTGACAAGAACCTTCACCAGCCCATGTATCTCCTTTTCTGCAACCTGCCCTTCAATGATATACTTGGGAATTCTATCCTGTTACCCCATTTGCTTAAAGACATGTTGAGGCCTCCCTCTGAACTCTTCATCAGTTATTACGAATGTGTGGTCCAAGCTTTCACCACACACATGTTTGGTACCACTAGTCACACTGTGCTCATGATTATGGCCTTTGACAGATATGTGGCCATCAGCAATCCCTTGCGATATAATACGATAATGACCAACAGAATGGTGATGAAGCTGACAGTTTGGGCCTGGGGAGTGCCACTTGTTTTGGTCGGGATTCTACTCGGTCTGACCATACGACTGAACCGATGCAGGACTATGATCAGAAGCCCTTCCTGTGACAACGCCTCACTGTTTAAACTCTCTTGTGAGAGTGTGTTGATCAATAATGTCTATGGCCTCACTTTCACTGTAGTCATGTTCACAGCTTCTATAGGCAGCATGGTGATCACTTACACAAAGATTGCAGTAGTCTGTCTCACCAGTAATAGCAAGTCTCTGAACAGTAAAGCCTTGAAGACCTGCAGCACTCATCTGGTTGTGTTTCTGGTCATGATGATCAGTGTACTGTCAAACGTTACTCTACATCGCTTCCCTCTTTATTCAGACTACAGAACACTCTGCGGCATTTTGTTTCATATTGTTCCTGGTAGCCTCAACCCCATCATTTATGGAGTGCAGTCAAAAGAGATACGACATTTTCTGTTCAAGTTATTTCAGTCCAAGAAAGTTTTGCCGTCATTGTAATTTCGTAATCAACATAATATATAATGTGACCTAAAGATGCCCTGCTGTGCCCTTGTTTTTGTCCCTTGTAAGTGTATAAGCACTTTATGCACAAATCTCTGCCGTTATTAGTGTTACTACCGTTAATACTACACTAATTATATGTATCACTTATGTCATATGGATCGACTTATGTTATTTTAAAATGTTGTTCATTATGTACAGATGACATCTATTGCATTTCTGCTCCTCCTGGGAGAGGGATCCCTGCTCAGTTGCTCTCCTTGAAATTTTCCCCCTTGAAAGTGTTTTTTAGAGGATATTGTTCCTGTTAGCCTAAACCCCATCATTTATGAAGTGCAGTCCAAAGAAATACGAAAAGTCTTTTTAGTCCATGAAAGTTTTGCCATCATCATAAAGACAATTTATTATTCCTGGATGCAGATAAATAATGACCATGATTTGTGGCAATAAATACAAAAAACACCTGTTTGCTGCTTTCAACTAGGCCCTTAAGGTCAAAGTCATTACCTCGGAGTACAGGATTGTTTTGTGATAACCAAAAAGTGGGGATACAAAATACAAATTCATCTATTTTGTCTGCATTTTATGATTCCTATGATGGCAACACAGACAGTAGTTGTAATCTAAAAACTAAGATACACAATGCCAGAAGCACTTGTTTCTGTAAATTATTCTAGTAGAGGTCCTAGTAGGTCCACTTGGTTCCTTTTAACAGACCCGTCGGGGTTCTGGTTGTGGTCAAGACCAAAAAGCACCTTATTGAGTTGGCGTAAATTTTGTATATAGCGCTCCTGTGTTTCATAAGTTGCCACTTTGTGTCACTCTCAGCAGTGTGTAAATAAAAGGTTTTCTGTTTTTTTTTTCTGATGCAAGGCCGATAGCCAAATGTCCTGACAATGAAATGCAACTTAGTACATATAAAAATAAATCAATAATAAGCTAATTGAATGTCGCACTCTTGGCTTATGATTCTCGGGTAGAAGAAAAATAAATAACGAGAACATAAATAGAAGTTTGGGGCCGACCGTAGCCCACTGGGTTAAGAGGGTTGTCTGGTAACCGCAAGGTCAACGGTTAGATCCTCGACTGGCACGTGTCACGTGTCGAAGTGTACCTGAGCAATACACTGAACCCCTAACAGCTCCCCGGGCATCCCACTGCTCCCTATATACAGGGATGGGTCAAATGCAGAGACAAATTTCCCCCTTAAAGGGATCAATATATTAAATTAAAATGTATATATTTCATCCTTCAATGAATAAAAAACGAATGGTCTGCTCTACCAAACACGGCAGGGTATAACCCAAATCACTGTCTGTATTTTAGCACACAATGAATGTGATATTTCACTCACTAATTTCTGTTATACAAAGCAGACATTTGGTTATGAGAATGGGAAACGTCCTGCTTCAAAATAAATTCGAAATGAAAACACCTCCAGAGAAGAGACAGCTCAGTGAAGATGGTGGAACTCAGAAAAAACGAGTTTCGGATTTGGGACAATTTTCCCTGCAATCTGAACGTAGCCAAAGATCTCCTGGTGACTTATGTCAAAAATCTCCTTGCACTGTGTGACACCCTTCCAATTCTTAATGATTGATTTAACCAGATTACAATGGAAGTTCTGTAACTTTTGTGCACTTGTGTATTTCAATCATCTTAAGTTTCATTAAAAGTAAATGAAAATTTCCAGTAAAAGGACTCTTAAGCTACATAATACAATATCAGTAATATTAGCTGCTAACTTCGACTTCACAAGTCTAACATTAAGCTACATGATACAATGTCGGTAACATTAGCTGGTAACTTTGACGATCACAAATCTAATGCAAGGATCGTAAAATAAATGCCAGTATTCGCTTGGAACTACCTAGTTAGCTTTGTCTATAGAATTAAGCTACTTTATACAATAAGTAACAACAACTGCTAATTTTGGTCATTGTAGGCTAACGTTAAGCATAATTCTACGATTCAAGACGCACCATCTCCTAACGACAACCATAACAAATCAAGGGTCACTTACATTAGCTGCAGACGTATAACGTCACATCTGTT
Organism: Lycodopsis pacificus; assembly: GCA_028022725.1. Lineage (NCBI taxonomy): Eukaryota > Metazoa > Chordata > Actinopteri > Perciformes > Zoarcidae > Lycodopsis > Lycodopsis pacificus. The sequence goes on from CM051703.1 coordinate 24,043,572, forward strand.
GGCTGTAGACTGCGGGATCATTTGCGTTTTCTCGCATCTCTTGTGCTAGACGCCCTGGAAAGAAGGGAGGGGGGGGGGGTCTTCAGATACCAGACCGCCGTCTTGTCTGGACTCAAAACTAACATCCGACGGCGCTCAGTGAACTTCCCCGAGCTGTGTTCACTGTATATAGCAAGCCACTCGTCAGCTGGATTACTGCAGCGCTATGAACCCAAAATAACCAGATTTTGCTGTGATTTGATTGCATTTAACAGATAAGGACACCTAAATAAATCTACTGAAAGATGGAAGCTCGTTTTGTCGGGTCTGTCGTCCAGACTAAAAGCAATCGACTTTTAAAATTGTAGTTTGTTTTGTGAATGGAGTTCTGATCGATCAGTGTCAGGCTATGCTAACATTGTAGCTGCTCCATCAACACTCAACGCAATGTATTCAAGGCATAAATTTGGCAGCAACATTAGTAGCAAACTACACGTATGTGCGTAGCTCAACCATTTGTCGCGCTAGCAATACGTGTGCAAGACAGTTTTTCTTCCATTACCATGAAACTCTTTCACAGCTGTTGGCCGTTGCGCTGCCTGCCTGTTTTTCACGTAGTTTGTTTTGCGAAGACCCGCCCTACTCTACATCTGATTGGCTTGTACTCTTGCACTCTTTGCAGAGTTTGTTCATTTTATTGCTGATGAAGATTGGTGGACGGTTGGTAGGTTTAAAATTTTGACAACTCAGGATAGCAGCCTTCTTGTATCGTGCTTTCATATCTATGCTAGTTACGATGTCCAGTTGGTTTTTTTTAAAGTTGCTATGCACATTGCTTACATGGATGAAATAGAATAAAATACTATAGAATCACCACAGCGATTAACAAGAACATTTCAAACAATAGCACTTTGTGTCAAAAAGGCTTGCTGATCCCTGTTTAGAGTGTAATTAGCAGAATATAATCTTCACGTCATCATTTTCTCTACTTTCTCACCTACCTGTAGTGTCATGGTAGATAGTAGATAACTGTCACTACCGTGGAACCGCATGGCACCATTTACCCTCTGGTTTGGGGCATCTACAGGCATCCATAAATACAAGTAAAAGACTGAGCATTCACATCTTATTTTCACGTTATTCAATGCTTAACCTTTTTGCACATATAGTAACTCGGGATGCCCCAATTGACAGGCCGATATTCATAAAAAATACGTGATCAGTAGTCGCACACGTGGTTGTTCAGGCGCACGAAGTGCTACTAAAACAAAAGAAAAACGTCTACGAAGTTGAACTTTTACGAAGTGTGTGAGACAAATGTAACGTATGCCATCTGCAGGTTTCATCAACATACTGCATTCATGAAAAAGACAATATTATTGATGGTAAACACGTTAAATTTAATGAATAATACAGTTAACAGCAACCACAGTTTGAGGATTTGTCGCCCGAGGAGGAACTCTTCAGTCTCCCTTAACAATGACTCTGTTTTGTGAGTTCTTGAGTTAGAGGAAACTTAAGTTTGCGTTGCGCTGTCAACGACAAATTTGTAATTATTTGTGTAAATTCGGCAAACATAAGGACACAAACTGGTTCTGTCATTTCCAGGTCATTTCTTTCTTTGGGAAAAACTATTGAGCCAAAAGTTTGTTCGGCCACATCCTCACTTCCTTAAAGACTATTTATTTTAAATAATTTTATAAATCCCTGAATTTCTCTTCAATTTCTAATAGGCCCTCTGAGACAGCTAGCATAGTTTACGCTACATGACATGTATTTCGAATATTTTCTCATTAAAAATACAATGCAATGTACCGGTACATCGTTTTCACATCACTGTCGAAGTGATTCTCAATGTTTCTGATTGCCTGGTTTGTTCCAACATATTACAGTTTACGGTGCACACTGGGCCTACGTTAACGTTAGTGGAGCTGAATTAGAGCTGGGCTATTTGCTGTTGTTTTTATTTTACTTTGTCAACGTCTCCAGCTACGTCACCCTGCATCCTCATTCTACATCCGTCCACTTACTGTCCTCAGACTCTCCCAACTGTCCTCAGACTCTCCCAACTGTCCCAGTCAGCGCCCCTCTGCTTACCTGTTTCCACTTTCTCTCATCAGCCTGCAGTACTCAACCAGCCTTTTTTCCACTTATTCCCTGCCAGATGTCAATGTTGCTTCTTGTTGATGCTTTCCAGCCACCTAGACCTGGACCTAGAGTTGAACCTATACCTGGACCCAAACCTGACTCTGCACCTGGACCCAAACCTGGTCTTGCAACTGAGCCTGGGCTTGGACCTGCAGCTACACCTGAACCTGGACATGGACATAAACTTGCACCTAGCCTGAGCCTGAACTTGGGCCTGGACCATAACTAGGACCTGGACATGAACCTGCACCTACTGTACATGTAAGCTAATCTATCTTGACTATAAATCACTCAACTCTTCCCCTGCTGCCCCACTTGACAACTTAATAGGACGTGATTATTTTCAACAAGTGTCAACACAGTTTGTTAAATAGTCTCAACATATATTTATTCATATACATGGACATGGATTTTAAATTTGGCGACAGCTGAAAAACAAACGAAAACGATCAAAAACCAAGATGATGATGGTTAAAAACCAAGATGACGACGGTCAAAAACCAAGATGGCGACGTTCAAAAACCAAGATCACGACGGTCAACAACTTCAACTGGTTTCTCTTAGCCGCTCCCCTCATTTTAAGTACTGGAGAAGCGCTGTATGAATCTTATAATTATTGAAATCAGTTGAGAAACAAATCAAACTCTAAATAATTATGTAAACGTACTTTTTAGTTATCATCATTACTTCAGAATATTGTTACTGAATGGATGTTTAGAGAAGTGAAATATATTTGAAAATGAAGAAGAAGGTGATTTCTCAATGACAGAGGCAACAATTGTATTATCAGTTATTTACATTAAATTCACTATTGAGTGATTTCACCTCTTGTGTTCCTGGTAAACATGATGACAATCTTTTGTCTGATGGCTTTGATTTGCAGTCCGTAGATAACGGCGTTCATAGCGGGAGGAACCACGTGTAACAAGATGGAGGCCAGCTTCCTGTGGTCAGATAAGTGAGGTGTCAACACAGACTCATGGCAGTTTGTTAAATAGACCAAGATGGCGACGATGATGATGGAGCCCGACACAAACATGATGACGTACACGGTCAGGTGTGTGGCGCAGGTCTGCAGCCCTTTGCTGTTCAGAGACTTGTTCCTGCTGCTCAGACACACGACGGCGATCTTCAGGTAGGTGAGCGTCACGCTGCCGAGGGAGGAGCTCAGCAGCACCACCGTGTAGCCGAGGCCGTAGATGTGGTTGATGAGGACGCTCTCACAGGAGAGCTTGAACAAGGAGGCGTTGTCGCAGAACGGGTTGAGTACAGTCTGCCTGCAGCGAGACAGGCGGACGCTGAGCCCCACGAGGATCCCCACCATCAACAACGCCACCGTCCACGCCAGGGGTCACCAACCTTTTTGAAGCCGAGAGCTACTATAAGGGTACTGAGCAGTACGAAGGGCTACTTGTTTGATACAAAATTCCTGAATAACAAAATTGCACAGATCACCTTTTAATAATAATAATATATGTGTAGAGACTGTCTGATCACGTTTATGTTAATTATTCCTCACAATAATTAACAATTATTTCCACAACAATGATGGTAGGAAACAGATATATTTGAACATGCAACATTTATTTGTTAATCTCTTTCAACATTTGAAAGTCAGAGGACTGTAACATTTTTGAACAAATCGTGAACTCTGTCCCATGTTTATACAAATGATCAGTTATGTAAGACAAAAAAATCAACTCTTTCACTTTTTTAAATGAATCCTATCACATTCGTACTAATCACCAAATCTGCAGCATGAATGATGCAGTGGTAATGGATACATCTTGGGAAGTCTGGGTCACCTTTGCATTGTGCAATGAAGCCTGCATGCTTTTCTAACGGAACCTTTTTCTCCACAAAGAAACTCTTCACCGCGTTGTAGATGTCGATTCCCCTCGTTGTTGTCTTCAGGGGCAGAAGTGTCAGGACTTCTTCTTTTATGGAGAAATCATCGAACACCATTCGGAGAAACATCATCAGCTGAGCTGTACTGGTGCTGTCCACGGACTCGTCGCACCGGATGCTAAACCACCTGCACTGAACCAGATCCCGGTCCAGTTGCTCCGTTAAGTTTTCGGATATAGCCGACACTCTTCTTACCATCGTACTCGCCCCCAGTTGCACATCAGAGAGCGGAGATGGCATCGGGACCATTCTTCTCGTCTGAGCACAGTGTTTGCAACGATCATCATTGCGTCTTTCAAGACCTCCCCGTCCGAAAAGGCTTTCTTGTTCTTCATCAACAAATGTGCAGCTCTAAACGAAGCTTCAGTTGTTTTTTGTGATTTTATCACCGGCCTCGTGAAAAAAGACTGTTTGCCCAAAGCTGCCTTTAAGTCGCACTGTTTCTGTCCGTAGTGCGCTGCCAGGTGGCTCGTTAGCATGGAAGCTATTGTGACACGTACTGAAGTGTCTCTCCACATTGTGCCGCTTTGCCGTCGCAACAGTTGCCCCGCAAATGAGACACACACATTTGTCTTTTGTTGTGTAAAATAATATGCGCTTTACTTGTATGCTTATATTGCGGAGTTGTGAGGTCACAGTAAGTAGGTCAAATACTCCGAGCGGGGCACTCTGGCGCCTGCTCGTACGATAGAAACAGATACTGTGGCCCTGGAAGGAGACACTTGCTTAAACCGCCATAACAAGGGCATTCCTTGCTTATCTAGTCTAGCAGAGACTCCGGCAGTAGCTTAGAATCGCACCCTTTCGGCGCCTCGAGTGCTAACAACATGCACACACACTGATGATGCAGCGAAGGAGGATCCATCGTGAGCCAGTGTGGGCGGAGATGCTCAGTGCTCCAACCAGGCCCCTGAAAGCTAAAAACAGAGCCGCCTGCTACTTTGTATTCCACCAATAGGCTTCCATACGAAGAACCTATTAAATATAATGCGCACTCTGTTTAAGCGCCTTTTTTGTTAGCTATTCTTATCTTTTCTGCTCCTAGGGAGCGGACATTCTTAGGCCCGTGCACGTAAAGCTGCTGGGCATAATACTATAAATAAATGTTTATTGCTTGAATTGAGCTAAACGCCTCGAACTCAGTCTGTGCATCCGAGTTTTCTCCTCAACACTTTCACTGTCGTAAAAAATAACTCTTCCTCCCAATCATTGTGACAGTAGTATGTTTCCTTTCGCTTTTCTGCCACGTTGTCTTTAGTTTGGAGGTAAGAACCACATCTAGTTTCGTAGCTTCCCATCGTAGCTGCGCCCGCTTCCTTGTCTCAGCAAAGAGTGAGACGGCCATTTGACATGTCTATTTGAGCCCTTTCAGACCGAAACCTTGGGTGGGGGGGGTCAATAGGTTACAATAGGGGACTAGCACCAAAGACTGATGTTGATCCAGCCTTGAGTTCATGTACCTTTAAAAAGTTACAGTTGCTTAAAAACATCCCATCGCTGTTGACTGAGCAGCTGTAGATCGCCCCCCCCCCCCCCCCTCCAAACTGCTGGTGCCTGTTTGATGACAGGAAGTGACCCCGCTCCGAACAAGAGCGTTAAACGTCAATCCAGTATCCCCCCGTTCCTATTGGACGATGAGTTTGAGGGTTGAAAGAGTCACAATAATTCAGACCATTTGGACAAATGAGTTCACAAAAACAGAAGCGTGATCTTTGAAGAGTTCTTTCACTGGATGATCACTTCCTGGATGAGGTGATCGTGAGAATCCTTCATGTTGTGTTTGTTGGGTTCTTCTAAAGGCTGCAGACTGGTATGTGCGGGGTTGTTGTAACTATTGGGCTGTAGTGAGTCCTGGAGGCCTCGGAGCTCCCAGGTGTCTCAGTGGCCAGCAGGTTAATGGAATTAAAGCTGCAGTGAGGCGTTCAGGGGCCGACGGACAGGGAGACGCTCTCTCTCTCCCTCTCCAGTCGTCTGTCTTTACCCTCTCACTCGCTCCATCTCTTCATCTCTTTCTGTTTCTGATATTCATTCATATTCATGTTACTCAAACACAGCTCTTTGTGTGCAGGATGGGTTTAGCCTGGCTTAGTATTTAGCCTAGCTTAGCATAAAGACAGGAAGCAGGAAGAAACTGTTTCCTGTCTTTGTGCTAAGCTAGGCCGTTCTCACCAACATGTCAATTAACGGTTGATGGTCAAGTATCGGATGGATTGTTGTGGTTCAGACGTTCAGGATGAATTATAATAACTTGAACATGTTTTTATTTGTCCAATAGGCGATACTCAATTCATACTCAAGGCCACGAATTTGATGACTTTAGGCTCAACTTTTTGGTGGAAATTGTATTCAACACAGAGCAGACACAACTTTAAAAAAGACTTCATCACCAATGACTCGTGACTTCACTTTGAGCCTTTCGACTTGAAAACACTTGATAACTTCGTATGTTATGTAGTTTATCTAATTCATTTTCCTTCATCTTCTCGGGTTGACTTGAACACTATTCAAGTCAAACACTTATTCCAGCCGTGTGAGATCTGACAGCATCCGATCACTGAGTCACGTTACTGAGCTGCAGTTGGAAAAGATGAAATAAAAAGATGATTCTGTTCGAGTAGAAAAACGAGTAGACGAGACGCTAAAGACTTCACAGAGAACTCGGACTCAAAGCTCACAGTTCAGTACTTGACTCGTGACTTGCAGAACAAGGACTCACATGGACATTGAACCTGCTAACCAGTAGCATGTTAGCATTGTAGCACTGACCCATTGGTGGCTCTTCTTTACTCTGATGTCGTGTATCTTCTCTCACAGGATGTGGATCCCAGAAGCTTTCATTAGTGTCTGATGAGCATCTATCACTGGGCCTCTCCCAGCGGCTTCATTACCTTCACAAGCTGCTGGTTCGTGTTTCTATACGGGACCTCGTTAGTGATCACATCGGGCGGTGATGAACTGGTGGACCATTAGGGGGGCGATGTGGTCCCGGAGCTCCCAGCATGCAACAGTTTGTAACCAATAACAATAACACAGCGAAGTTTCACTTCACAGATTAACTTCTGACGTCTCGTGTGTCTCAGAAATGTATCAGATATCTTTCTGTTTGTATCGAGTTTACTGCTGATGTCATCAAACGGATCATTGAACTCTCACAAGAGAAAGCAGGAAGCAAATGTAACTTTCAGGTCTTTACCATCGACACCGATAGCGGATCATTGATGATCCGCATCGATTCTGTTGTTTAGTTACAGCAGCTGGTCTACGAGGCTCTGAAGTCATTAAACCATCATCAATGTGAAACATTATCATTTCACTGTGTTAAAGTCTCACTGCAGTTTATTCTGTAGTTCTTTTATATTGAAGATGTTGGCAGGATGACGGTTAAATACACAATCATTCGTGAAAGTTAGCAACACTTTCATAATCTAAACAATTCGTTTGTTCGTTTTTTAAATCAGAAGAAAGTTAGAACTCTTTCTAAATGGACCAAGTCGATTATATCATAAACAACCCACAGCCCTCGATATGAGCGGAAGGTCGACGACACGGTTTAGTAAAAACAAGCAAGTACGGATTAAAAGCTGCAGATCGATGGTGCGTTCAGGTGCTCCTCGGATGGTCCCAGAGGTTCTTGTGAATTCATTAACAACAACATATAAAGAACACAGGTTGTATTTCACTGCTGCAACAACACGGTAGCTGATTTTGAGTTGTTCAAACTTGAAAGGGCGTTCATGTCGGGAACTCGTGTAATTGCGATTATTCCGACGCTACCTGAATGCAGCACAAACGCCCCGTTAACCCAAAACAGAACCTCCTTTGTGAAGGTTACGAATTGAGTGACGTGTTTTCTTGAGGTGTTGTTTTCGGCTTTTATCAGACAGCTGCTGGCCCCTCTTCCTGCTGCTGTGACCCGGTTCTGAATCTGTTCCTGGTGTGGAGTACCGGACTGTACCGGACTACTTTCACTCCGGTTCATAACCAGATGAAAGTTCCTCACAGTAACTTTCATCTGCATTTATAAACCAGATGTTGGTTGTTGTTGGTGCAAACAAGCAGAGAGGTTCAGATATTAAACCACGAGCAGCTAAAACACCTTTAAGGGGTTCTGGTTCTGACTCAGCAGAGTTTCCAGACGTCTCAGCAGATTTGGCTTCTTGTAAAAAACAACCAGCAGTTTGTTTCTGGAGTCTGAACTGAGCAGGAAGCTGTGAACACTAAGTCTGCTGCTTTGAGCTTCTTTATGTCAGACGTGTGAACAAGGAACCCGGTAATCATCATCATCATCATCATCTTCATCATCATCATCATCTTCATCATCTTCATCATCATTATCATCATCATCATCTTCATCTTCATCTTCATCATCATTATCATCATCATCATCATCATTATCAGGTTCATCATCATCATCATCTTCATCATCATCATCATCTTCATCATCATCATCATCATCATTATCATCATCATCATCATCTTCATCTTCATCGTCGTCGTCACCTCAGCAGACGTCTGGAAGCACAAACAGTGAGCGTGTTAGTGGATGTTGCATGTTGCATGTTGGATGTTGGATGTTGTTGGTGGGATGATGTATGTTGCATGTTGGATGTTGCATGTTGGATGTTGCATGTTGTATGTTGTATGTTGTTGGTGGGATGATGTATGTTGCATGTTGGATGTTGCATGTTGGATGTTGGATGTTGGATGTTGTATGTTGTATGTTGTTGGTGGGATGATGTATGTTGCATGTTGGATGTTGCATGTTGGATGATGTATGTTGCATGTTGGATGTTGCATGTTGGATGTTGGATGTTGCATATTGCATGTTGGATGTTGGATGTTGCATGTTGGATGTTGCATGTTGTATGTTGTTGGTGGGATGATGTCCAGAGGAGGACGTTTAGTTTAGTTCCTTGTTGTCGTCTGAATGTTCTGAAGCTCAGTGAAGATCTGAAGCGTTGACACAACGACTCGTTCATAGATCCATAACGTCCGAATAACTATTTCATCAAAAGGTACCAGAGGAATACTGCTTGTTTTTATATGTAATGCATATAAATATAATATACAATGTCATATATGAACTTTTCACGTGTGTTTATGTGTAATATTTATCTGAAAAGTACCTACAGCTGTGTAGTACTTGAGTAGTCGTACTGATGATCATCAGGTATTCTACAGATGCAGGAAGTAGAAGAACTTTAGATTGGACTTTGGCTCCACCTGTTGGTCACATGACTGCACTGTATAATAATAATAATGAGTTTAACTTTATGTCTCTCGATGCTCCTTTTTATTTTTTAGTTGTCTGACCTAGTTTGACAACAAAAAGAAGAAGAAATCTTTGTTTCTGATGTCGAGGTGTGTTTTAGTTCTTACATTTTATATTCCCTAAAGATGAAGCCTCGAGTCTTTACTCTGAACGAGTGACGTGACCTTTCGTGTCGAGGCTTCGAAGCTTGTGTCGAGTAATCCAGGAAGATTTTTATGAAGCGCGTATCGAGGCTTGTGTCGATGACGTATGTGGTGACGTTCGAAGCCTCGCGAACCGGCCGTACCACGTGACTGATTCAGGAAATGGTTCACGGGTTTGGCGTGCGATTCGAAATAAAAGGGGCAGCGAAACGCAACGGATCCCCGGTCACGTTCTGTGTACTGAGGACTTTATTGCGCCTTTGTTTACGAACTACTCAAGCTTCTTTTTTCTGCGATGGAACCAACAAGAAAGAGGAGATGTTCTCCTGTCTGGGAACATCTTGAGCTGATCTCTCATAGTAAGGTATGCACATAGTAATAAGTTATTATTAATAACTAGCAGAATAGACTGTAAATGTGCATGAAAACAAGCACAGTCACAAACCACGTTACACAAGCACATTTGGCTGTGGATCAATGGGTAGAGAGGGTTATCTGGTAACAGCAAGACCAGTGGTTTGAGCCTTAGTTGATACATATTTTATGCCGACTTGTACCTGAGCAAGACACTGAACCCCTCACTGCTGAACCCCGGGCGCTTCTCAGCAGCCCACTGCTCCCAATAAGCTAAGGATGGCTTAAATGCAGAAGTCAGATTTCGTAAGTGTATGACAATAAAATCCTAACTTTCACTTTTTTCTTTTTTACTTTTCGTATCACTTATTTCTCCCCAATTTGTTTCCACTTTCCCTTTTGACCCCGCCATTGTATCATAAAGACAGACACCATATTAATACGTTCATAAGTTATGTATCACGCATCACAAACATCATTCATTCAATTCAATGCTTCACACACCAAACCCATGGTGTAATTTTAATCACGCAGCCTGTTTTACATTTATTGTCCACTTAAAGGCGCAAATGAAGCATCATGAAGCTTCGACCCATGTGTGAACCAATTGGATGGAAAGCTTCAACGCTTCATGAAGCTTCATCTCGCCATCACTATGAACTAAACATCACCATCCTTCAGTGACTCTATTCCATCCATCAGAAATACATCAAGAATACATCAGAAATACATCAAGAATACATCAGAAATACATCAGAACTACATCAAGAATACATCAGAACTAAATCAAGAATACATCAAGAATACATCAGAAATACATCAAGAATACATCAGAAATACATCAAGAATACATCAGAAATACAACAAGAATACATCAGAAATACATCAAGAATACATCAGAACTACATTAAGAATACATCAGAAATACATCAGAACTACATCAAGAATACATCAGAACTAAATCAAGAATACATCAAGAATACATCAGAAATACATCAAGAATACATCAGAAATACAACAAGAATACATCAGAAATACATCAAGAATACATCAGAAATGCAACAAGAATACATCAGAAATACATCAAGAATACATCAGAACTAAATCAAGAATACATCAAGAATACATCAGAAATACATCAAGAATACATCAAGAATACATCAGAAATACATCAAGAATACATCAGAACTAAATCAAGAATACATCAAGAATACATCAGAAATACATCAAGAATACATCAAGAATACATCAGAAATACATCAAGAATACATCAGAACTAAATCAAGAATACATCAAGAATACATCAGAAATACATCAAGAATACATCAAGAATTCATCAGAAATACATCAAGAATACATCAAGAATACATCAGAAATACATCAAGAATACATCAAGAATACATCAGAAATACATCAAGAATACATCAAGAATTCATCAGAAATACATCAAGAATACATCAAGAATACATCAGAAATACATCAAGAATACATCAAGAATACATCAGAAATACATCAAGAATACATCAGAAATGCAACAAGAATACATCAGAAATACATCAAGAATACATCAGAAATACATCAAGAATACATCAGAACTACATCAAGAATACATCAGAAATACATCAAGAATACATCAGAAATACATCAGAAATACATCAAGAATACATCAGAAATACATCAAGAATACATCAAGAATACATCAGAAATACATCAAGAATACATCAGAAATACATCAAGAATACATCAGAAATACAATAAGAATACATCAGAAATACATCAAGAATACATCAGAAATACAACAAGAATACATCAGAAATACATCAAGAATACATCAAGAATACATCAGAAATACAACATGAATACATCAGAAATACATCAGAAATACATCAAGAATACATCAGAAATACATCAAGAATACATCAAGAATACATCAGAAATACATCAAGAATACATCAGAAATACATCAAGAATACATCAGAAATACATCAAGAATACATCAGAAATACATCAGAAATACATCAAGAATACATCAAGAATACATCAGAAATACATCAAGAATACATCAAGAATACATCAGAAATACATCAAGAATACATCAGAAATACATCAAGAATACATCAGAAATACATCAAGAATACATCAAGAATACATCAAGAATACATCAGAAATACATCAAGAATACATCAGAAATACATCAAGAATACATCAAGAATACATCAGAAATACATCAAGAATACATCAGAAATACATCAAGAATACATCAAGAATACATCAGAAATACATCAAGAATACATCAGAAATACATCATAAAACAGACAAAGAGATGAAAACATCTCATGTGAATGTTTGTATATTTAGTATCTTAACTTTTAAAGTAGGAAGTTAAATAATATGATGACATAATAATCTATTCTAAGGATTTAAATTTCATCGTCAAACATGTAAAATCAGATGAAGAGAAGAGATTGAAAGCAGAAAGAGAAAAATACATATTTCATAAATCACGTTTGGTTTCATGCGTAAGTAACGAATCTGAGAAAAGATCAAGTTATTATTTTATGTATTCTAAATGAAGAGGAACTTCATTTCTATGTCCAAACCTGCCTATACCCACAATGCAACGGGACAGACTTGGCTTTTCTCAGACTCTAGTCCTGCCTTCAACACCCAGGGTTCACATTCCAGTTCCTCCTCCTCCTCCTCCTCCTCTTCCTCCTCCTCTTCCTCCTCCTGGGAGGTTTAAAGAAACAGTACGAGAGAAAAGCAGAGGAACAGAGTCGACCTGCAGCTTGTCACAGTGAGTCTGAATGAAGCGCTTCTGTGTGGGACCTCTTCGTGATTGTTACTGGAACCACTGGGACCACTGGGACTACTAGGACCACTGGGACCACTAGAACCACTAAGACCACTAAGACTACTGGAACCACTGGGACTACTAGGACCACTAGAACCACTTAGACCACTGGGAGTACTGGGACCACTAGAACCACTGGGACTACTAGGACCACTAGAACCACTAGAACCACTGGGACTACTAGAACCACTAGAACCACTAGAACCACTGGGACTACTGGGCTGTGAAAGGAGAGTTTGAGCAGACTGAAGAAGAGAAGCTGATTTGTTGACAGCTCTGATTCATGAGTGAATGCAGCTGTTGATGTTTGCAGATACTTCAGTACACAGAGTACTACCTTAATTACAGCTTCCAGGTACATCGATCACTTCCTCTTTACATTTTCAGAGTAACAATAATTATTATATGTACTTTTCTTTTTTAAAGGCAAAACATTCAACAATTTGTTGCAATTTGATATTTTGTGCTCTTTTGTTTTGACAAGTAACAAAATGTCATTAGTTTGGTTTTCATTGGGAGTCTGATGTGTTTATTTGACGTCTTTAAAACGTTTCCTCTAAATGAGGCTCTGGTTTGTAAATCAGCTTCACCACATGATGATGATGATTCATTCTTCATCCCACAGAGACACTAACTCAGATTACTGGAATTCTTTTGGTGAATTATAAAAGCAGAATACTGCAGTACCTCTAACGGCCAGGCTCTAAAACACTTTATTTAACGTATAAAAACACATAAATACGGTGGTTAGAGGCAAAGTAATTATTAGATCCTGTTTGAGTTGTGCCATGAATTAAACAGTGTTTGTTCATTTGAAAGATAATTTTGCACGTTTTGTCATAAATAAAGTACAGTAGACTGAAAATACGTAATAATAAAGACGACACCTCAAAGCGTCGTCTCTCTGTCTGAAGCTACAATGGGTTTGGTGCCAGGATGTTCTCTCAGCAACATAGTTCTCTCTCTTCACTGATAGACAGAGTCGCTGATAAAACACATCAGTTAAGATCACGTTACATTTAGTAGCATAGCTAAGTTAGCTAGCTTGTGAGACAAGCGAACAGCCATGTTGGATACCCGAAAGAGGCGGGGCTTCGCATCACTATATAAGAAGTGGGCAAAGTCGTTATGACGCCACCTGTTGGTTGGTGGACTACAGTTTTAAAGCCTTTAAGTTTGGCCTTTCGGCTGTCGCCATCTTGTTTTTTGCAACCAGAAGTGACACTAGTGGGAGAAGCTACAGACAATCGGATGATGGATAAGACATTTTCAGGAGCAAAATTAGTGGTAACTTGTTGTTCAAATAAGTAATAAGTAACATTCATGACGTGAACCCCCCCCCCCCCCCCCAACTCCCAGTGGTAGAGACCTGTCAATCACAGTAGCCCCGCCCTAAAGCATCCCCTGCTTTATGGTCTGTGTGACTCTAAATGGACCATCATGTACTAAATGAACATCATGCTGTATTGAAGAAGACTTGAAACTAGAGATTGAGACATAAACTCATGTTTACAATGTTTACTGAGGGAATAAATCAAGAGAGAAGTAGAGTCATTTTCTATAGACTTCTATACAACCAGAGGAGTCGCCCCCTGGTGGCCACTAGGGGGCAGCACAATAAAAGGAGTTTTTGTCCTGTAGTTGGTCTTTAAAACAGACTCCGAGGTCTTTGTTGATGGAATAGTTCTTCAGTTAGCTGTTGTTTTTGTGTAACGCTGAGAGATTTGTATTTGTGTCGGCGGTTTGGTTTTTGAGTTGGAAGCTTGTTTTGTTTCATCGGCTCTGAGGAGACAATCTGTTGACATTCTTCTGCTGATAAGAAATCTCTTCCTTCCTGTTGATTCACGCCTCTTTCTTCTTCTCTTTCTCTTTCTGTGTCCCTCTTGTTTCTGTCTCAAGACGCTTTAGTCTTAATCCAGAAATAATTATTATCGCTCATCAAAAATGATCAATATTAAGTTAAATATGATTAAATTATTAGATACAATTAGAAACAATCAATCTAGACCAGCTCCTACAAAGTAAAAGCCTGATGTTTTTATCTGCTGGATGGATTTTAAATAATGTGGTTGATCATTCAGGATGATCCACATGTCGTTGCGGTTTTGTGGCGTGCGAACAGAGACAAACATAATGAAAGAAGATTATTTGGTTGGAACATCAAGGGAGTTGTAGTCCTCTGCAACAACGGACAAAGACACGTTAAAGACATAAATACGAACAAAATACGTTTCTTTACCGTTTTCCTAAATTTCCGACTTAGTTTTTCTTCTTTTTTTGACCTGCTGGATCACAACCCAGCCGAGCATTTCTCTGTTATAGAAACAGGAAACAGTGGGAGGTTCATGACCAGAGACACTGTGTTTTGTATCGTACAGGTCTAGTTCTGGTCCTCCAGTCTCTCCGTGTGGTGAACGTTAAATCATGGGGGCCAAAGACCTCAACGTGACCTCTGACCCCGAGGGGTCCCGACCTCCTGCCCGACGCCGGAGTCCCTTCAACAGCGTCAAGGTTCGTCCGCTCTCGTTGGCTTTTAAATGGAAAAATGTTGCATTCTGTTTATTACAAAATAAGATATTTAACAGAAATATTACAAAGATTATTTTTTGTGTGAACAATAAAGTACAAC
>CM051703.1:24066558-24076558 GCA_028022725.1 Lycodopsis pacificus
AAGTACATTCTGTAGAAAGGTTACAACCTTAAGACCTTATTATTGAAGCCATGTGACAGTTGATATAGAAGTCAGCTGGTTATGTCCAAACAAATGTGTTTTCAACAAGATAAAAACAGACCAGGGGCAGAATAACAACGTTGGATCAAAGATGATGAGGATGAAATCTTTTTAAAAGATGCTCATGAACTGAGCTCAACATGTTGTAACAGGAATGTGTTTCGTTGCTTTTGGCTCAGTCTCTGAAGCAAAGTTCAACTCTGCACATGTTTTACAAACGAAACAAGCGGATTGCGCAACAGTTTCCTTCTAAAGTGACAAAGCATCAGCCTGAAGCCAAACTCCAGCACTTTCACTTTTAAACACATTTCATCTCAGATAGAGGACGTTGCCCTTCCAGATGTTTGAGCTCTTATCCACCAACACTGAGTACTTCAGACGTTAACTAACTGCTGACTTCTTTCAATCCCTGAGGCTGTTATTGACGTGTAAGTTCTGACCACAAGCCGACTTTCATTTCAGCTCTTTTCTGGGATGGAAGTGGTCTCGCTGATCTTTGAGTCTCAGAATAATTGTACTGATGGGAGGAAATACAAAATACAGTTTTTTAGGTCATCCAACATATTTTGACAGCACAACATAAGCCTGTGTTCTTTTATAATGACATACATATACAATTCGTTTTTACTGTAATCCATTAGTGTGAACAAAAAATATTTAAAAGTGTGATCTAACACAATGACAGCTAACCAACGTTCATGTCTTGATAATAGTGGAGTAGGCAGCGGTATTGTCTTGCTGTAGTGTTATATCGTTGTGGTGATGTGTGTGTACCTTTTATTTTGCAGTTAAAGCAAGAAAGTAAAGTCAATCGTATGCATAAATACAAAGTTTTTATCAGACAGCAACCTCCGGTTTAAAGTTCTTCAAAGCTTCAAGTCTTAAAGCTGCATTCTCTCTAGTGTCCACCAGGGGGCGACTCCTCTGGTTGTATAGAAGTCTATAGAAAATGACTCTACTTCTCTCTTGATTTATTCCCTCAGTAAACATTGTAAACATGAGTTTATGTCTCAATCTCTAGTTTCAAGTCTTCTTCAATACAGCATGATGTTCATTTAGTACATGATGGTCCATTTAGAGTCACACAGACCATAAAGCAGGGGATGCTTTAGGGCGGGGCTACTGTGATTGACAGGTCTCTACCAGAGACGTATACGGCGTCTCTACGGCGTCCACAAACCAACGACTACGTCCACTTCTGTGTTTGTATCGTTCATAATGACCTCCAGACTGCTACATGTTTCATATCGCTCTCAGATTTCAAGATAAAACCGACTCACTCCTCTACAGAGAGACGTGAGGAAACCATCTCTCTTTAAATGTTTCTTCACACTTTCTCTTCGTCTGTTTTGGGGTTAAATGTAGTTTACTTGCTTTCATTTTGCAAAAGATAATCATTTAATGATCTAAATGATGTCTAAAAAGTGTATTAACCTCATAGCCTTGTTTTACACCCTTACTGGAGATATTAACAAGTACAACTCTCTCTTGCGCAATGATAATAAAGTTGAAAGTGAGTGAACTTTGGCTTCACTCAGCTGTCAGATAAGACTCTGGACTTTGGCTGCTGTTTGTGTTTAAACACAGGGAGGCAACATGGTGTTGAGCAACCTGCTGGCACCATCTCTTCATCTCTTACAGGAAACGTTTGTTTTGTGTTGGAGCCAAAACTCCTCCTCCAACTGAACAGCGCTGAGACACTGAGAAGGTGTTTGGCAGAAAAAGCAAACTGGTTCCACACATTTCTTATCGTTCATAAAAGGACAGACGGAGTTTCACAGTGTTGTGACCTCAGGTCCGTTTCAGAGTCTGCTCACAGTTTCAATATCCACAACGTTTCAGAAGCTGAGTGTCTGTTCTGTAGCACACACATTGATCATGAAGCTGTTTTGCATCGACTGCTGGTGAACATTTCTCACATTTCATACTCGTTCAGGTGTCTGAATATGGAAATGAGAGAACCATATTGTGGATTTCGCCGCATTGACCCTCTATAGCTTACGTACCATCCCGTAGATCGACTGATAAACGAAGAGCTTCACCTCGAGGCTCGGCTGTCTTCTATCAGAGGTTCAAATCTAGACAAGAAAGTAAAGACAAGCCTGGTCATGATCTCTTCCTTAGACCACCAGGTCAGGATGAAACGTTATCTCATGTCTCAACTTCTCAACGAATGTGTTTATCCAACTGAGTTTGGTGTAGATGTCTGGGCGTCCTAACACAGACCACATAGCACTCGCATGCCGTTGAGAGGACACGTTGATCTGAAGGTGCTCTCAGAGCCCTGAGTGTAGACTTTCCCAGCATGCAGGCCTCCGGCTGGTTTCCTATAAGCAGCAGCGACTGCAGACTGAGTGGTGTGTGAAGCCAGCATGTGATGTTTCTGCTTCCATATTTGTCCAGGACGGCGGCGACGACGAAGTCGTGGAGTCCAGACCGGACAGCAAGCAGCAGCAGACAAACCCGGTCCAGGAAGTCTCTCTCCTTCAGTTCCTCAAAAGTAAGAGTCTTCTTTTCCTCTTCTGTTTCCTGTCTGACGAGGCTGCAGCGGAGGCAACTACAGGGCATCGCCAGTGAACGCAGGTCACTGCGACTACAGTGTTATTACATCAATGCTAAATCAAGACGCAACAGCAGCTCTTGCTTTCACATCTGCACTTTAAGATTTCTTCAAATAATGACCCTTTAGGTGTAGATGTCTCCGTCCATCAGACCTCATCCACATTGCTGTCCTTCAGGTTTTCCTCGTATCGCTCTGCGAACCCTGCGGAGCCCCATCTACCTGCTGGTGGTTCTGGCGCAGGTCAACCTGGCGGCGCTGCTGGCCGGCCTCGCCACCTTCATGGCCAAGTTCATCGAGAGACAGTTCAGCCAGACTGTCTCCTTTTCCACCATGATGATAGGTGAGGTTTTGTCAGTTCTGTATACATTATGTGTTATCGCAGTATGCAGTGTTATCAAACAGAGTTCTTCCTCTTCAAGGGGGAGTTTGTATCCCGCTGGCAGTGCTCGGCACCGTCCTGGGTGGAGTTCTGATGCGACGGTTGAATCTTTCAGTCAGCGGTGCCAGCAAGCTGTGCACTGCTGCTATCCTGCTCTGTGTGTTGTCCTCCACGCCGCTGTTGTTCATTGGATGTTCCACCCAGAATATCGCAGGGGTCTTTCCTCCCAGGTAGACCATTGCTTTACATACACTAAGTACACAGAGGCCTGATTTGACCTATTAAAGGGAAGTCATTTCACCACTGAAATGGCACTAATTCGAACACTAACAGGGAACTAATTTCAAAGCTGAAAGGGAACTAATTTCCCAATAACAGAAAATAAATTTCACTATTTACAGGAGACTAATTCTGCCACTGACAAGAAGGTAATTTAACAAGTAACAGGCAACACATTTCACTATTGACAGGGAACTAACTTGAACACTAACAGCGAACAAATTTCCCCAGGGAACTAATTGCATCACTGGTAGCAAACTAATTTCACTATTTACAGGAGAATGACCGGAAAATAATTTCCCCAATGACAAGGAATTAATATCCCCAATGACAATGTAAGGGAACTAATTTCACTATTGACAGGAAGACAATTTCACGACTGATTTGGAACAATTTAACGACTGGAAGGGAACTAATTTCACCAGTTAGGGAACTAATTTCCCTTCAACCAAGGAACTAATTCAACCACTGACAAAAAACTAATTCCACCACTGTAAGAGAACTAATTCCACCACTGTAAGGGAACTAATTCCACCACTGTAAGGGAACTAATTCCATCACTGTAAGGGAACTAATTCCACCACTGTAAGGGAACTCATTTCACCACTGGCAGGAAGGTAATTTAACCCCTATTGACAGTTAACTAATTTCACTATTGAGAGGGAACTAATTTCACCACTTTCAGGGAACTAATTGTATCACTGGCAGCAAACAAATTTGACTATTTACATGAGACTAATTACACCACTGACAGGGAACTAATTCCACTATTGACAAGGAGCTCATTTCAAAGTGGACAGGGAACTAACTTCACCGCTGTAAGGGAACTAATTCCACTATTGACAGGGAGCTTATTTCACTATTGACCTGAAACTAATTTCACTACCGTCAATGACCTAATTCCACCAGTCAGGGAATAATTTCAACTCTGACAGGGAACAAAGTTAACAACTAACACAGGACCAATGTCACCATTTATAGGGAACTAATTTGTAAGATTGTGTAACTACATGCCTTTAAAACTTCAAAGTTTGATAACGTATGTGTGTGTGTTTCCAGCAGTGCTGTGTTGCCGTGCAGCTCTGGCTGTCGGTGTCCTCAGGAGGCCTTTAACCCGGTCTGTGGTTCTGATGGTGTTGAGTTCAGGTCTCCCTGCCATGCTGGCTGTATCACCATAGCAACAGATCCGAACAATGCCACAGTAAGAATAATGTCATCACTTTACTTTAGAATGTAAACATTTCATGCTGTTACTGTAAACTCATAACTCATGTGCTGTGCAGAAAGCAGTCCGCTCTGTGTCGATGCGTTTCCCTTGAGTGAGTGTTTCTTGGTAAAGTGGATGACATCACCTCCTGCTGAATTCTCTGTTGTCTCATTAAGAGCTGCGGGAAACAGAGACTCTGGTCTTCTCTTCCTCCAGATAAAAACTATATTCTCTCTCGTCATCTCACTGGCTCTCCCACAGTCTCACCCTGTTCTCAGTTAGTTTGGAATTTGCGTTCCAACTTCTTCTTATTCCCGTAACCTACGTTTGTTTGTTTCTGAAGTCTTGAGTGAGAACAGAAAGTATTCATATGTGAAGTGAAACAAAGCATTCTGTGCAACCCTCAGTTAGGGTAAAGGTCAGGAAAACTATTTAATTGGATGGAAAGATGGATGGATGATAGATGGATGATAGATGGATGATAGATGGATGATAGATGGATGATAGATGATAGATGATAGATGATAGATGATGGATGGATGGATGGATGGATGATAGCTGGATGGATGGATGGATGGATGGATGGATGATAGATTGATGGATGGATGGATGGATGATAGATGGATGGATGATGGATGGATAGATGATAGATGGATGATGGATGGATGATAGATGGATGATAGATGGATGATAGATGGATGATAGATGATAGATGATAGATGATAGATGATAGATGATAGATGGATGGATGGATGGATGGATGGATGATAGCTGGATGGATGGATGGATGGATGGATGGATGGATGGATGATAGATGGATGGATGATGGATGGATAGATGATAGATGGATGATGGATGGATGATAGATGGATGGATGGATGATAGATGGATAGATGGATGGATGGATGATGGCTGGATGGATGATGGATGGATGGATGGATGGATGGATGGATGGATGATGGATGGATGGATAATAGATGGATGGATGGATGGATGGATGGATGGATGGATGATAGATGGATGGATGGATGACATATGGATGGATGATAGATGGATGTATGGATGGATGATAGATGATGGATAGATGGATGGATGGATGGATGGATGATAGCTGGATGGATAGATGGATGATAGATGGATGGATGGATGGATGGATGATGGATAGATGGATGATGGATGGATGGATGGATGGATGGATGGATGATAGATGGATGGATGGATGATAGATGGATGGATGGCTGGATAGATGATAGATGATAGATGATGGATGGATGGATGATGGATGGATGGATGGATGATAGATGGATGATAGATGATAGATGGATGATGGATGATGGATGGATGGATGGATGGATGATAGATAGATGATGGATGGATGGATAGATGATAGATGGATGATGGATGGATGATAGATGGATGGATGTATGATAGATGGATGGATGATAGATGGATGGATGGATGATAGATGGATAGATGGATGGATGGATGGATGGCTGGATAGATGATGGATGAATGGATGATGGATGGATGATGGATGGATGGATGGATAGATGATAGATGATAGATGATGGATGGATGATGGATGGATGGATGATAGATGGATGGATGGATGGATGATGGCTGGATGGATAGATGGATGGATGGATGATAGATGGATGGATGGATGGATGATAGATGGATGATAGATGGATGGATGGATGACATATGGATGGATGGATGATAGATGGATGTATGGATGGATGATAGATGATGGATGGATGGCTGGATAGATGATAGATGATGGATAGATGGATGGATGGATGGATGATGGATGGATGGATGGATGGATGATAGATGGATGGATGGATAGATGGATGGATGGATGATAGCTGGATGGATAGATGGATGATAGATGGATGGATGGATGATGGATAGATGGATGATAGATGGATGGATGGATGATGGATGGATGGATGGATGGATGATAGATGGATGGATGGATGGATGGCTGGATAGATGATAGATGATGGATGGATGGATGGATGGATGATGGATGGATGGATGGATGGATGATAGATGGATGGATGGATATTAGCTGGATGGATAGATGGATGATAGATGGATGGATGGATGATAGATAGATAGATGGATGGATGATAGATGGATGGATGGATGGATGGATGGATGATAGATGATAGATGGATGGATGATGGATGGATGGATGGATGGATGGATGATAGATGGATGGGTGGATTGATAGATGATAGATGATAGATGATAGATGGATGATGGATGGATGGATGATAGATGGATGGATGGATGATAGCTGGATGGATGGATGGATGATGGATGGATGGATGGATGATGGATGGATGGATGGATGATAGATAGATGATAGATGGATGGATGGATGGATGATGGATGGATGGATGGATAGATGATAGATGGATGATGGATGGATGATAGATGGATGATGGATGGATGATAGATGGATGGATGATAGATGGATGGATGGATGATAGATGGATAGATGGATGGATGGCTGGATAGATGATGGATGAATGGATGATGGATGGATGGATGATGGATGGATGGATGGATAGATGATAGATGATAGATGATGGATGGATGATGGATGGATGGATGGATGATAGATGGATGGATGGATAGATGGATGGATGGATGATGGCTGGATGGATAGATGGATGGATGATGGATGGATGGATGGATGGATGATGGATGGATGATAGATGGATGGATGGATGGATGATAGATGGATGGATGGATGACATATGGATGGATGGATGATAGATGGATGTATGGATGGATGATAGATGATGGATGGATGGCTGGATAGATGATAGATGATGGATAGATGGATGGATGGATGGATGATGGATGGATGGATGGATGGATGGATGATAGATGGATGGATGGATAGATGGATGGATGGATGATAGCTGGATGGATAGATGGATGATAGATGGATGGATGGATGATGGATAGATGGATGATGGATGGATGGATGGATGGATGGATGATGGATGGATGGATGGATGGATGGATGATAGATGGATGGATGGATGGATGGCTGGATGGATGATAGATGGATGGATGGATATTAGCTGGATGGATAGATGGATGGATGATAGATGGATGGATGGATGATAGATGGATGGATGGATGGATGGATGGATGGATGATAGATGATAGATGGATGGATGATGGATGGATGGATGGATGATAGATGGATGGATGGATGATAGATGGATGGGTGGATTGATAGATGATAGATGATAGATGGATGATGGATGGATGGATGATAGATGGATGGATGGATGATAGCTGGATGGATAGATGGATGATAGATGGATGGATGGATGGATGGATGATGGATGGATGGATGGATGATAGGTGGATGGATAGATGGATGGATGGATGATAGATGGATGGATGGATGATGGATGGATGGATGGATGATAGATGGATGGGTGGATGGATGGTAGATGGAAGGATAGATGGATGGGTGGATGGATGGATGGATGGATGATGGATGGATGGATGGATGGCTGATGGATGGATGATGGATGGATGATGGATGGATGGATGGATGGATGATGGATGGATGATAGATGGATGGATGGTTGGGTGGATGGATGGATGGATGGATGATAGATGGATGGATAGATGGATGGATGATAGATGGATGGATAGATGGATAATGGATGGATGATGGATGGATGGCTGATGGATGGATGATGGATGGATGGATGATGGCTGATAGATGGATGGATGATAGATGATGGATGATGGATGATGGATGGATGATAGATGGATTGATGGATAGATGGACAGATGGATGGATGGATGATGGATGGATGATAGATGGATGGATTCTCAGATCAGGATGGTGTTTGTTGACCCCACCTGTCCGTCTGTGCAGAACTACACTGGGTGTCGGTGTGTTGGCGATCTCGGCTCCGCTGCTCCAGGAACCTGCGGCAGCGGATGCTCCGAGCTCCTCCTCCCCTTCGTGGCTCTGCTCGGTGTCACCAGCTTCATCGCCTCCTTCTCGCAGACGCCGTCCTACATGATGATACTCAGGTAAGACGCCGTCCTACATGATGATACTCAGGTAAGACGCCGTCCTACATGATGATACTCAGGTAAGACGCCGTCCTACATGATGATACTCAGGTAAGACGCCGTCCTACATGATGATACTCGGGTAAGACGCCGTCCTACATGATGATACTCGGGTAAGACGGTATAACAAAGGTCTGAAACTGGTGGCCACCATAGATTCCTATTACAAACCAAAGTGTAATGCAAACAAAAGAAAAAGTCAGAAAATATTGAAGCGACTGAAACAACTTTCACAATTAAATCTTCATGATTCACTGACAAATATATTTACCATGTAGTACTCTTATGAGTAAATCAGAGTAAAAACTAATTCACTGGTTCACAGACAAATCTCTGAGGATTTCTCACAAAGGGATCGGAGTCGTGGAGCAAATTGACTTGATTGGACAAAAGTCAACTTCTCCTTCGTATGATACCCGACAAACGGCTACTAACATCCGTCTTCACAGGAAACAACCGTTCAGGAAAACATCATGAAATACTTAGTTAGGTTTAATAAAGATGATGAAATACTTAGTTAGGTTTAATAAAGATGATGAAATACTTAGTTAGGTTTAGGCAACAAAACAAAACAATTAATTTTTACATTTTAAGAAAAGGTTTGAGTTCCAATAACTACAGACTTTACGTGACTTGTGGTTGCACGGCCTCTGCTGGATGGAGGTCTGGTGTTTAACCGCCTCACTACGTGGTGTCGGTCAATCTTCTTCTTTCTAAATAGAAATAGATTTTGTGGGTTATATCTTAGTGCATTACTTTGTGTAGGTATGGAGATATGAGACAAAAACCATCAGAATTAAACTGAAGCAACGATTGACTCGGCTGAGACCAATAAAACCGGCTGGACCAATCAGAATGCTTCAATGTTTACACGGCGTGGAGCCGCCTGGTCACTCGTAAAGGACGCTTGGAACCATGTGGCATTATAGATTCCATTGTTTTCCAATTTTTGCAAAATAAGTCATCAAAGAAATTCAACTTGCATGGAGCACGACTTGTATATATTATATTACTTATTTTATATATATATTAAAGAGAAAATCAAGGGATCAACACGCGCGTGTTTCATATCTGTGCGTTCACATCAAATTGATTCGTTTCTCTGTGTTGCTGTTTGTGTCTCCGCTGCAGGACGGTGCCCACGGAGGACAAGTCTTTTGCAGTCGGGGTTCAGTACATGATGTTCAGAGTGCTCGGTGAGTCGATGAGTCAGCACCTTGAGCAAGGCACATGAGGTCTGTGGTTAAAGTCTCAGCTCGTCATGAATCCTCCCTGAGTTCTGGTTTAAACTCGAGATTCACTCATCAAGGTTGCACCATGAAAACGCTGAAGAAATGTCTCAGCTAGTAAACTCTTAAGTTACCCAGTGAATCTCCGTGTATCTGGG
>CM051703.1:24081558-24111558 GCA_028022725.1 Lycodopsis pacificus
TCCTCCCGTTACATGAATACAGTCTTTTCAAAATAAACTTCCATCTTCACAAGAAAATCCAGCACATAGCAGATTACACAGAGCAACAGCATGACAGTGGACATCAAGAGCATTTATGTTCGTGTTGTTTCTAAGTCCGTCTCTTTGCGTCAGCTCACTTTCTTCTGGGCAGCGTTTCAGAAACCTCAGGAATCTTCTGACTGTGTGGAAAATCACAACCACATGTTCACCAAACACACACACACACACACACACACACGCACACACACACACACCCACACACACACACACACACACACGCACACACACACACACCCATACACACACACACACACACACGCACACACACACACACCCATACACACAGACACACACACTAACACACACACACACACACTCACACTCACACACACACACACACACACACCCATACACACACAGACACACACACTAACACACACACACACACACACACTCACACTCACACACAGACACAGACACATACACACACACACAGACACACACACACACATACACGCACGCACGCACACACACACACACACTTATTTGACGTACATCAACATTAATCCCAGAGTCTTGGTCATAATTCTCGTTTGCTTCATTGATCATCTTCTTGTTTTGAGTTCAGGAGTTATTTGAGAAGTGTGTGAAGGAGAAGAAGATTGTATTTGTATTCAGTAAGTATCAAACATCTCTTTGGCTTCAGTGTCGACCTGCAAAACAAACATTGTTCCAAAGAATCTTGTGCAGAAAGTGTTGTGGGGAATGTGGAGACGAGTCATGTGATGAGTCTCACATGTGCAGAACCGATCAGACCGAAGGCTCGCTTGAGTATCATAATACTAATAGTTTCTATATTTGGGCTCATTCTGGATGAAGGTTTAATCATTTTGTGCTTTTCCTTCAGGTGTATCTGTCTGATTGGTAGTTCCTCTCAATTACAGTTCAAAGTAAATCAAAACAAGTCATTTTGATTCTGTACTGAAACATTTTCACGACTGTCAGAAAACTTCAGATCGCCTTCTGCAGGTGTGATGTAACAAAGCATCAGTGCATATAATAGTGTACGAAAATAAAAAGAGCTCTTGCAGCCCCTGCTGGTCGCAGAGTTTATTACACTATAATATTTGACTCGTTGTGTGTTCTGATGAATAAAACCATTTGTTAAACAAAATATTTCACATTTATACAGCATGATTCAGCAAGACGTTAAATAACTTCTTCCAAACGTCTCCTGACAGTTATGACTCTGAAAACAACTCCTGTCCTGCAGAGTTCATGAAGGTTCCTCGAAGACAATCTGGGACAGAATGAAAAAGCTAAAATGAAACTAAAAAAATAAAGTCTGCTCGGAGGATTATAAAATGAAGGAACCAACCACAGACAGTGTTTCGTTTCATTGTCGTTTATTTCTTTTTACACAATGACAGTATTTGATTTCTTTAACAAAAAGCAATCCTTTGTCGAGCTCAGAGTTTTGTCGGTGTGTTATTATCCTGATCACGCATGTTTCATCGTGAAAAGAAAAAAAAGAATAATCAAATATACTCACAAATATCTGCCACCAGAAATGCAAAGCAAACACCTGAAATCCCTCCTAGGACCTGCTAAGAGTGTGTGTGTGTGTGTGTGTGTGTGTGTGTGTGTGTGTGTGTGTGTGTGTGTGTGTGTGTGTGTGAGTACTTGTATATTTGGCATTGTGAGGACCAAGCTTTAGACCTTCAGAGTGAGGACTTCTTTGGAAAGTGAGGACATTTTGACCGGACTTCACTTCAAAGGCTTGAGGATTCAGACTAATCAGGTTTAGATTACGGTTAGGGTAATGGGCTGAGGAATGCATTGTATTAATGAGTGTCTTCACAAAGACAGAAGTACAGGTATGCGGGAACATACTTGTACATCTATCATTGTGAGGACCAGGTTTTAGACAGTTAGAGTGAGGACATTTTGGTAGGTCCTCACGTCAGACGCCTGTTTGGGGGTTCAGACTTGATTTTAAGGTTCAGGTTTGAATTAGGTTTAATTCAGGGTTGGGGTTCAGGTCAGACATTCGTTTGTCATGTTTAAGGGACTAGAGAATGCATTATATCAATGAGTGTCCTCACAAAGATAGAAGTACAGGTGTGTGTGTGTGTGTTATATCGTCAGGTCCTTGGGGTTGACCACCCTGCCGATGAAGAGCAGCGCCCCTGACGCTTCGTCACGGATCAGGTAGAGGAAGGGCCGGTCCACTCGGTAGGACAGGTGAGTCCCTGAGGCGGCTTCGGGGTAACGGTTCCCCTCGGGCGCCGTCTCCATGACGACCTTGTGATTGACGCTGCCGAGCTTCATGCGCTGATTCGAGATCTTCTCCAGGTCCGTGTTCGCTAGCCATTCAGAGAGACCTACGGGGGGGGGGGGGGAATGGGGAAGAGGAGGATGAGGAGGAAGAGGACAGGACAGAGGAACAATAGTGGGAGGCGAAGAAAAAGGAAGATTAGGAAGGAAAAAGAACGAGAAGGGTGAAGAGGAGAAAGACGAGGAGGAAGACGATGAAAATAATAGAATGAGGACGAAGATGAGTAATGGAGGAAAAATGGGTGAAGGAAGATTTGGCAAGAAAAGATGTAGATCGAGTTAAAAAATATTATCCATTGGTAGACAATCAATGACATCACTTCCTGTCATATAAAGCCATCACAGTGAACAAGTGTTGCATCATTTGTTGCCCCATTTGCAGATGATATTTAACTTTATTTTAAAGCTACAGCGATAATTCCATCAGCTGAAAATGAATCAGCATCTCTTTTAATAAATGATTATTTGTTTCAGGTAATTTTTCAAGCAAATGCCAAATATGTTATACACTATATAGTATGTTGCTTTTCTTTGTTTTACATTTGTAAATTTAACATTTTTGAGGATTGGACGAAAAATAAGACATTTGAAGATGTCAATTTGTGCAAGGAAAAACTGCAACAAGCACTTTTTTCAGTATTTGTTTGCCATAAAACAGACCAAACAATTAATAAATATATCGGAAAAATAATTGCCAGATTAATTGATAATGAAACAAATTGTTGGTTGCAACCCTATTTCCTTCATCTATTTAACAATGCTCCTCATTCGAGTCGGCTTAAGTTAAAAGATCAGATATTTTTCTTATAGTCAACAAATCCTACATGTTCCGTTTCTCAATACTGTCTGACTTCCAGTCTGAGTTTCTCAGCTCCGAACCCTTTGCTTCCTACTGAAGACTTAACTGTTTAAAACACATACACGTGGTTTAATTTAAAAAAGGCAAAGTTGTGTCTTAAAACTGCTGGTCACTGTAGTTTTTATCAAACAAACAGAAGGAAATAGTGCATTTGTTGGGGACTATTTTCAGCAACCAGAGTGGAAATGTAAATGTAGAAATCTTACTAGAATATCAACAGATACAAACGTAAACATACTATATTTGTGCAACTTGTTCTCTATTTGTATTTGTTGAAAATCCCCATAAAAGGCTGAGTGTCCGACTTGGACTCACCCAGGTCGCTGAGCAGCGGCAGCAGGTCTGTGGAGTAGCTGAGCCTCAGGACGGGCAGCGAGAGGGACACCTGGGCCGGGTGGAGCGTCATGGAGAGGTCCTGGACAAACTCGGCGGTCAGACTCTCCTCCAGCAGGGTCGTGTTGGAGGTCACGTCGTCGGGCAGGAAGACGAACATGCTGACGTCGTTCTGCATCTGGATCTGAGCGATCTGGAGGGAAAAAAACATTCAGGAGTCTTCTCAGAAAGTGGGCCGACTTTTTGGTAAACAAAGTTTAAAGCAATCTTAGTAGATTTCCTTGCAGTTTACAGGTCACTTCCAAGTAAAAGATTCTCACCGTGCAGCTCAAGTCTGAGTCCACTCCCATCTTCACAGGGTAGTTGTCGTGTTGCATCATTGGAATGCGGACAGGTGCCCCGCCGTCCACCTGGAAGTTCTCCATTGCTCCACTCTGACCGAACCGAGTCTCCCACTTCCCTGTTTACAGAGAGAAAACTGTGTTCATGCATCCTCATCTGGAACCCAAACATTCCAACAAATCCACGAGCTAGCGCAGCTTTTACTTCTTGTTTGACAGTCAGAGGATTTGGTGACATTTGACCTACCTTTGAAGTAGGCGGCGCTCACAGTGTTGACTCCAGAATTCTGGGGGAGGGGCTTGTCCAAGAGGCGCTGTACCTTCCCGCCGGTCTCCCGAGATACCCAGTCGTTGATTTCTTTCACATCTTTGTTCCCTCCTAGCAGCGCCTTAGGACGAACTCCATACTGCTGCTCCACCAGCGCAAAGAAGTCCTGCTTCAGACGTCCTGAAAACACACGGTTTAAAGTTCAGCCCTTCACAAATTAACATTCTTATCAAGAAAAAAAAGTTTGATTTTGCAGGTGAGGGAAAATAAAGAGTCAATAAAGATTCATTTGACTGAAGATTGTATTTCCTGTAAGACATAGTGGAGCAAGACTTTTGTGTGCGAAAGAGTAATAACATCATAAACATTTAATTAAAATGTTGGACGAAAATAAGACATTTGAAGATGTCAATTTGTGCAAGGAAAAACTGCAACAAGCACTTTTTTCAGTATTTGTTTGCCATAAAACAGACCAAACAATTAATAAATATCAATTAAAATGTTGATATTGTTTTAAATGGACCCGAGGAATGATGACCTAAACAAACAAATTCAAGTTTTAATTTATCAGTCATCATGCTTTCTTTTCTGATGTCGAAATCTGTCATTCCATACTTAAGGGAATATCGGAGAAAAATCATACATTAAAGGATACAGCTCAAATATTAAGCATTCACAGTTACCAAAAAAGTACTTTGTCGGCTCGCCAAACAGAGACTTCTTTAGACCTGCGTCAACATTCTTTGTGTCTTTCCAAACGAGAAAGGGTTGTGAAAGTGGACAAAGTCTGAAAATCTCTCATTTTTTTCCCACCAAAATTAGAATGTATATAAAGGTTTTGTAAGTGCGGGAAATCCCCCTAAAATGTGCCTTTCCCGTCGTCAGTAGACTTTATCTGGTGTGTCACGTTTGAAGTACACAGCAGAAAACAGGGTTAGAAAACAGTGAAAATGTTACAATGGTTCCTCATTTCTTTACATTTGTTATCTAAGCTTCAAACTCAGTGGCATCTTAATTTGGAACAATAGTCGAGCGCTGCTGTAATGGATGTCATTTGTGGCTGAAATGACAAAGAAAGCGTTGATGTTCACCCAGGTGTCATGTTTTTATCGCTGCCTGTAGGAGTTGGAGTTGATAAATACTTTTGACTACTGAAGGGTCATTTGTAACCTTTGCCATTGGAGACAGAAGCAGGATATTCGTGGGTGTTTTTATTGTCCAGTAGGAAAAGGGCTTTAAGCTCTCTTTTTCTGTAAATTTGTTTCTGAACAACCAAATTCAACAGCATACATATCTTTGAGGAGAGACACTTCAATGTGGCCATTCAGAGCCCATGAAGACCTTCCTTGGTTGGATGACATGTAGAACAAACACACCGACACAAATCAGGTTTTTCTGAGCTGGAGCAGCTCTCACGCAGAACATTCAGCACAATTATAAGAATAAACATCAATCTGGCTGAATCTGGTCCTCCAACAAAAATATTTGGCCCTCTGACGAAAGCTGAAAATTTCTATTTTGTAGTTTGCATCAAAACGTTCCCATGATTCTTCATGAATCGGCTGAAGATAAAGTAAATGCGAGTCCACCCCCTGCATGAACTCACGTCGTGCCATGTAGATGCGTGCGGCCGTGCTCAGGCCTTTTCCAGGCATCCTGACGGACAGCAGCAGGGCTTTGAGGGTGTTGTGGAGCTGAGGGTCCTGCAGGGTGTGGTATCTCAGAGCCCTGAACAGCTGCCTTTGAGCATGCTCAGACCCTCCTGGGAGACAGAAGCTATGTGAGATGAGATATTCTGGAAAGATTCAGGCATATTGTCTTCCATGGCAACCTTTTCTGTCTGTTTCCTGTCTCAGGCTCAGACTGAGGAATCGGGTCTAATGTGTAAATATTACTGTTAAATACTGAATGTTACTATTTAAGCCGCACGGATTTTGGCCACTTAAGAGGTTACAACATGTGGAAAGACTTCCTCTGGCATTATTTTGTTGCAAAAGTGTGATGGCTAACATATTAGCACATATTAGCATCATCCCATGATTATCAGCTCATTTACAGAATGTTTTGACTTAGAATCTCCGAACCCCATGCGAAGATGTTCGTTACCAGATATATGTACCCATACCGGTCGCCATTAGTGTTCCTGCTGCTTCCTGCAGGAACTCCTCTCGGTGCAGAACTCTAACCTTCAATATGTGTTTCAGAGAAACAGCTTTTTAAGGTTAAATGTTGCCTTTAGGCGTCCAGTTTGGCTGGATACATGTTGCACAGAAGTGGAATGTCCAGTTATTATAAAAAGAAATGATAAACTTGGGTTCTGTCAACAAACAGATCATGTAACACCTGTGCCGACCTGATGACGGTGCAAATAAAACTTAATTTTGACCAGTGTGGCCGACGAGCCCGTACACACCGTGCCGTTCAAAGCCAAAGCAGCAGTTTGGTTTCAGTTTGTTGTGTGTTTGTGTCGTCACCCATGGAGAGCTGCGTCAGCGCCGCAGACACACTGATGGGGGCCAGGAAGACGTTGGTCGCGGCCTCGCGGCTCGCCAGAGCGCGGAACAGGTTGTAGCCGAAGTCTGAGGTGGCGGCGCCCATCTTAGTCGCCGGCGTGGTGAAGAGCTCCACATGTTCTTCTTCTCCGCCCGGCTCCTCGCCTCCCGTGTCCGACTGGAAGAGATCAACAAAGCTGCTTTTTACTGAACAACACCCTCTGGCGTGTAAAACGTGATGACGGGTGTAAATGTGGTACCTGAGCCTGACAGACGCTCAGGACGACTCCAAACACCAGCAGGAAAGTGGTTTGCTTCATCCTGGAAGATAAAACACACACATGAAGACATGTTGATGAAGAGTTGTCATGTAGTTCCCACCAGTGATGGAGTAACAACTGCTAATTCTGAAGTTCAGTCAGGGAATTGCTGGTACGACACCTGAGTTGAATCTGAGAAACTATCTTTCGCGAAAGCAACGATGTGAAGAGACCTGAATTTGAGTTTGAAATATTTCAACTTTGGGGTTTTGGACCTTCAAGTTGTCAGAAACATTCCGGTTATTGAAAAGATAAAAATCGAATTTGTATCTTATGTAGCGATCTGACCCGTTAAACTATGTGGACATGATGCGACATGTAGCACACACAAGATTCAACTTCTATCATTTAGAGTGTGTTGCTTCTCCTCATCCTGACGAGTTGAAAGTGTGAACAGGCCCCATGGAGTCCTGCAGAGTCCTGCAGAGTCCTGCAGCAGCCTGAGGACGAGCAGCTGACGCGGCAGAAACATATTTTCTTGCAGGAACTCGTCTCTGAAACTCACAGGAATGTTTCCTCATTGGCTGCTCCTCAACTTTTCTGAACTCACTTCTGAGGAAAATGATTCCGCAGAAGTGCAGAAATGTTCTTGGCACAAAAGTCTTTACGACCTCAGACGAACCTGCAGACGAACCCAGAACTCCGGCTGCACCTTTATGACTTCAACCTAATAATAAGAAGGAAGAAGATTCCAGATAACTAACGTCACATAATTCATAATCTATAAGACAGTAAAAACAGAACCTATTGAGTGAATCCGTGTAGAAGCAGAAGTGTTATGTAAGGTTCGGTTTGTTTGCACAGCTGAGATGGAAAAGCTGAAGTGAACTGGAGAAAGAAACATCACCAATATAATAAATATATATATTTATGTATTGATCATGAAGGGCTGGAGCTGCGTTTTCTTCTTTGTGTATAAAATGTTGAATTCATCAAACATTTATTTCTGCTTCATTTCGGACTCTTTTTCTGCAGCATTCCGTCATCATGCACCACTTGTTTATTTTTCTCTTATCGGCGCGAGGAGAGCAAACTGCTGTCGTGACGTCAGAAAGTGAAAAGTTGTGCGTAAAAAGCGCATAAAATGAGCGACATGGCGCACTCACCTCTGCTCGGCTGCCGGACGGTTCCTCCGCGTTGAGTCTCTCTCGCTGCAAATGAGACGGTACGTCGGCCGCGGACACGCGCACTGGTTCTTCACCCGCAGCGGCGCGCGTCCCCACTGCTGCCAACAGAGCGCCGGTGCCGCGCACCACAGACTGAAGCTGCTCTCGTGATCGTCTTTAATCCCATGTTGCAGTGTTTAGATTGATCATGTATTCATTTATAATCTCAGGTCTTTTATAACTTTCGATGATAGTAAAGTAAAACAAGAACCCTGCTGGTTGAGGACCTACAGACCTCAAGAACCCCTGGAACCTCTTCAGAACTCCCTGGAACCACAAGAACCCAAAACGACTCCTTGAACGTTCTAAAGGATTCTTGGTGCTCTTAGAGCCTCAGAAACCAACCGGGAAAGAACCTGCACATCTGGAGAGAAACAACGCTGGTTTCCTCTTCTCCAAGTCAACCACTCAAAGGGTTAACTTCCTCCAGACAAACCCAGACAAGAAACACGTGTTGAGTCTTCTTTACGTGACTGAATATCAAATTAAAACCATTTCAGATCAAACATCTGCAAAGGAAAAAAAGTACTTTCAACATCATAATACTAATAGTTGATGTAAATCATCTTCTTTGTATGAAACAGTTTTGTGTTTCTTTGTGTGTGTGTGTGTGTGTGTGTGTGTGTGTGTGTGTGTGTGTGTGTGTGTGTGTGTGTGTGTGTGCAGCGCCTGTCCTGAAATACATTGCGAGGCCTGAAATGTTTATTATTCATTTAAACGTTGCATTTTAAGATTTTTATCACATCAGAAACCCGACAAATTTGACGAAACATATTTTCAAATCGTCGACTGTTTCATCTGAAACTCAACACTAATCACTATAGTTGCAGTGTTTTTGTATTTTTCAACAAATTCCTTTTGAGCGACACCAAACCGAACTGTTCATCCTCTGCAGCACAGAAAACAATTTAAATTCATGAATACGCTTCTTCGCTTTCTTGCAGACGAGAGAATTGACGCCATTTTCATTTGTTTGGCAAATATGAAGCTTCTTCCATCAGACGTATTAGTCAATAGTGTAAATATCACCTCTGATAAACTTTATATTTTTATTTTTATTTAATCTTTAAAAAATAAAGTTCATCTTATCTTATCAGAAAGTTAGCTTAGCTTAGTATAAGTTTAGTTTAGCGTAAGCTAACGGGCTTATGTGAGCTTTAGAGTTGCTGATAGAATTGTGTTACCTTTAGATAGAGCAAGGCTAGCGATTTCCCTCTGTCTTTATGCTAAGCTAAGCTAACCGTCTCCTGGCTGTAGCTTCACATGGATCTGAGCGACGTGGCGTCAAAGTTCTCATCTCGATCTCAAGCATATTTTCCAAAAATGTCCAAATGATTTGTGAAGCTGTAGAGCTTCAGGCAGCTGGTAGGCGGCAGGTTTTCTTCTCCTTGTTACTCCGTCTTCCCGTCCAGTCCGTTCATGCTCTGCAGCGGCTGCCTCCCGCCATCGGGGGCGCCACACGACTGCGCGCCGCCACCCTCCACCGCCTCTGTCTCGCTGCATGACCTGTGGCCGCGCTCGCTGTCTATGTCTCTTTTCCCGACATCGTCCATCAGAGGCTGGTCGCTCATGGTGCCGTTGCGGCCGGGGTCGTCGTCGGGGGCGGGGTTTGTGACCACGCCCATGAATAATGGGGTCATGGAGGCGTCATCGACGAGGGCGAAGAAGAAGGGGGAGTTGATGGAAAACAGGGAGATGGAACGCATGGAGGTCACAACTGTGGTGGCGGACGCCTCCACGCCTTCCTCGCTGAGTTCTATGGTGCTGGCGTGGCGGACGCCCGTCACCCTAAGAGGCCGGTCGGAAATCCCAGAAAGGTCCGGACCCGAAAACAGAGATCCGAGGCCTGATGGAAAGAACCGGAGAAAGAGAAAGTGTGTTCAGGCATCAGCATACAACACAGACACGGAACACATTCAGGTCGGATAATGAGTCCAGATATCGATGTTACTTCTTCCAGACGTTCCCTTCAGTCTCATGACGCAGACTGGTATCATCCAGCGTTCGTAGCTATACCTACGAAAAAAGAATGCGCCGCAATTCGTAGATATCTCACGGAATGTTTTCGTACGTTATCCGTGTAATTATGAACGAGGAAGTACAAAAACCAAAAGAAACACAGGCAGGAGGCAGGCAGGACCAACAGCCGGTCTTTCATTAAACCTAACTAAGTATTTCACCATCTTTCATTAAACCTAACTAAGTATTTCACCATCTTTCATTAAACCTAACTAAGTATTTCACCATCTTTCATTAAACCTAACTAAGTATTTCACCATCTTTCATTAAACCTAACTAAGTATTTCACCATCTTTCATTAAACCTAACTAAGTAGTCTTGTTGCTTAAACCGAGCAACTGAGTTTCCTGTGAAGACAGAAGTTTATTTTGAAAAGACTGTATACATATAACGAGCGGAAATTGACACGTGTTGCAGGTATTTGTAGGAAAACGCATGAAAAATGGGGAGCAACTTTTTGTCGGATATCATACGAACCGTTGTACGAGGATACGCTGTGTGAAGCTGACATTCTCACCCATGTTGGTCAGCGCCTCCTCGAGCTCCTGGCGGTACTGTAGCTTCACCTTGGGTAAGTTGACCTGCATCGTTTTCTCCTGAGGTAAACGTCTGTAAAGGTCCGAGATGTTCAGTTTGGGGAGCACAGATGACACGTTTCCTCTGCCGGGCAACGGCATGACGATTAACAAGCTGGTGTTTCCCTTGAAAGGAAAACTGGCAACCTGGATGAGAGAGAAGGACTTTCTTTTGAAAAGTGAAGCTAATGCTTCACATGTTAAAGCTGCATTCTCTCTAGTGTCCACCAGGGGGCGACTCCTCTGGTTGTGTAGAAGTCTATGAGAAACCATAAAGCAGGGGATGCTTTAGCTCCACCGCGGTCACATGACTTCACGTCTCCACCACTAAACTAAAGGAAGACGAGTGTTCTGGACGTTTCTTCGTCTCATTTAGACACTTTTTAAGACACGTGGAAGCTTCTGAAGTCACCAGAGGAGTCTTTACTGAGCTATTTCGTATCAGAGAGCTAAACGTTCAAATCTCCACAGACCGTACGGACATTTAACCAAAAACATATTCAGAAAACGAATTGGCTTCCAGACGGGAAAACAAGAAGTGAACTAACGTTGGCTGATTTCTGAATGCTCTGCAGCTCTTTATTACAATGGACAGCATCACTGACGGAACCATCAGTGTGTTACCTGAGCTTCTAGTTCTGGATCGTCCAGCAGGCGTAGAGGGTACTGAGCAGACTTCATCATGTCCACCGAGACCACCGAGTTCTGGTTGTCCAGGTAGAAGAGTCCTTTAGAGGTCACCAGGGGGTCAAAACGTGTCTGCCATTCACCTGACAAACACAAGAAGGAACGTTCGGGTCAATCGGCTTTTTGACAACCTGCATTCATTAGACACCTGGCTCTGCCTTTGCATTTGAAGAACTTAAGTAATACTTGATGATGAGCATTGGTCTGAAGCGTGTCTGGGGTCGTGGTGTTAGGGTGATCTCCAATATACCATGCAGCAATGTGCACCTTTGAATATCAGAGTTTGGAGACCCTAGTATTTGAATGGCAAACCACAGAAGCACAATGTCCACGTGAATGCAGAATTTGTGTCAGGAGATTAGTCTTCACTTTAACATCACCACACTGAGTGGCCTTTGGTGGATTGGTTTACCTTTGAAGTACACGGCATTCGCGAGCATGAGCACCACGTCATGTGGAATACTTTCCAGGAAGTTGGGGACGTGACCATTGGTGGCGTTCTCCACCCATTGGTTGACCTCCTTCACAGAGCCCAGAGGGACCGGAGATGATTGGTACCTGAAGAGAAAACAAACATTGTTCGTATCGGTTGTTTTAACTTCCGCAGCAAACATGAGACATTCAGACAACAGGACAGGAAGAAATGATTGATAGAAATGTAAGAAAATGGTTCATTATTACTGTTGACATCTGTAAACTCACAATATCTTCAGAAAATATGCTCCAGTATCTCACAGTGAGATCGATTCTGGTCACATTGTGGCTGTTGGTTCTTCACCCTCTTCTCCTTTCTCCTCCAGCTTCGGTAATTTAATCAATTTCTATCGTTCAGCCATTCCCAACATGCCCAGCAGCCGTCACTAGAGAGCTTTCCCACCCGAGGATCATGTGACCACCTTCCCACAGCTGTTCCCCATTAGCTCCCCAGTATATGAAGCTCTCGTCCAGCGATCTTTACCGCTTGATTGACCAGTTTCCTGCTCTCACACTTTTGCCTGCTTCTCTAGTTCCCAACTTTTTGCTCACCACTTCACTGTGTAAAGACTGTTTTTAGTCCTCAATCTCTGTCTCAGTTGTTTGAAACTGTGATGAACCATCATTAATTGAGACCAAAGACTATCTATAAGTGGACGTAGTTTGTGGACTGCCGTTTTAAAGTCTTGAGTTCGGCCGTTTCGCTGTCGCTATCTTGGCTTTTTTGCAACCAGTGAACAGGAAGTGACCATATCTGGACTGAGGAGGAGACGTAGAGACGCCGTATACGTCTCTGGCGTTGACCTGTCAATCAGCGTGTAGCCCCGCCCTAAAGCATCCCCTGCTTTATGGTCTGTGTGACTCTAAATGGACCATCATGTACTAAATGAACATCATGCTGTATTGAAGAAGACTTGAAACTAGAGATGGAGACATAAACTCATGTTTACAATGTTTACTGAGGGAATAAATCAAGAGAGAAGTAGAGTCATTTTCTATAGACTTCTATACAACCAGAGGAGTCGCCCCCTGGTGGCTTTAACACATGAAGCTCTGACTTCACTTAAAGAACCGGAGGTTGCCGCCTGGTGGAGACATGCAAACTTCTTCTGTCTCAGTGAATCTCAAATGTGTGCAGTGTGTCTCTCAATGAACAGTAAGTTGCATTCATTGTGTCGTGATTGATACCTGGCCAGAGAGTCCTCAACAAAAGACAACTTTACTTCAAATCCTGAGAGATGAAAGAAAAAGAAAAAGTTCAGAGGTGGATAAGACAAGAGGTCATCAATCGTCATGAATACACCGTCTCCAGCTCGACCCTGATCACCACACACCTGGCCTCAGGTACGTGCGCGCTGCCACCTCCAACGATGTGTTGCTGAAACGATGCAGAAGGCTTCCCAGTACGTGATGGTAACACGGCAGGTTGAGAGCATGAAGGCTCTCCAGCAGCAGCTTCTCCGTCTCATTGCGAGCACCTGAGAGAAAAACATTCATTCTTAACAACCTGTTTCTAAAGATCCTCAAATTGAGCTGAAGGCAAACAGTGACTTCGTCTGGCAGAGTTCCCCACAGTGTCACAGTACAACTGGGTCACTGGTCAAAAGACGTCGTAACGCTATTTGAGTTTGAATTTGATCAAATATTAAAGCAATGAAATATGCACGTATCTTACAACACAGGATTCTTTTGTGCTAGCTGTACCACCACTGTACAAGAGGGCGTGTTAGCAAGTTAGCATGCTAGCATAGCATTAATCTGAAAGGATTTTGGTCTTTATTTTAGGCCTTATATTTTTAAGTGGTGGACAAAAGGACATTTTGACCTGTTGGCCATTATGGATTAAATCTTCAGCCTTTGTTTCAAGTGCGTCTCTCTGTCTGATTAGGGAAACACAAACGGCAGCTTGTTTGGAACCGATACACGAATGGAAAAGTATATTTTCCTACCGAACTGGACCAAAATTACGTGAATATAGTGAAACTAAACATAGACTGACCTAAGGTGAGCTGAGCGAGGGCCAAGGCCAGGCTGAGAGGTGAGAGGACCACGTTTGGCTGCTGTGGACCAACAGGAAGCTTCTCCAGGAGCCGTAAACCCAGTCGCTCTACGGTGCCCCCTATGGCCCTGTGGTCCTCGGGGCTGAACACCCGCCCTCCTCCACAGCCACGAACCTCTTCCTCCATCTCCTCTGCAACATCAGGAGCCGGACTGAACTCCTCCTGAAGACAGGAGGACAGACGGGGTTCACTCTCTGAAGAGTGTCGTGACATGCAGGACAAACAGCAGATTAACATTTCCCCTGTAGTGCTAAAACAAAACGTAGTTTACGAGACGGAGGTTCTTCTTACAGTTAGTCCCAGACGGCAGAGACAAAGCAACAAAAGAAGACACAGCTTCATTTCCAAACAACCAGCCTGAAAAACACAAAGAGACATCATCAACCACGAGGAGGGCAGTTTTATACATCGATGAATTATGATATATGATCGCCACAACACAGATTTATGAGATTCATCTCTTTTTCCACGACATGGAACCAAAGAGCCAATCATACAAGATATATTGAATTTGCAGAAAACATAAAAAGATGTTCTAATGACCACCTGAACAGAACATACTCTGACAATCGTGATGTAGACACGACGCATTTCCCAACTGGAGAGTTTTGGGGATTTAGTGATGAAGTCGTCCAAATTCAGCCCGACTGTCCAACTGTGAGGCCACATTCCTGCTCTGAAGTTACCTCATTAAACTTACTACAAGGAACTTTATTTCGTGTTGATTTTGGCAAAATCAGTAGTGTCTCCGAGCACCAGAGTCTCTTTAGAAAACCTCTCGTTCTACTGCAGCAGGTCTGACAGGCTGCCCCTCTCAGTCCTGGTTCTGGTTCTCCCGTGCCTCCCTTCCCTCCAGCGGGACCAGCAACACGTCCTGGGTCTCCAGCAGAGAGGAGAAGCTCTGCTCCTGGAGGAGGAGGAGGTCTTGGTGTGTCCACGGTGGACCAGTCTCTGCTGGAGGATCTGGGTCTGTCCACGGTGGACCGGTCTCTGCTGGAGGATCTGGGTCTGTCCACGGTGGACCGGTCTCTGCTGGAGGATCTGGGTCTGTCCACGGTGAACCGGTCTCTGCTGGAGGTTCTGGGTCTGTCCACGGTGGACCGGTCTCTGCTGGAAGATCTGGGTCTGTCCACGGTGGACCGGTCTCTGCTGGAGGATCTGGGACTGTCCACGGTGGACCGGTCTCTGCTGGAGTCTGAGCTGAAGGAGTTTCTGGTGAACCTGCATGAGTTCATCTGGTTTCACCAGAATTAGACAAACTTCTCTCTGATGGTCTCGTTTGTTGATGCACTCTGTATCGGCCGATAACCGAAGGTATTGTTATTGGTATGTCGCTTTTTAAACATATTGTAATATTTGCTGTAAACACAGCGAGCACCAAGTAGGAAACTTCCAGGCGACCTCCCTGCAGCAATGATGGCACCTGATTTAGGTTTTTAGTGAAATGAGGAGGCATCAGATAACTCAGCTTCACAATCAATCGTCTTTAATCCATCTCTGCGTTTTCAAAGCAACCAACAGAAACAAGCAGAAACAGCGCATCGCTCACGGCCAGCTAACACACAGTGTCATGGACGTAGCATGTTAGCATGTATGTTAGCATTTAGCTCAAGGTTCTGCTGAGTTTAGAGGTTTCCTGTCATGAACTGTGATCGGTCATGTTGTCCTGTTTGGTGGTGCTCGTCTGGGGATCAACTATGTTTTTTCCTCTGGGGACCATGAACGTCATGGCAGTAAATCCAGTCGTTGCCACGATATTGAAATGTTTGATTGACGGACTGAGGCCGTCATCCTTGGAGCTACGCGGCAGTGAGTCGACGCTGTGAGGAACACTGACGTTTCTCTCAGTCGCTCTAGAGTCACTGCAGGTTTCAGACACGGCCGCTGTGTTTACCAGCAGACTGAAGGTTACTGTTCAGACTGCTGAGCTGCAATACACTAAATACACAGAACAGAGAACTTCATGACTCTACCAACACATACAAGGCTCAGCTACACAATCTGGATCCGTGGATCTATAGAGCAGCATCTTCTCTTCAAGACTCTATTTTCTGTAAACCATAAATTATTTTTAGCAGTGCTGAAACTGATCGGCAGATACATTTTCTCTCCAGACGCCGATTGATAACGCGGCCGCAAAAGGCTTTTGATGAATTCAAAGAAGTGTGAACTCACCTGGCTTGTGTCTGATGTGGGGCAGACGCTGAGAAACCAAAGATGAGAAGATTGAAATCAGAGTGGAGGCCGATGTGCTCAACCTTCTCCGGGCTACGCGGCGTCGTGGCTGGACTCAACGACTGCCGCCCACCTGTTCGCCGGTTAATGATCAACTGATGGCGGCTGCTGTGTCTTTCCAGAATGTAAACGTGACGCGACAGTGATGGAAACTCTGCTGTCAGCAGTTAAGATGTTGAATGTTGGTGAATGCATCTTTGAGTACTCGATACGATCAAATGAACTCAACTTGACTGACGAACTAAATAATAAGGACAAAATTAATTAAGCTAAACTAAACATGAATAAAGTCATCTAAACTAAACTAAATTACAAGTACAAAATGAACTAATCTAATCGAGACTAAACTAATCTCAACTAATAACAATGAACGACACAACATCATGTTAAAGCCAAAGAAACTAGACGAGATGAAACGAATCCAACTAAACTCAGGTAACTGAATCTAAACCGAACAACAAGAGTAGAATGAACACAACTGGACTATGATCCGGGTAACTGAACTATGACCCGGTAACTGGACTATGACCCGGGTAACTGGACTATGACCCGGGTAACTGAACTATGACCCGGTAACTGGACTATGACCCGGGTAACTGGACTATGACCCGGGTAACTGAACTATGACCCGGTAACTGAACTATGACCCGGGTAACTGGACTATGAC
The DNA here is from genome assembly GCA_028022725.1 of Lycodopsis pacificus. Taxonomy (NCBI): domain Eukaryota; kingdom Metazoa; phylum Chordata; class Actinopteri; order Perciformes; family Zoarcidae; genus Lycodopsis; species Lycodopsis pacificus. Next base: position 24,098,413 of record CM051703.1, read on the forward strand.
CCGGTAACTGGACTATGACCCGGTAACTGAACTATGACCCGGGTAACTGGACTATGACCCGGGTAACTGGACTATGACCCGGTAACTGAACTATGACCCGGGTAACTGGACTATGACCCGGGTAACTGGACTATGACCCGGTAACTGGACTATGACCCGGGTAACTGAACTATGACCCGGGTAACTGGACTATGACCCGGTAACTGGACTATGACCCGGTAACTGAACTATGACCCGGGTAACTGGACTATGACCCGGTAACTGAACTATGACCCGGGTAACTGGACTATGACCCGGTAACTGGACTATGACCCGGGTAACTGGACTATGACCCGGGTAAGTGGACTATGACCCGGTAACTGGACTATGACCCGGGTAACTGGACTATGACCCGGTAACTGGACTATGACCCGGGTAACTGAACTATGACCCGGGTAACTGGACTATGACCCGGGTAAGTGGACTATGACCCGGTAACTGGACTATGACCCGGGTAACTGGACTATGACCCGGTAACTGGACTATGACCCGGGTAACTGAACTATGACCCGGGTAACTGGACTATGACCCGGTAACTGGACTATGACCCGGGTAACTGGACTATGACCCGGTAACTGGACTATGACCCGGGTAACTGAACTATGACCCGGGTAACTGGACTATGACCCGGGTAACTGGACTATGACCCGGTAACTGGACTATGACCCGGGTAACTGGACTATGACCCGGTAACTGGACTATGACCCGGGTAACTGGACTATGACCCGGTAACTGGACTATGACCCGGTAACTGAACTATGACCCGGGTAACTGGACTATGACCCGGTAACTGGACTATGACCCGGGTAAGTGGACTATGACCCGGTAACTGGACTATGACCCGGTAACTGGACTATGACCCGGTAACTGGACTAGCAGCTTCACAGTGACGGTACGTCTGTGTGCCTCAGAGTGAAGCTGACCCGTCCTCAGCGGGTGTTTGTTCTGCTGTGACCGTTTGGTTCCAGCCTTTCGGCCCCACAATGCATCTGTGTAACTAACAGGACCCCCCCCCCCCCCACTTCCACTGTTCAAACGTTTACATTCGAAGTTACAGAATCTTTTATTTGAACTGTTGCAGCTTTAGGTTTGAACCCCGACGTGTCTTTCTGCACTTTGTCGGTTCTGTTGCTTTTCATTTCAGCGTCATGCTGTCGCGTGTCTTCATGTCTTCACTCGTCTAAAAGGCTGAACGTTAAGCAGCCATTCAAAGTGTCTCGTTCTCAGAGATGTAGGTTGATGAGGTCACGTGCGCGGTGCTGGACTCGTCTCTCTGATGAGTTCAATACAAACTGGAATATATCAGACACACTGAAGAGGTTGAGCTCAGACAACATGCTGCCGACGCACAAACACAATCAAGTCAATAATACAAAGAAAGCTCATTAATAAAGCAGATTACAGGAACAAAAGCAGTTCAAAGTGCTTTAAAACCATTAAAATAGAGCAAATCTAACAGATTGAAAAAGTTAAATAACGTCTTTAAATGAATAGTTTAAAGAAAGATGTAATAACATGATTATAAACACCTTGAATCTACCGTTACTATTCAGACTTTATATATTTCTCTGCTCGTAATTTACAACTCTGAAAAATAGCGAAACAAATTCAACTTTTTGTGAAAGTGTATTTATTATTTATTTATTTGTAGAATTGTTTCCAGCAACCTGCACTTTATTTCACGCTTCTTTTCTGCTTCTTCTATATCTATGTCATGAGATTCTCTTTGGTTATACGTGTACTGTGTACTGTATATTTGTCATGCATATATTAATACTCTGTGTCAATAATTCTGTGTATTTTAAGCATTTTTGGCTCAAAATTGTCACTTGGAAAGAATACAATTGTATCTTTTATTATCTTTTTTAAATGTAGCGTGTTATAGATAATACGGGGCTCGTTGTGATTTCTTTTATCTGAAATATTAAAAGCTGTCGTTCTGAACCTTCTGCGTCTCTGAAGAGCTTTGAGAGAGAAACATTCAGAGAGAAGCAAAGGAAAGATGAGGAGAAGAAGAATCAAGAGACAGACAATGAGAACATGGAGTTCATCTTTCTTTCATTGACTTAAAGTTCATTTCATCTTCTCTCGTCACCGTTCTGACCAAGAAAAGAGAAACGAGGAAAACACAGAAAGAAGAAAGTGCAGACGACTGGAGCAGGTCGTTGTTTGGACCTCTATTGATCTCTGCATCCACTCTATTATCTTCATTATTATTATTCAACTTGAGGGCATTTGATTGTGATCCTCCTGCTGTGACGGTGGAGTTTGAAGTAACGAGTTATTGTCTTCGTAGATATTTGCTGCTTCAGAACAAACTTCAGCTGATTTGTTGAATTTGTGCAGGAAGATAAAAAGTGACGTAAACAGGAGGTCTGATTCCTCTTCTGTGTTTACTCTGAGAGTGAGACTTTAGATAAAGTCTGCAGGGGCACGGTGTGTGTGTGTGTGTGTGTGTGTGTGTGTGTGTGTGTGTGTGTGTGTGTGTGTGTGTGTGTGTGTGTGTGTGTGTGTGAGTGTGTGTGAGGTAACTCACATAGAGTTAATATTTAGTGTTGAAAGTGAAATGCATCACAAATGAGAGAGCAGCAGACAGAGTGTGAGCAGTGAAGAGAAGAGTCTCGTCGGTACATTTGTTCCCTGACAGTCATTCGGATTTAACCATCATCATCATCATCATCATCATCATCACATGTCGGTTCTTCCTCTGCTGGTGAAAATGTTGCGGCAGGTCTGGAGGTTGAGGGGCGTCCTCGTCCTCGTCTGCAGCCCGATTCTCCTGCTGCCGCTCGCCATCAGCACCACGGTGAGACCAGCTCACTGACCAGCTCACTAACCAGCTCACTAACCAGCTCACTGACCAGCTCACTGACCAGTTTACTAACCAGCTCACTAACCAGCTCACTGACCAGCTCACTGACCAGTTTACTAACCAGCTCACTAACCAGCTCACTGACCAGCTCACTGACCAGCTCACTGACCAGTTTACTAACCAGCTCACTAACCAGCTCACTGACCAGCTCACTGACCAGTTTACTAACCAGCTCACTAACCAGCTCACTGACCAGCTCACTGACCAGCTCACTGACCAGTTTACTAACCAGCTCACTGACCAGCTCACTGACCAGTTTACTAACCAGCTCACTAACCAGCTCACTGACCAGCTCACTGACCAGTTTACTAACCAGCTCACTAACCAGCTCACTAACCTGCTCACTGACCAGTTTACTAACCAGCTCACTAACCAGCTCACTGACCAGCTCACTAACCTGCTCACTGACCAGCTCACTGACCAGCTCACTAACCTGCTCACTAACCAGCTCACTGACCAGTTTACTAACCAGCTCACTAACCAGCTCACTGACCAGCTCACTGACCAGCTCACTAACCAGCTCACTGACCAGCTCACTAACCAGCTCACTAACCAGCTCACTGACCAGTTTACTAACCAGCTCACTAACCAGCTCACTAACCAGCTCACTGACCAGCTCACTAACCAGCTCACTGACCAGCTCACTGACCAGCTCACTAACCAGCTCACTGACCAGCTCACTAACCAGCTCACTAACCAGCTCACTGACCAGTTTACTAACCAGCTCACTAACCAGCTCACTGACCAGCTCACTGACCAGCTCACTAACCAGCTCACTAACCAGCTCACTGACCAGTTTACTAACCAGCTCACTAACCAGCTCACTGACCAGCTCACTGACCAGAAATGACCTCTTCAATTGAAGTTACACAAACCTCTTTCCTGTAAACTGAGCAGTGTACGACTGTCTAAACTAACCAGTTAATCACAAATATATAATGACTTCATATAATCTATATTAATACATCATCATGTATGAGTTGATTATATTCGTTTTTTAATAATCTGAATCTGTTTTAAAGTTATGAAGTAAAAAGTACAACATTTACCTCTGAGATGTAGTAGAATGTAGCAGATAATACTCAAGCAAAGTACAAGTACCTCAAACTTTCCAACTGAAGACGTTCTCACCAGTTGAATTCAACTCATCAAACTGGTCAGACGAACAGCTGTTCAGAGCTTCTGCTTCCTGGTTTCCCTCCAGTTGTTGTTGGATATATTAACAGTTATGTTCACAACTTCCTGTCACTGATTGACAAACAGATTCCAGTGTTGAAAAGTTCTCTGTCACAAGTTTCAACATTTATTCACTTCCTGACGCGTCGTCTCCGCATAATAATTAGCTTTGAGCTGTTTTCTTGTTTCCGGGATAAGGCTCAGACAAATTTACACTGAGGGAACATAGAACTGAGGGAACATAGAGCTGAGGGAACATAGAGCAGAGGGAACATAGAGCCGAGGGAACATAGAGCAGAGGGAACATAGAACTGAGGGAACATAGAACTGAGGGAACATAGAGATGAGGGAACATAGAGATGAGGGAACATAGAGATGAGGGAACATAGAGGTGAGGGAACATAGAGATGAGGGAACATAGAACTGAGGGAACATAGAGATGAGGGAACATAGAGGTGAGGGAACATAGAGATGAGGGAACATAGAACTGAGGGAACATAGAGATGAGGGAACATAGAACTGAGGGAACATGAGGGAAAATAAGGCCGTTTTCTTCGGTAAGGACGGCTTGGCTGAAGATAATGAAATAATCATGGATTGCTGTATAGATATAATAATATAATCACCTAATCGTGGTGATTGTATGATGATAATATTTCATTTCAAATTAGGGTTACTAAAACTCTACCTTTGCTCCCCCTCAGTGAACAATGGGAATGCATTGGGAGGTTTCTTACGTGAATGAAAGTTAAGATAAACAGAGCGGCTCCCATCATCAGATCAGCATGTTTTAAATCGTCCCGACACACAAGCGGATGTTTCAGGTCTCAAGGTTGTAAAGTTTTGAGAACTTTAAACTCGTCGTCTTCACAGCTGGATGCTGGAGTCCAGCAGGTGAGTGAACATCAAGTGTCAGGTGAGCTCAGAGTTCACAGCACGAGTCTGTTTCCACATGTTTTCCTCTTTCTACAAAAACAGCTTTTGTTTTTGCAGTTTCATATGTCACATAACGAGGTTATGGTGGTTTGTTTTCAGACTCTTTAGCTTTTCAAACATCCGGACTGGCAAAACCCCGTTGTACTTTAGAATTCTCTTAAAGTTGCTGTCGTCACATTAAGGTGGAATCGTCATTAAATCAGAAGCTTTAATGTGTAAAACAACTGAATTTAATGCTCTAAATGTTACTTTGATCTCATTCTGCAGGATTAAAGCATTTAATAACTTAATTTAAGGTTTATTTATTTAGGCGGTGAAAGGAATGGAAACTTGAGGTCTTAAAGTTTGAGATTGTTGTGTGTAATCAAAACGTTTTATTTGGATGGTTATCAGGAAATTTGTTTAAATTTTGCACTAACTTCAGATGGAAGCGCGGCTATTGTGATTTGTTATGGTTCTTCGAATAAGTATTAACCCGACATGTTTTTCTGTGTGTGTGCATGTGTGTGCGCGTGTGTGTGTGTGTGTGTGTGTGTGTGCAGGAGGCCGCCTGTGCTTACGTCATCCTCCTCATGGCGGTGTATTGGTGCACTGAGGTTTTGCCGCTGGCGGTGACGGCGCTGCTGCCGACCATCCTGTTCCCCGTCCTCGGCATCATGGAGTCCAAAGACGTAGGACTGGACACACACACACACATACACACACACATACACACACACACACACACACACACATACACACACACATACACACACACACACACACACATACACACATACACACACACATACACACACACACACACACACACACACATACACACACACATGCACACACACACACACATACACACACACATGCACACACACACACACACACACACACACACACACACACACACACACACACACATGCACACACACACACACATACACACACATACACACACACACACACACACAAAAACACGGTGGCACAATTGTATCTTTTATTATCTTTATCTAGTTTAAAAGGTGCTAAATTATTAATTGATCAATATAAAGTTTGAGTTATTGGAGGTTAAAGAGACGAGTGCCTCAATCAGAGATCAAATGAGAGAATTGTTTGGTTACAAACAAATATGGTCACTTCTGTTCATTGGTTGTATTTCACACACGGCATACAACCAACTGAGAGCTCGTCTGTTGGACCCTGCGTTCTGCAGAACCTTCTCCCAGACAACATGAGGATTTTTAAGTATACAAACATGACTGGATATAGTTGAGGATGATAAAACAAACTTTACTTCATCGGATATTATGAAAAATGTAAAATTGTGACATCAGAATCTCATTTCGTGGCATTTCTCAAGTCAGCGTTGACTAAACCGAGGACATGAGCATCGGTCTCCTGGGTGAAAGTCTTGTGTTTGTTTTACACATCAAACCTTAACTTCCTCTCTTCTCTACACTGTGTCAGAGTGTCTAACGATGACATGGATGCTTCGTTATTGTCTGTTGTTGTGCAGGTGTGTATGCAGTACCTGAAGGACACCAACATGCTGTTTGTAGGGGGGCTGATGGTGGCCGTCGCCGTGGAGCACTGGAACCTCCACAAACGCATCGCTCTGCGAGTTCTGCTGCTAGTCGGAGTCCGACCTGCCCTGTGAGTCCTCTGATCTCCTGCACTGTACCATCAATGTTTAAGTTACTAATAATACGAGTTCAAAATGAAAGTATTGAAAGACGCAAGTAAAACTTGGAGAGACACGTTTTAGGGGTTAGGGTTAGGGCGCCAGAGAAAAGTTCAAGTTGTTACTTCAATCAAAAGGATCTATTTCATCTTCGGTCTCTCAAATCTTCCATTAACCATAAAAGTACTTTGCTTTAAATGAGTTTTGAAATGAAAATGCATGCTGACATTGTCAAATGTTTATCGTTGAGGAATGGTAATTTAATTAATGCTGACAGAAATTATAGTTTTAATTGGGATTCTGTCATGAATTAAGTGTTTGACAAATGTAAATTCGTATCTGAAGAGATTTGCTCGATGAAAAATCAGTAGATCACTGAAGTCATTAGGGTTCGTCCTCATGAAACGATGAACATCTGCACCAAATTTGAATGGCGATCTATCTGATAGCTTTGGAGATATTTTAACTTCAGACCGAAGTGTTGGAAGTTTTCTGTTAATCCTGTCTCAGTGATCCTTTCCTAACATCTGTAACCACAGACTGTGTATAAGAAGTTGACATAGATGCCGTGATGACGTTCTGCATTTTGGCCGTCGCCATCTTGTTTTTTTTTTCAATCAGAAGTGACACAAGAGGGAGGAGCTAAGTACAACCGAACGTTGAATAACACCTTTTAGGACCAAAATGTTACAATTAACTTCCATGAAGTGAAAACACACAACAGGGTTAAAGTCGCCGTAGTAGAGACCTGAGGTAGCCCCGCCCTAAAGCATCCCCTGCTCTATGGTCTATTAGAGACCTGTCAATCACTGTGTAGCCCCGCCCTAAAGCATCCCCTGCTCTATGATCTATTAGAGACCTGTCAATCACTGTGTAGCCCCGCCCTAAAGCATCCCCTGCTCTATGGTCTATTAGAGACCTGTCAATCACTGTGTAGCCCCGCCCTAAAGCATCCCCTGCTTTATGGTCTATTAGAGACCTGTCAATCAGCGTGTAGCCCCGCCCTAAAGCATCCCCTGCTTTATGGTCTATTAGAGACCTGTCAATCACTGTGTAGCCCCGCCCTAAAGCATCCCCTGCTTTATGGTCTATTAGAGACCTGTCAATCACTGTGTAGCCCCGCCCTAAAGCATCCCCTGCTTCATGGTCTGTGTGACTCTAAATGGACCATCATGTACTAAATGAACATCATGCTGTATTGAAGAAGACTTGAAACTAGAGATTGAGACATAAACTCATGTTTACAATGTTTACTGAGGGAATAAATCAAGAGAGAAGTAGAGTCATTTTCTATAGACTTCTATACAACCAGAGGAGTCGCTCCCCGGGTGGACACTAGAGAGAATGCAGCTTTAGGACACTTCAGGATTGGCTTCACTTTTCAGGACCGGAGTTTTCCGGCTGGTATAAAGTCAGTGCTTGGGACTGGATAAACTTTGGGTGAAGTTCTAGTCAGGCGCACAGAGTCTCGTCTCTGAGATGGTGCAAGATCATTATGCAGTCTGTGGGATGTTATGGAAGAGATGAGACATTTACAAAGCTTGAAAAGAAATCAAGGCAGATGCATCCTCTGCCAGGAAACTACTCCTCCAGACTACCGGTCTACCGGGATGCAGGCCAGCTTGTACTTTTTTGCAGATAATGACAGCTATATAGGCATGTGATTTCTTTGTAATGTCATCTTTCTCGAAATACCACTTCAAGGTGTCTCCCATCTTCACTTTAAACTCCATGAGGAGAGACATCTGCACGGTTTCACTCATGTCCCTGAGCATTCAGAGCGCAGGCAGCTCTGCATGAGCTCAAAGACATCTCGTGGCGTTCAGGTGGAGCATGTGTCATTCGCCATTTAACACGTGAAGAACTAAAGGTTTCCGCCTGACTGTAAGTGAATCTTCTTAGTGCTAAATTCCCTTACAGTTTCCCCAGACTTGTGTCAATGTTCGTTGGTCGTACTGGTTAAAAAATGTACTGTGACAATCCTCTGGTTCCGTTTCTTTTGGTTCCGTCCTCTGGTTGCACTTGTTGATGAGGATTGTTGAAGCGTCGTCACATTTTTGAAAATCTCCTCTTTCTTCGTCTTCCAGGTTGATGCTGGGGTTCATGGGAGTGACAGCCTTTCTGTCCATGTGGATCAGCAACACGGCCACCACCGCCATGATGGTTCCAATCGTCCAGGCTGTCCTGGAACAGCTCCACGACAACGTAGACCCTGAACCCTCCTCCAATACCCAGAGAGGGAGTGTCGACCTAGACCAGGAACATAAGGAGAAAACCAGCAGCGTTCTGCAAACTGCTGCTGCGAACATCCTGGACAACGGTATGATTGATCCACTACGCTGCCTACTGAGATCCTGTTTTAGAAGAAACCAGCCACAGAAAGTGGATGAATCTGTTTGTAGGGGATGACAGTAAGGGTTAGGAGGCTGGTGAAAGGGCATGCACTGTGTCCGAATGTAATGCAGGAGATGGGAGTTCACGTTCTTTCGCAGACCTGCAATAATGTTCACCTTTTTACAACTACAACATTTGCCAAACCTTTACCATACCATAGTTTCCATGCGCAGATACAGTGCGGCACAAGGATCTTTAAAAACTTTGCCATAAAAACATTGTGAGTGGCTTTCACAGAATCGTCCAACGTCGCTGTTCTTGTCTGGTGATTGGGTCAATGGAGGCCCAGTGACCTTCACAATGCATCACTAAAAATGGACAACCAAGCTGGGAACCTTACACTTAACGCCAGGACTGCAGTCGAAATCATCTAACCACAAGTCCAAACCCAAGTGTTTGACTCCCAGTCACCACAAGTCCTGCTGTAGTCGAGCTTTAAGGTATGCTGAAAACAAACAAGTCTATATGACGTGTGGTATACCTTTAGTTTGAGGATTGTTATCAAACAAGTAGCCCTTCGTACTGCTCGGTACCCTTCAAGTAGCTCTCAGTTTAACAAAGGTCGGTGACCCCTGGTCTAACAGGTGTAGGGGGAGGGTTTTTAAGACAATATTTAAAAGTGTCTAATTTGCAAATCATGAAGTGGCTTGAAAGACGAAGAAAGTCTTTCTTAAGTTTGACATCTGACCTTCTGGATGTTTCCTCACAGGTGTGAAAGGAGAAACGTTCTCACAAAGTAACTCAGAGGAATCCAGCAACACGTCCTCTGAGGCTCAGATGGACAGACAGGAGGTCGTCACACCGACACCACAAGACAAACCTCCATCAGACAGCACCAGCGGTGGACCTGGTGAGGCCACACAGGAGATGCACTCTGGTACAGAACTCGATTTTCAGTTCATTTCAATTAAATATGAAGAACAACTTCTTTTAAAGGGAAAAGCTGCATCGGTACTCTTTAGATTTTATCTTCCACACCTTGTGATTTACGCCCAGAGCAAACTGATTTAGTTAGCCTGACTACAACCTAAACTATCGTTTATTTGCTATAACCACAATCTTTCCCCAACCTTTACCATGCTGTCGATGCCATGCAGATATTGTAGAAAAGTAAAATGTTGATATTCCACGTTCATATTCACGATGTACTTTTAAAGCTGACAATTTGCCAAAATATAAACAAATATAGACAAAAAAAAACACGGCGTTCAACTTTCTGCCAAAGAGGATCTATTTCAACCCAAGCCATGATCTTGACCTGAGCCGAACCAAGGCGTTGTGTAACCTGAACCTTTCCGATAATAATACGTGTTGTGCTTGTTTGTTGAGGGAGAGTTTCTATTTTCCGAGCAATGGACCTTCGGAACAATGGCCGTAGGTTTTTGGGATACGGAAAATGGGACATTTGGGATATTTTTTCGACAGTCGGGGTTTGGGAATAATTAGAACCATCAGCTACCTGGAGGGAGGATGACATCAATCCAAAGCTGATGGGTGATTTGAAACATGATCAGAATGTGTCGTCGTGCTCTGAAACATTCCCTCCTCTACGAACTGTCTGCGTAGCCGCTGTGTCCGTGGAGAACGTCTGCTGTCAGATGGAATTGGAGGAGCTGAGCGACGAAGAGGAAGAGAGGAAGAAGTTGAGCAAAGGACTCCTGCTGTGCGTGTGCTACTCCGCCAGCATCGGAGGCATCGCCACGCTGACCGGCACCGGACCCAACCTGGTTCTGATGGGCCAGATGAGCCAGTAGGTGCTTGAACACAAAAACACAGACGGAAACAGGGGCAGTTCACTCAGAATGACTTCTTGTCAATATTTAATACTACGTCAGCAGGTCTGACCGTTGCACAGTCACGTGGATGTGTTTAATTTGTGTGTCCACCATGAAAAAGGATCCAAATTCACCTTCCTGGTATTGTTTCCGTGCTGAAAACAATCAGATTTGTAAACTTGTTAATTTATTCTTTCTCAGGTTTTAGGTTGTTCATTACTGGAGTTCTTGTTTTAGTTTGGACTACGTTAGCTTCTTTTGTTAGCTATTTCTCAAAGTGAGTAGGCTGCTGCTCCTAAAGTTCTGATCTGGGCTCCACTATCTGTTTAAAGGCTTGAACATTTTCTTTTGACGTTTTCTGACGTTTTGTCACCTTTTGTGCTTCTCTCTCATAGACTCTTCCCTAAGAATGGTGACGTGATCAACTTTGCGTCCTGGTTCGTGTTCGCCTTCCCCACCATGGTGCTGACGCTAACGCTGGCCTGGTTCTGGCTGCAGTTCCTCTACATCGGCTGCAAGTGAGTTGGCTTCACCACAACACGTAAACTAAAGAAAGAAAACCCGTTCACCCGTGCAGATGGTTAAATGTTGTGTTGCAGCCTGCGGAGGACATGGGGTTGTGGGGCGGTGCAGTCGGAGAAGGAGCGAGCGGCTTACGAAGTGATCCGAAACGAGCATCGGCGTTTGGGACCGGTGACTTACGGAGAGGTCAGCGTCCTGGCGCTGCTCATCCTCATGGTGGTGCTGTGGTTCACGAGAGACCCGCGCTTCATGGTCGGCTGGGCCACACACGTCTTCAACGCCAAGGCAGAGTGAGTACCAACCAAGCGCAACACGTGTCCTGGGTGTTCATTGTTTCACAGGAACTGAGGGCTAAATGTTCAGAGAGGTAGAACTCTGACGGGATTACCTGAAGTATCTCCACTGTGTTAAGTCTTCTACACTTCCTGGTTGCACTGCTTTAACAGACTGCATTGGCTTTAGCTCAACTTGTATCTCTGATGACTTAACTGATGCTAACGTTAGCTCAGCTTATTTCTCTGATAACGTTGTCGTTAACGATTATTTAAAATCAGTACAGTCTATCATGCTAAAGTAACCACGCCCGTCACTTCTTGTGGTGCTTATTATATTCTGTAACTGTAGCATGAAATCATGGTGGAATGAGACTAGCTAGCTAACTAGCCAGCTGATAAATAATTCAAATTGAAAAACTTGATACACACTCTGGTCATTAACGCTGATTCACCAGATGTTTAAATATGCTGTTGGCTTCATTTCACGTTCACAGAAAAGAGAGAAAATGTTCGAGAGGCATGTTTTGTTATTTCCAGGTGAACTCTGAGGTTTAGTTACTCTCTAAAGAGCTGTGTGTGTGTGTGTGTGTGTGTGTGTGTGTGTGTGTGTGTGTGTGTGTGTGTGTGTGTGTGTGTGAGCGTGTGTGTGTGTGTGAGCGTGTGTGTGTGTGAGTGTGTGTGTGCGTGTGTGTGCGTGTGAGTGTGTGTGTGTGTGTGTGCATTAATGTTCAATGGAAATAACAGACTGAACACAGTGTTGTTGCTGGCAGCGCTGCCTCGGGGTAAACTCCCTGAACACACAGGAATCGGAGGCGAAGGACAAACAGAAACGTGTCTCGGGTACAAACTGTAAACTGTGGTGCTGACCTGACTGACCTGCATCAGAGGCCGCACGCATGCTCACCTTTCACTTCATCAGGACTCATCGCTCTCGGCATGAGGAGATAAACTTGCCACAAGTTCAGAGTTTGGCCCTTTAAACCTAACAGTTAAACGTTTCTCTAGATTTTAACTGACAATCAACTTCAGGTGTCAAACTTCTTACATTTTAATCATTTTTTACCCAAAAAAGGAAAAGCAATGCATCCAGATTCCAGAACTTTTGAGCTTCAACCACGAATGTAGTAAACAGATTCCAAACCCACCTGTAGAACATCTATTTAAAGCTTGTTCTATGATAACAGAGTTACGTACGTTACTTTCAGTATGAATTCACAAAGTTAAGATGTTGCTGGTTAGCTAGTAACCAGAGGCCGGTCATTTTATACCTGGGCCTTCACTGCTGTCCTGCAGCTGAAATACACCTTATAACCACATTGTGGCGCCACAGCTCATTGTTAAGGCTGTAACTATGTACGTCTTCGTATTAAACCGCTCAGTACCAGTCGTTTGAATAACGCTCGAGCATTTAGAGAATGCAAAAGCCTAAATTCAGGAAAATATAATGTTCTCAGCTGGTCTGGCTGTGCGATCCACCGTCATTCC
>CM051703.1:24116558-24118316 GCA_028022725.1 Lycodopsis pacificus
CCATCAACAGCTGGGGTCACGTGATCTTCGGCCTGGACTCGTTCCCGTCGTGGGCGAACGCCACTTCTCCCGTGTAGAGACCGACAACCTGTCGCCTCAGACTTCATGTTCAGGGCTCAGCAGATGTCTCAGCAGATGTCTCAGCAGATGTCTCAGCAGATTTCTCAGCAGATGCTTCTACGTGTTTCATATCTCAGCTTGTGACGTCTGGTTCTGGTTCTGAGCCTCCAGAAACTACATCTGGATGTTTTTGGAGCTTCTCGCTGCTGATGTTTTGCTGTTAAAGCTCCAATGAACGAGTCTTTAGCAGAAACATACTACAGCTGATCAATGGTAGCTAAAATCTCTAATTATTGGTGTTTAAATAATACCGATATGACCACGTGATCAACAGTGAAGGTCTCTGATAAGAAGGTAAGAAGCGAATAGTCTTTTTATCCTTTTCTTTCAATCAATATGAAACTACTTTCAAGCAGGTGTTTCAAATTAAAAGCTCTACATTTAGCTCATTTGAGCTGCTTAAAGACTTTTAATTTGAAACATTTGTGTTTACAGTTTATAAACTGAAGATATTCAATTGACAATATGTAATTAATGCTGTGAAAGAACTATCCTGAATTCATGAAACATAGAACATTTACAATTAAAAAGAAAACGGGGAGGATGAAATATCATTGAAATATGATTATAAAATAAGAAGAAATAGAAATAAAAATGAAGTCTGATATCTGAGTTCCTCTCTTAACAAAGGTAGAAATGATGACTAAAACTAAGACGTGACTCTTTTAAACCCTTTATTTGTGACTTTACTTCCAGAGGTGTTTTCAGTGAACAGACTCGTGTCCCTGTGAATTGGAATTATTTTTAGTAATTAGAAAATACTGTACGTTTTGTATTTTTCTATTTAAAGGTATTTTGTGAATGTGAACTGTACATATTTGAACCTCCAGAGTTTTTTACCATCTATTTGCTGACAGTTTTATTTGGTGTTAATAAAAAATAATAGTGTGACAACAAACCTTTGATTGTTTGATTAAAGCAGTGAATCTGCTGCAAAAGTCACGTGACAGAAGGAGATTTTTACCAGCTGATGGAGCAAAAATACTTAAATGAATAGACTTTGTTCTTTTTAGAGATATTTTAATTGTACATTAGCACTTTTACTGCTGCAAATGTTTCTTCTTCTGTTGTTTTCCATTAATAAATGAATGAAGACAAATGTCCAGCCTGACGTATTGTTATGTGTCATATTTAGTCGGTGATTCCTGTGTGTGTGAAATCAACACGTTCATTCTATGAACTCTTGTTGTCAAATGTCTCCCTCTAGCGGCCACAGCGCGAACAGCAGCTACCGTAAACCACCGTAAACCACCGTAAATCACCGGGAAAAAGAGTCCTGCCTTCCGGCAGATGCGGCTTCTCGCTTGTGATTTGCTGGATTTAAAAAGCAACAAAGACGAACGCGCAGAGGTTTATCGGTTCGTGTATTAGTTCCACAGTTTAGATTGTCATCAGGATTGAGAGGCTGTTTCCACGACCGTGTCCGTCTCCAGCCGGCGTCATGGAAACAGGTCTGTAGCCGTCAGTGTAGCTAACGGAGCTAGTTGAGTAGCTAATATTAGCTCGCTAGCATAAGTCATGTCTGGAGAAGAAACGGATTTATTAGATACACATACATACACGTTATTAATATCTATATACATACACGATATGCGCAATGAAGGCATTGTTACATTAATAATTCATGTATTTAATGCA
>CM051703.1:24121016-24143516 GCA_028022725.1 Lycodopsis pacificus
CAGCAGATACGAGTTCTATGTCACTTCATCCTCGAGGCTAAGCCCCGCCCCTTCCGGTTGACCAGGCTTTTGAGCGCGCCGTTGAAACAGCGACTCCCTTTCAACCTTAAAATACATTTAGCTGAGGTGAATCCCACATCACAATCATCTTTATTTGCCAAGCACGTGTGCACGTACATGGAATTTGACTATTGTTTGTTGCCTCCCTCTTGATTCACTGACACAGAAAAAGAGAACACAGCGGTTGTATGCCTCCGTCAATCAGTCATGTTGCAGTTCACATCCATGTCTTGTCCAAAATATCACCACTTCATTTTATCTTGTTAGACATTTGTGTGGACATGTCATGATTAGCACGATGACCAACAATAAAACAAAACAATAAAACATCACAACTTGTGAAAAACATTGTCAGCCACTTTATTTTCTGTGCTTATGACACTCGCGCTTCATTTTCAAAAGGCTTGCAGCAAATGTCTTCCCACATATGACACCAGTAGAAACACACATCTTTCAGTTTGTTTTGGTGACATGCCCTCATGACATTTACCTTGCTAATGATAATGAACCCTCGACTGTATGGCTGACTTGACATGTGGACAAACAGAAGCTTGTTTAAGGTTACGTTAACTTCAGTCAAGACAGTTGCAGCAGTTTAGTAGCTTCCCTACATTCTCAGTCAGTACTGGGTCTGCACAAGGAGAAGCAAATAATAATCAGCCATGTCTGCAGGCAATTCTAGAGGATGGTTTTACGGCTGTGCGCGTGTGTGTGTGTGTGTGTGTGTGTGTGTGGTCCATGGCCTGTTTGGCAGCCCGTCAGTGACTGGCATATTCCGCTCCAAACAGCTGTAAGGCCGCCTCCTCTCCACCAATAACCACCTCATGCAGAAGCTGTCCTTTGAGATGTGCCCAAACTCTTCAGTGTGTGTGTGGGATGGAAGGCGAAAGGGAACTAAATTGTTCAGTTGATTAAGCACATGATGCAAATGATATACATGCCTTTTTTATGCACTGGTGCATCATCATGGCTGTTGTATCATCTCACACGGGGTGATTTGCAAACTAAATACGGTCTTTTTGATGTCGAAACTACAGAAAGTTGGTGAGACACCAGAGAGCACAGAAACCCGTTTTTAGGCTCACATTCTTTTTAAGTTTAGACAGTAGTATTAATGTTGAGGTTTGTTGAACTGCTTTGTTCCAAATGCATGCATGTATATTGTTTTAGTATACAACACTCACATTTTTGTAACAGGAAGAAATTACAACATTGAGGTGGCAAAACCACATATTTAAACACTCAGAAAGCAGGTGTATTCAGCTGGTTGCAAGTCTGGAACCTCTCGCTTGATTCCATTAAAGCTGACACACTGGTCCTTTCAACAATGTTTATTTTTTACAACATTACATATACAATTTTAAAAAGTATGCAATTTAAAAATATAGCTCGATTAAATTATATTTCGGGGTCATTTGCATCTGAAAGGGCATTTCCTGTTGCAGTTGCATTTGACATTTTGGTCACATCCACAGTAAACTGAGCAGTTGGGCTGACATCACCGAGGTCGGCTGTGAAGTTTCTGTCCAGCGCTGCTCCCTCCGATTTCAAGCTGGCGTCAGGAGATGTCTTCTCTAGAAGAGCAGAGTCTTCTACAGCATTTTCATCTGTAATTAGAGTGAGTTTTAATTGCCATACCACAGTGCCATTTACAAAAATAAGTGTTCAATCTTTCCATATTTTACCTTCAAGATCCGTTTCACTTTTGACATCTTCATTCTTCTTAGAATCAAAAGTCTGAATCACCACCTCGTCTGGTGTGGATTGAGAACCAAGAAGCAGTCCCTTCTTCTGATCTAGGACAGAAATATATATTTTTTTAAGTTACTTTTTTAGTTACTTTGTAAAACAACTTACTTTTTTAGTTACTTTGAAAAAAAAGTTACTTTTTTAGTTACTTTGGAAAAAAAGTTACTTTTTTAGTTACTTTGAAAAACAAGTTACTTTTTTAGTTACTTTGGAAAAAAAGTTACTTTTTTAGTTACTTTGAAAAACAAGTTACTTTTTTAGTTACTTTGGAAAAACAGTTACTTTTTTAGTTACTTTGAAAAAAAGTTACTTTTTTAGTTACTTTGGGAAAAAAGTTACTTTTTTAGTTACTTTGAAAAAAAAGTTACTTTTTTAGTTACTTTGGAAAAAAAGTTACTTTTTTAGTTACTTTGAAAAACAAGTTACTTTTTTAGTTACTTTGGAAAAGTTACTTTTTTAGTTACTTTGAAAAAAAAGTTACTTTTTTAGTTACTTTGAAAAAAAAGTTACTTTTTTAGTTACTTTGGGAAAAAAGTTACTTTTTTAGTTTGAAAAAAAAGTTACTTTTTTAGTTACTTTGGAAAAAAGTTACTTTTTTAGTTACTTTGGAAAAAAAGTTACTTTTTTAGTTACTTTGGGAAATAAAGTTACTTTTTTAGTTACTTTGGAAAAAAAGTTACTTTTTTAGTTACTTTGGAAAAAAAGTTACTTTAGTTACTTTGGAAAAAAAGTTACTTTTTTAGTTACTTTGGAAAAACAGTTACTTTTTTAGTTACTTTGGGAAAAAGTTACTCTTTTAGTTACTTTGAAAAAAAAGTTACTTTTTTAGTTACTTTGAAAAAAAGTTTCTTTTTTAGTTACTTTGGAAAAAAAGTTACTTTTTTAGTTACTTTGAAAAACAAGTTACTTTTTTAGTTACTTTGAAAAACAAGTTACTTTTTTAGTTACTTTGGAAAAACAGTTACTTTTTTAGTTACTTGGGAAAAACAGTTACTTTTTTAGTTTGAAAAAAAAGTTACTTTTTTCGTTACTTTGGAAAAAAGTTACTTTTTTAGTTACTTTGGAAAAAGTTACTTTTTTAGTTACTTTGGAAAAAAAGTTACTTTTTTAGTTACTTTGGAAAAAAGTTACTTTTTTAGTTACTTTGGAAAAAAGTTACTTTTTTAGTTACTTTGGAAAAAAAGTTACTTTTTTAGTTACTTTGGAAAAAAAGTTACTTTTTTAGTTACTTTGGAAAAAAGTTACTTTTTTAGTTACTTTGGAAAAAAAGTTACTTTTTTAGTTACTTTGGAAAAAAGTTACTTTTTTAGTTACTTTGGAAAAAAGTTACTTTTTTAGTTACTTTGGAAAAAAAGTTACTTTTTTAGTTACTTTGGAAAAAAAGTTACTTTTTTAGTTACTTTGGAAAAAAGTTACTTTTTTAGTTACTTTGGAAAAAAGTTACTTTTTTAGTTACTTTGGAAAAAAGTTACTTTTTTAGTTACTTTGGAAAAAAGTTACTTTAGTTACTTTGGAAAAAAAGTTACTTTTTTAGTTACTTTGGAAAACAGTTACTTTTTTAGTTACTTTGGGAAAACAGTTACTTTTTTAGTTACTTTGGGAAAAAGTTACTCTTTTAGTTACTTTGAAAAAAAAGTTACTTTTTAGTTACTTTGAAAAAAAGTTACTTTTTTAGTTACTTTGGAAAAAAAGTTACTTTTTTAGTTTGAAAAAAAAGTTACTTTTTTCGTTACTTTGGAAAAAAGTTACTTTTTTAGTTACTTTGGAAAAAGTTACTTTTTTAGTTACTTTGGAAAAAAAGTTACTTTTTTAGTTACTTTGAAAAAAAGTTACTTTTTTAGTTACTTTGAAAAAAAGTTACTTTTTTAGTTACTTTGGAAAAAAAGTTACTTTTTTAGTTTGAAAAAAAAGTTACTTTTTTCGTTACTTTGGAAAAAAGTTACTTTTTTAGTTACTTTGGAAAAAGTTACTTTTTTAGTTACTTTGGAAAAAAAGTTACTTTTTTAGTTACTTTGGAAAAAAGTTACTTTTTTAGTTACTTTGGAAAAAAGTTACTTTTTTAGTTACTTTGGAAAAAAAGTTACTTTTTTAGTTACTTTGGAAAAAAAGTTACTTTTTTAGTTACTTTGGAAAAAAGTTACTTTTTTAGTTACTTTGGAAAAAAGTTACTTTTTTAGTTACTTTGGAAAAAAAGTTACTTTTTTAGTTACTTTGGAAAAAAGTTACTTTTTTAGTTACTTTGGAAAAAAGTTACTTTTTTAGTTACTTTGGAAAAAAAGTTACTTTTTTAGTTACTTTGGAAAAAAAGTTACTTTTTTAGTTACTTTGGAAAAAAGTTACTTTTTTAGTTACTTTGGAAAAAAGTTACTTTAGTTACTTTGGAAAAAAAGTTACTTTTTTAGTTACTTTGGAAAAACAGTTACTTTTTTAGTTACTTTGGGAAAACAGTTACTTTTTTAGTTACTTTGGGAAAAAGTTACTCTTTTAGTTACTTTGAAAAAAAAGTTACTTTTTTAGTTACTTTGAAAAGAAAGTTACTTTTTTAGTTACTTTGAAAAACAAGTTACTTTTTTAGTTACTTTGAAAAACAAGTTACTTTTTTAGTTACTTTGGAAAAACAGTTACTTTTTTAGTTACTTTGGAAAAACAGTTACTTTAGTTACTTTGGAAAAAAGTTACTTTTTTAGTTACTTTGAAAAAAAGTTACTTTTTTAGTTACTTTGAAAAAGTTACTTTTTTAGTTACTTTGGGAAAAAGTTACTCTTTTAGTTACTTTGAAAAAAAAGTTACTTTTTTAGTTACTTTGGAAAAAGTTACTTTTTTAGTTACTTTGGAAAAAAAGTTACTTTTTTAGTTACTTTGGAAAAAAAGTTACTTTTTTAGTTACTTTGGAAAAAAAGTTACTAAAAAGGTAACTTTTAGTAACCACTACTACTATTACTTATACTACAACTGCTACTACTGCTATTCATGCTACTACCATGTACCACACATTGGTTACTTTTTTAGTTACTTTGGAAAAAAAGTTACTTTTTTTGTTACTTTGGAAAAAAAGTAACTAAAAAAGTTACTTTTTTTACAAAGTAACTAAAAAAGTAGTTTGTACAAGACATCCCACACACAGCACATGGAGGAGCACAGGTGTCCAGACAGTATGTTCATGCACAAGAGCACGAAGGAATAGAAATGCCACAAAGACACACTATTTATATTACAATACACCAACATCATTATAAATGAGATTCAACCAAAGGTAGGAAAAAACTAAGGACAATGAAAAAACAAGCCATCCTAAACTGTCTCGTCTACTTGTTGCATTTAAATGAAATTATAATGATGAAATGTTTCATTTGGCAAATTATCACTTCATCCAACTAGTGACAGCTGTTTTCTCTGCCTGGCTCATCTTTGTAGTAAACCCTATTTGTCTTGCTGTTTTTCACAATGGAGGGCTGTTTGTATTGGACAGTATCGGTCTGATTGCTGCTGGTTAAGCCCTGAAGCCTGTGCATCAGTTTCATAATCCTCAGCCAGCCTTCGCTCTTCCACAGTGTTCATTCATGTCTTCATTGCAGCCTCCAGCCCTGCTCGAGCTGCATGTAAGTCTCAGAGAGATTCATTGCAGTGGAGAAGAGGGCAAATGGCAAAATTCAGAGCTTTGTTTGCACTGAAGACAGTTTTCATTCCTGTACCCTGGCTTCTCTCTCTCGCTCCCTCGCTCCCTCGCTCCCTGAGGAGCCCGGCTGGGAGAGGCAGATAAACCCACGGGGCGCAGGGCTTAGCACCCACAATGCCACGCTCTCCTGTTCCAAAGCCCCAGCCAGCTGCGAGAGAGAGAGGAGAGAGAGGAGAGAGAGGAGAGAGGGAGGAGAGAGAGGAGAGAGAGAGGAGAGAGGGAGGAGAGAGAGGAGGGAGGAGAGAGAGGAGAGAGAGAGGAGAGGAGAGGGAGGAGAGGGAGGAGAGAGAGGAGAGAGAGGCGAGAGAGGAGAGAGAGAGAGGAGAGAGAGAGAGGAGAGAGAGGAGAGAGAGGAGAGAGAGAGAGGAGAGAGAGGAGAGGGAGGAGAGAGAGGAGAGAGAGAGGAGAGAGAGGAGAGGAGAGGGAGGAGAGGGAGGAGAGAGAGGCGAGAGAGGAGAGAGAGAGAGGAGAGAGAGGAGAGGGAGGAGAGAGAGGAGAGAGAGGAGAGAGAGGAGAGAGAGGAGAGGGAGGAGAGAGAGGAGAGAGAGGAGAGGGAGGAGAGAGAGGGAGGTTTATCTGGGGGTGATCATGAGGAGAGCGCATTTATTCTCTCGCTCTTCTGGTCACTTTTCTTCTACCATTTGTTTGTTTAAATAAGCACATGCCACAGTCTGCACGTACAGCATTTATCCTTTCAGCTGCATATGATTTACTAGTGCTATTACTGCTACATCAATATTATTACTACCACTACTACTATTACTTATACTACAACTGCTACTACTGCTATTCATGCTACTACCAGTACTAATACTACTACAGCTATTAGTATGACTGCTACTAGTACTACTACTGCTGCTACTTCAAATACTGCCATTACTTTTACTACTACTACTACTACTGTTATATTAAATACTACGACCAATACTACAGCTATTACTACTACTACTGATACTAGGCTACTACTTCTTCTGAATACTAATACTTCTTCTAAATACTAATACTTCTACTACTAATGATACTTCTACTACAACTACGACTTCTACTATTACAAATATCACTACTACTACTACTTATTCTAATGCTACTAATACTTCTACTACTAATAATACTTATACTTCAACTACAACTTCTACTACTATTACTACAAATATCACTACTTCTGAAATGTGTTTAAGCTACAGAAATTGTTCAAATATCAAAGTGTTCAGCTCTTTCAGGAGAGGGCTGCTTTGACTTTTCATTTTTGTAATCTTTAAACTTTTTGAATGAAGCTTTTTGCAGTTTTCTTTTGAATGGGATCTCTATGGAGAAAATCTTCAAATCCTGTTATACTTCAACTTTCAAAGCCTTCTTCTTCCTCATACTTTCAGCTACAGACACCATAGTTAGACATTTCAACGAGAAGGTTTTTCAGCAGTGCAGTTTAAATGCTTTCGGGCTTCAACATTTTTCAGACAGATAGTCTCCCATTTCTTAATTTTCAGCAATTTTTTCACAATTAATTTCAGCTTTCAGCATTCCAACGCATTTTCAGCAGGAAATGCTTTTTCTAGTTCCACTATTTCTTCCGTCCCCCTTTTTTTGAAACTCTTCTTCTTCTTCATATTTTAAGCTACAGAAACCGTTCAACTATCAAAATGTTCAGCTCTTTCAGCAGAGGGGTGCTATATCTCTTCATATTTCTAACCTTTAAACTTTTTGAATTATTAAGCTTTTAGCAACTTTTTTTTTAATGGGTTTCTATGGAGAAGATTTTCAAATCCTCTTAAACTTCTTCAACTTCCTCATACTTTCAGCTACAGACACCATTTCAGAGACTGTTCAAATATCAAAATGTTCAGCTCTTTCAGGAGAGGTGTGATATGACTTTTCATATTTGTAATCTTTAAACTTCTTGAATTATTAAGCTTTTTGCAATTTGTTTTTGAATTGGATATCTATTTTCAGCAATGTTTTTGCGATTAATTTCAGTTTTCAGCATTCCAACGCATTTTCAGCAGGAAATGCTTTTTCTAGTTTAATCCTGTTTGCATATTCACGTGAATTACTCGTACGATGTTTATCAATGTAAAAGATGTTTACCCGTTAAACACCAACATGGCTGTTAGCTTGACTTGCTAGCTAGCTAACTACGCTTAGATACCTGCTAAGCATTAGCATGTTAGCATTGTCATTCTGAGCTCATTAGCATGCTAATGTTAGCATTTAGCTACAGCCTCACAGAGCTGCTATCATGACTGCAGACGGTCGGCGATGTTTGGTTTCTACACTGTGTGTGTGTGTGTGTGTGTGTGTGTGTGTGTGTGTGCGTGCGTGCGTGCGTGTGTGTGTGTTAAACATGAACGAGGACAAAGACAGCTGACGTCATCAGACTTTAATCCAGATATTTCACCACAAAACGTCAAAATACACAAAAGAAAAAGAGGTCTGACATCACAGGCTGCCCTGAGCTCAACAACAACAACAACAACAACAGCGACATCATCACATTGAACGCATTCAGACAGGAACATGGCTGCCGTTTAAAGGGAGCGACACCAACGTTCATCACGTTCCCCTTTAAGCCGCTCAGGTGGACAGAAGTAAATCTTTACTTATCTTTGTTTGCTACAAAGCATAGAAATAAAAATGAATATTATAAAACAATAATAATAATTTGTGCCCTCAAAAATACGTACTTTCCCTTTTTATTGTGGAGAAAAGATGAATGAATGAAGTGATATTAATGCGCTGAGAATACAGCGTGAGATGTGATGTTTACGTCGGTGTGTTCGGGGTTCTGCCGTGCTGGTCGGACAAAAACCTGTGAAGACGTCGCCCATCAGCTCTTGATTATTTTATAATATATAAAAGATTATGAATATGATTTAAAAGGGCCTCGGTAAGAAGCCACATAACAGAGTTCACACCTTTCTCCCATTTCTACACAGTTCTTCTGTCAAATTAAGGTGATAAAAAAGAAGAGAATATAACAAATGATTGTAAAAATAATGACGACATGAGGTCTGAGTTCAAGGGTACAAATGAAAACATCAGAATGAAATGTGAGCCGCTCACATTCACTATGTTGAAACGATGGAAATGGATTTTAACACGATTGTACTGAGACGTTTCTCTGCTTGTTGTTATTGTTGATGTTTCATTAAGTATGTTCACGTCAAGATTGTTGAAATTTATATAAAAATGCAACAAACAACTCAAACACAGTGCGACGTGAGTGATGAGACTCCCTGACATAAATACTTCTTCTTCTGTGGTGGTTGAATGGCACCGACCAGCTGTTTATGGATGATACTAATACAACAGCAGCGGACGGAAACAAGACTTCAGTCAGGTTTTATTTCTGCAGATTCTCTGGAAACTTGTTTAAAACTTGCTCTGAATTGGACGGACCGATGTCCCGGTATCACGTTCCCCGTCACTGAAATCGAGCAACTTCCTGTTTCACTGCAGTGTTCCTTCACTTTATGAAGGAACCTTCTAGAAGATGACCCTCGAGGACTTGGACTCGTTCTCCACGTGCACCACCCTTTCCATCTTCTCCACCGCCTCCTGGTCGTCCTCTCCCGCGCCGTCTTTCTTCAGGATCTTCAGCGGCCACCAGAGGGAGCCGCCCCGGTGGTCCCGGCGGACGCCGTGTTCTGCCGGCCAGCAGCAGCAGGGGGCGCCCTTGTCCCCCGTCAGGAAGTACAGGAGGGCGTTGAGCCAGGCGTTGCAGGACGCCAGCGGCCGCGTCACCTTGTAGCAGATGGAGATGGTCTTCATGGCGCTGCAGCCGCCCAGCTGGCCCCGCCGCAGGAGCAGGAACAGCGTCCGCGTCACGTGGAAGGGCAGGAAGCAGAGCGCGAACAGCAGCGTGATGGTCACGATGGTCTTGATGGATTTCCGGCGCCGCCGGATGTAGTGCGAGTACTGCGACCCGGAGACGGAGACCGAGGTTCTCTCTCGGTCTCCGGCTCCCTCCGACGGCCCGTCTCCCACTGGGCCGTCCTCCCCGCCCTCGAGCGAACTGGGAGGCGAGCGCAGCGTCTGAAATATCGTCCGGACCACCTGAGAGTAGCACCAGGCGATGATGACGAAGGGCACAAAGAAGCCCAGCAGGTGGAGGACGATGCCGTACGGGACGTAGTCGGCGAACTCCTCGTCGATGGCGTCGTCCCAGCAGTTCGTGTACCCGCCGTCGTCCTCCGACTGAGACGCCGTCGTGTTCCCGCCTTCTCTCGCTCCTCCGGGACCGACGACCCCGCCGCCTCCTCGCCGGACGTATCCCGTCTGGGCGAACCGGAAGATGGGGCAGGTGAGGACGAAGACCACCACCCACACCAGCGCACAGGTCCACTTCACCACCCGCTTGCTCTCCAGAGTGATGGTCCTCATCGGGTGGCAGATGCCCAGGTACCTGTGGACGCACAGCCAGAGGTGAGTCCAAATCAACCGCATTCCTCTCGTTCTTGTTCTAGTTTTAAAAAGTCTAAACCCTCGAGGACATGAACAGACGATTCTAGACTATTTCTAGCTCCAAACTACAAAAAACAGTGAATCTGAGCAACAAACCGAACTCTTAATGACCGAAGAGCCCCCTGAACATGTTCTGTTAAAAGGTCTGCAACCTGAACCCGGCTCACTCGTCTCTGAACAGGTCAACCAGTTTCTGATGAGCTCAGAGGTCAGGAGCATCAGCTAGCTTGCTACATTAGCCTCATTAGCATGTGTCGTAGTGCACATTGACGTGACCCCAAATCTCTTCCTGGCTGTTGAAAGGAGTCGCAGGATAAACACATCCGTGAAGATCACATTACATTCTGAACATAGCTGAGCTAGCGAGCTAGCGAGCCAAGCTAACGGTCATGTTGGATTTGGTGATGTCCTTTGTACCAGACGAGAGTCCACCGATTCAAATGATCTGTAAAATAGACAAACGTTTGTCTCTAGCCGTTGACGAGATGTTTTATTCTGAAGTTGGGTCCCACGGCTGTCACCGGAAGTCTTTGCCTCTCTTGACGGACACGCCATCACTGAGACGTACAGACGTCACGCGTGACGGATAGCTGGAGCTTCAAAGACTGAAGCTTAATGTCAAGCTGCATTGTTTGACGCGTCGGTGTGGGAATGTGGTGTCGGCTAAGAGCAGCCGTGGAAAGGTGTTGGCGCGGCGTCCTACCTGTGCACGGAGATGCAGGTGAGGAAGAAGATGGAGCAGTAGAGGTTGAAGTAGAAGAGGAAGCGGACGAGGCGGCACATGAAGTCCCCGAACACCCATCGGTCCCTCAGCATGTAACTCGCCACCAGGAAGGGCAGCGACAGCCCGTACATCAGGTCGGTGGTGGCCAGGTTCACCATGTAGGTCAGCGAGGTGTTCCAGCGCCGCCCGGAGCCGCCGCAGCAGCGCAGCAGCACCACCGAGTTGAGGGTGAGGCTGAAGAGGAAGGTCAGCGAGTAGCAGACGGGCAGGAAGACGTACTTGTAGGATTCGTCGATGCTGCAGGACGACGGCAGGACGGACGAGGTGGGCGAGGTGCCGGCGGTGTTGGGATGGCTGCTCGCCGCCGCCACCAAACCGATGTCTGGAGTGGAGATCTGGCTCAATCCCATGATGAACCTCTGAAGGCTATTTCTGTCAGGGCTGGACGGGTTCAGGTTCCTCTGGCGGCATCTCAGCTCCTTCACGTTTCCTTCATTTGTCCTTCCTCCGATCGATCCGTCTGCCCTCTGTCTGTCCTCTGTCTGCCCTCTGTCTGCCCTCGGTCTGCCCTCTGTCTGCCCTCTGTCTGCCCTCGGTCTGCCCTCTGTCTGCCCTCTGTCTGTCCTCTGTCTGCCCTCTGTCTGTCCTCTGTCTGCCCTCTGTCTGCCCTCGGTCTGCCCTCTGTCTGTCCTCTGTCTGCCCTCGGTCTGCCCTCGGTCTGCCCTCGGTCTGCCCTCTGTCTGCCCTCTGTCTGTCCTCGGTCTGTCCTCGGTCTGCCCTCTGTCTGCCCTCGGTCTGCCCTCTGTCTGTCCTCCGTCTGTCCTCCGTCTGTCCTCCGTCTGCCCTCGGTCTGCCCTCCGTCTGCCCTCCGTCTGTCCTCCGTCTGCCCTCCGTCTGCCCTCGGTCTGTCCTCCGTCTGCCCTCCGTCTGCCCTCCGTCTGTCCTCCGTCTGCCCTCCGTCTGCCCTCCGTCTGCCCTCCGTCTGCCCTCCGTCTGTCCTCCGTCTGCCCTCCGTCTGCCCTCTGTCTGCCCTCTGTCTGCCCTCTGTCTGTCCTCTGTCTGCCCTCTGTCTGCCCTCTGTCTGCCCTCTGTCTGCCCTCTGTCTGCCCTCGGTCTGCCCTCGGTCTGCCCTCTGTCTGTCCTCTGTCTGTCCTCTGTCTGCCCTCTGTCTGCCCTCCGTCTGCCCTCTGTCTGCCCTCCGTCTGTCCTCCGTCTGCCCTCCGTCTGCCCTCTGTCTGCCCTCTGTCTGCCCTCTGTCTGTCCTCTGTCTGCCCTCTGTCTGCCCTCTGTCTGCCCTCGGTCTGCCCTCTGTCTGTCCTCTGTCTGCCCTCGGTCTGTCCTCGGTCTGTCCTCTGTCTGCCCTCGGTCTGTCCTCTGTCTGTCCTCGGTCTGTCCTCGCCGTGGACTGAACCATGTCTCTGGTGTGCAGAAGGAGTTTCTGTGACCAAGAGGGGGGGGACACACTGTCATTAGGTTTGTACCGCCGGCGTTTTTGCTGATGAAGACGATGTTTCGCTCAATTAGCCGCTGAATCATTAACGAAGCGTTCCGGAAACATCCGGACATTCACGGAGCCTCGGTGTGCGGCGGACTCCTCCAGCTGTTCAGGGGTTGAAGTCCCAGTGAGATGATGAATACACTTTCCAGTTTTAATCTCGTGTTCATTCAAATATACGTTCATATACCGTACAAATATGAGGAAATCAGTATCAGAGTATTTTTACATCAAATCTCTTCTGTAAAGCAAATGTTTGATGTTCCGTTCTGCATTTGGGCGTTAAAAACAATAACTCGCGAGAGTAGAAAAACCAAACTGTCGTTGAGAATCGGCTTCAGCAGTAAATCCTACTGGACGAAGTGAGATGTGGACTCGTGTAAAGACATGAAGAACACGGGACGTGCACATTGAATCAGCATTCATGGTCCCCTCAGGATGAACTGGTGAACGAGTCCTTGAACCATCTGAAATGATGTTTGTCCGTGAAGTGAAAGCATGAGGAGCACTCTGTTCATAGTTATCTGATGGAGCTTTCTACTATTTCTGCTCCCTTTGAGTTTCCTGTTAAAAGCAAACATTAACAATCTGACGCTTGCATTTTCTCCCTCTCAACATTGAATACGAAATACTACAATAAGATATCATCCTTTGGGCCTTTTGCTCTGTAGCTCTTCTAAATCAGTTGCTTCCTTTAGTTCAGTCCAAAACCTAAAGACAGAGACGGCAGAAAGCAGTCAAATAATCTGCATTCCTGCTGAAAATCACTCAAACTCCATTTTTATAACTGCTGTTAAAAACTGCTTGTTTTTTAAAAGAATGCAAACATTGTAATCTGTCGTTAAACCAGTTTGAAGCTTTAGATCTGGATCACAGCCGACCCCCATCAGGGTCTGATCAGACCTACCGGCAGTCCTCCGGCCTCTGGAGGTCTCAGACCTTCAGCTGCTCTGTAAATAATTGATCAGCGTTCAGTAGTAGTAGGAGGAGTAGTAGTAGTAGTGGTAGTAGTAGGAGGAATAATACATTTCACAGTTAATGTTTTACATTTGTAATTAATGTTATTTACATTTGAAGACTTCTCAGGAAACTCTTCTTTATATCTGTCCAAGTCTTAAAGGTGTAAATACAGAACTCACGTGACATCACACACCAATGACACACATCTGGATTCAAACGTCTTTAAATGGTCTAAATATCCTCTGTGGTAAAATGAAAGAGTCAGATGACACATGAACTCTATGATCAGTGGATCGTTCCAGGACTCAACCATCACGTGACTGTGAAGTGTTAAACATCGGTTAAAGAGCAACATTTACATATGATAGATTCATTTAATAACCTGTTCCTGGCCTTAATATTCAACATAAACATGTTACTTCTTATAGTTTTAGTTTGTATTCGAGGTACAGAGGACTGCAATTAAATCATAAATCAAAACTCTAAATAAGTGTATTTCTCCTTTTGCCTCAAAATGTCAGTTTAACAACCAAACTGTGAATCCAGTTGTTCTTGTGTTGCTACTGTAGCTGTGAGAGTTCCCTTCTTATAACGAGCAAAAGTACAGAAGCACAACAGAACTTCAATAAGACAAGTTAGTTTCCCTCATTTGCATGTAAATGTCTGGAAGCAAAATCCTTCTTTTGTCTCAGGAACACATCTGGATGTTTCTGTTATGAATGAAGAGGAAACAACATGAACGGTTTCTGAATGTGAGTTTTGTATCAAACTTTCCTACCTGAGAGGAATCTCACCATCAAACCTCCGTAGACCCGGCAGCTCATCGACCAGGAACGCCACATTGATCCTGTTCTGACACGAATATAGTACGGCTAACGGCTAACGGCTAACGGCTAAGAAGAAGAAACCATTTTTATTGTCATATACATTTTTACACATACACGAAATGTGACTCCTGCATTGACCCGTCCCTGTACAGGGAGCAGTGGCTGCCATTGATCGGGGAGCCGTGAGGGCTTCAGTGTGTTGCTCAGGGACACGTGACACGTCCCAGTCGGGGATCGAACCGTTGCCCTTCCGGTTCCCAGACGACCTCTTAACCCAGTGAGCCACGGTCGCCCCCAACAGCTAACGGCTAACGGCTAACAGCTAACGGCTAACAGGACTAGCAGTAAACACACAGCTTGGTGTTGACTTGTGTTTGGAGGAGATCTGTAGAGTTCACCTCCCTCGTTTAATGTTCATTAACTTGAGCTAATCTGCTTCATCAGGACTGTGGGTGTGATTTCATCAGATGTGATTGACAGCTTGACATCTGATTCAAAAATAATGTGGAAGATTTACGATTTGACCGAACCAGCGACTTTAGAAGCGAGATTGTTGTTGATTGATTGATTTTAAACGTGTACGACATTATGTCGCCTCTAACGATGTCAATCGTACTCTCATTTGAGTTCAGTTGTCATTTTGAAACCATCCGTCCATTTCTTTTGCCATTTATCCGGGTCGTGGTCTCAGAAGGATCCCTCAACGTTTTCCAGATCCTCCTCGTGGATCCCAAACCAGATGAGATGTCGGATCCGTCCAGTGTGTTCTGGCTCTCCCGCTTCCTGTTTCTTATTGTGTCATGTGACTCGCAGCGTTCTCCCTCAAAACCGGATCAGTTTAGAACCCGTGTCCCCATTAAGACACAGAAACACGGACAACATGGTCCCGGTTGACAAACGACCAAAGTTACCTTTTGGTGGTTGCCCGTGGCGATGCGTCTGGAAGACGCTGTGAATGCTGGAGCCGAGTTCTCTGTTGTTGATGTTCTCGAGTTCTTCGCTGATCAGCAGCTGAGCGGAGACGGTGCTTCCAAACACTTTCCAGCTGACTTCTTCTCTTCGCTCATAATTCGTTGGACTTGTGTTGAAAAGTGTCTCAAAGTCGGAGCGATGCCAGACCAGCTTCTGGGGTTTCAGGTCGCTCGACTTCCTCTTATCCAGACCCTCCGGTCGTATCTCCGTCTTTGTCGCCCCGAACGCTGGAGATTTGTCACTTTTGCTGAATTAGCAGCTCTGCTAACGTTTAGTTGGGGTTAAATGACTCCGGGGGGCTGACGTGGACCAGCAGCCAGACCTGGTCCCATGATGTGAGGGGGTCCTAGTCTGTGGTCCTGGTTGTTAGGTCAGGTCCTGGACGTCCAGCAGCATGGCGTCCTGCTTCGTCCTCAGCTGGTCTCGTACCACCAGGTGGGTCACCAGCTCAGAGCTCAGAGCTGGAAGAAGAGCAGCGAGACAAAGACTCTGAATGTTCTCCTTCCTTACTCGGGACACTTTGGCTTGATTTGCCAAAAGCTTTCATTCATGAGCAATAACTCAATAAAAAGATGCCAAAACAACGACATGATGATGTTGATTTGTAAAAAGTCTGAATTCATGCTGTCAGGTCTGTCCGCAGGACGCCAAGCAAAGGAGTTTGGATCCATCGATGCTAAGCTATGCTAACATTGTAGCTGCTCCGTCAAGACCCAGAAAAATCTAATTTAGGCATAAATCACGACGTTATTGTTAAAACCACAGTCTACGGTTCAACTGAGACAAATGTGAATGACGTGAATTATGCGTAGTTGCAGTGACTCGAGTCAGATCAGTGAAGTCGTTTTGTATGCTGATGTTGTATTTTACGCTTAAAGCCGAGACGAAATGAAAAATGCCTTTTTAACCATTTTAAAACACATTCACGGTCGAGTTATGCACCTATTCAACAATCAATGTCAATTTACAAAAAATCGAATCCTTTGTATTTTATGTCAAAATACAATCATCTTGTTGTAAAACAAAACATGACTTCACTGGTTTCTTCCATATCTTCTTTAAATTACTTTTAAGTGTTTGAATTTCAATGTGTGACGTTCCTGCTCGTCATATTTTGGTTCTTTGACAAAACATTCTGAGTCACATCTCTGACTGGCTTCTTTTCCACAACAGCGACAGCTGTGTGTGTGTGTGTGTGTGTGTGTGTACCGTGGACGTCCTGTTGAAGTGATGCTCCCAAGCTACTGAGCTGCTGCACTGAATGCTCCTTCAGCTCCCAACGCTCCAGATGTTTCCGCTCGACAACACAGCTGCTGCTGGCCAGACGCTGCAACACACACACACACACACACACACACACACACACACACACAGCAGCTCTAAGTCTCCACATTCCTTCAACAAGTTTGCTGTTTCTCTGTGAATAACATTTCTGTGTTCTTGTCTGTTTCTACCTCGTCCTTCTGCTCCGCCAGCAGTTTGTCTCTCAGTGTCCTCAGGTCGCTGGCCACTTCCTGTTTCAGGCCGGCGGCATGGCAAACCTGTAAAGAGATATGAGGTCAGTGGATTTAAAAGTGCTGAATTCCGAGGTCAGATCATATCTATAATTGAGGGATTTGCCTCCACACGGCTCTCAATATGGTGACGTATCAGCTAACAGCGCTAACAGAGCTAATGGTGTGACCCTGAAAGCTGCAAAAGCTGTTGTTCTTCCTCCATCCAGCGCCATCATTTGACGTGACAGTGACGTAGTCGGAGGTACAAGAACGAGCAGCGAAGACGATTTGTAGGATGCTTCAGTTATGGTCATTTAACATTGATGGAGTATAAAAGCAAAGTGGAACGCTAACATTATGAACATGGAGGAAGTGTTGAGTTCGACTGGTGAACAGGGGAATATTGAAGTTACTACAAGAATCGTGTTGGCGGCCCCTGTGGACTAAAGCGGTAGTGTTTCTGAGAACCAGTAACTTTAAGTTACAACAGAAGATAAATGTCTGGTTCTCTACCACCGAGCTAAAGAACGAGAACTGACTGTACGCTGCACTTTAGTTCTGTTTCATTCTCATTTAACCAGATTGATCCTGACTGTCAGCAGTAACGATGAATTAACACAGTGGACCAGACAGAAAGAGACCTTCTTGTTGCTTCCTTCCTCCTCGTCTTCACTGTCGCTGTTGTTGATGAAGCACAGCTGCAGGTTTCTGTGGTTGTGAAATCTGTAAAAAGATAATAAACAAACAGGAAGACACTTTTTAGGGCTGCAAAAAGGATTTAATTATCGATGATTTTACACTATGGTTATAAAGTATGGTTATACACTATGGTTATAAACTATGGTTATACACTATGGTTATAAAGTATGGTTATACACTATGGTTATACACTATGGTTATAAAGTATGGTTATACACTATGGTTATACACTATGGTTATACACTATGGTTATAAACTATGGTTATACACTATGGTTATAAAGTATGGTTATACACTATGGTTATACACTATGGTTATACACTATGGTTATAAACTATGGTTATACACTATGGTTATAAACTATGGTTATACACTATGGTTATAAAGTATGCTTATACACTATGGTTATACACTATGGTTATAAAGTATGGTTATACACTAGTTATAAACCATGATTATACACTACGGTTATACACTATGGTTATAAACTATAGTTGTGTCTCATCTCCTCATGCATTACTTGCTGACAAACGCTATATTCTCATGAAATGTAACATTGTTGTAAACTGTTATTATTCTGGTAATTTAAATTAATCTGACATCCTGAGCTGCAGAAACACCACAGAGTAGAATCACAAACCAAACAAAAACTGAACATCATCAGTTAAAACTGTTTTACTAATATATATAATAAATAAAACTGCATTACCGTGAAGTGACGACGGCGACTCGACACCTCCTACAGTCCTTCTCCTCTTCCTCCCAGATGTCTCTCCACACTCCCCCCTGACCCTCCTCCATCCTCACCCCCGCCCCCCTCTGCAGGGAGACACAATCATCACAATATTAACATTTAAACTCGTTATATTTCAAATTTCTGACTCCTCGTGATTTTCCTCAAACCAGCAAATCCAATGATTTTCTGTAAATATACTTGTGTAGACGTCAACAGACTGAGACAGAGATCATAACAAAGATCTCCAGTGATTTATTGGGTCAAGCTCCAAACACAACGGATCCTACATTTCCCACAATGCAACGCTAAAGCGTCAAGCTGAAGCGATAGAGACGTGTTTTTCCTGCGATCAGTTTTATTTTTGTTTGTTTTCAGCAGAAACGAGTTGATATCATTTACATATCATCACCTTTTAGCTTGAATTTAAGATCACATCATAATTATATTGTTTAAATAAGAAACGCACTCTTCAGGGACAGAGGAGGACACTGAGCCTCATGGGAAATGTAGTCTTCATGGCTGACCTTTGACCTTTCCCTCTCCTGCTCCTGTTTCTCCAACTCAGCTATCCGCTGGCTCAGGTCCTCCCAGTGCATGATGGGAAAGCCCTGGGGGTCCACAGAGGACGCCGCCGCCGCTGCTGCGATGTGATGATGAAGCTCCTCCTCCTCCTCCTCCTCCTCCTCGGCCGTCTCTTTCTCTCCCTCCATCCTCCTCAAACAAACAACAAGATCAACAAACAGTTTTAACAAAGACGTGAGATTAAAATAATAAAAACGAGATTGAAATACATTTACTATGACGTGAACATCATTAGTTTCACTTTATTTTCTATTTAATTGAACTTCAAATCTTGCAGATGACAGTTGTTGTGCAACACTTGATAAACTTTGTAGAAACATATGCTTGTTATGTCATTAATAACCATCAGTAACCCTGTAAACCTGCAAAATAACACTTTGACTGAAGTGATGAGTCAAAGTGTTATTAAAGTATACTTTAAGTGACTTTTATTGAGTATTACAAGATGTAAGCTGTTATTAAACTCTTTAAACCTCCTGAAACTAACACTGAGATGTGACAGCGTGAACAAAGGAGTCGTCATGTGACCGTTAAAGAAGAAATAGACAATTAAGAAATAAAGTGATTTACTGTCTTAGTTTAATGTATAACTTGAACTCTTACATAAATGACATGAAGATTAAAATCTTCTAAACTCATACAAACATATATATATACATACGCATACATTATATATATAAATACGTATATAAATATGTTTGTATATATACAAAGTAATAAAAACGCAATAAAATTCAGTTTCCAGATTGTCAAATCGTGATTGTAATTATTTTCTGATCTTGACAGTTTACTGTCCTGTTCACAGATAGTTTGTATTAATTATTGTCGTGGTCACAGACTTCTTAAAAGTTTGACAAACTAAACTTAAATCTAGATTAAAGTTGTTTAAACTCTCTCTCTCTCTCTCTCTCTCCGGTTCCCCACAGAAGACAGCCCCTCTCTGCCCACTGTTGTTTACCAGCAGCGTGGTACACCTCGGAGGGTTTTACCCGCCGACCAGTCACATCCAGACGGGCCCGGATCCCTCCGACATGTCGCCGTCCGTCACTTCAGCCCGCCGGCCTCGCTGTGTGGGGCTGAACCGCGACGCGACGCGTTTTTTAATGAAACATTAACGGAAAAGTTGTTAAAAGGGTCCTGGAAGTTGTTTAACTCCGTGAGGAGGGGGAAGGACCTCCCCTCTTCCTCCTCCTCTTCCTCCCTCCTCACCCTCACTCTTCGTCCCTCCTTCCTCACCCTTCCTCCTCCCTTCTCTCCCCCCTTCTGCTCTTCCCACTTTAACCTCTTGGCTTCGGCCGAGTGACGGAGGCCTTTAAACGGTTAAAACAGCCGGCAGCGCCCGTAATATATAGTAATGTGTA
Organism: Lycodopsis pacificus; assembly: GCA_028022725.1. Classification (NCBI taxonomy): domain Eukaryota; kingdom Metazoa; phylum Chordata; class Actinopteri; order Perciformes; family Zoarcidae; genus Lycodopsis; species Lycodopsis pacificus. The sequence continues at coordinate 24,140,815 of CM051703.1, forward strand.
GTATTACACGTAGTATTACACGTAGTATTACACGTAGTATTAAACTAACAGCCGAGTGAGTACAGGGTTTTTGACTAGATGAACGTTTTCCCGCCACAAAACAAATGTAATAACATGTAAAGATGGCGGATTTAGAACCGTTAAAGAACACTGACGTCAGAGACCGAGTCCCCCTTATTCTCACGCATATATTCATTACATTAGCTATATTTTTCTTTAAATGTAATCACAATACTGTTAATAAGCTACCTTAGTTAAATACGCTTGTTATTTATTTATGTATAATGTGTCGCCAACTTCCGGCTGTTTAAAAAAAAAAACAGCTGCAGTGAATTTAATAATAATAAAACTAGAGTATGGCTTGATAATATTTCTACTAAATTACACTGTATGTACATTTTACAAGTTTATAAACAATAAATAGCTAACGACTACATTTATTGAAATGATCTCAAACTCTTTCTGCCTGTTCTGTTTGTTTCATCTTGATATCAAAATCTGATTTACTTTTTAATTTTGCATCGTAATCTTTTAGATGAACCTAAAAACGGCCTTTTTAAACTTAATTACAGATTTACATAATAATATTTAAGTGGGCACTGAAGCCATTCACTGTATTGTAGTTTTAAAGGTATTTACTTAATTTAAAGTACATATACAGTTATATTATTATTATGTATTATATGAGAGTTATATTATTATTTATTATATTATGTGAGTGCCAGGTCTCTGGTACAGCTCTCTGAACCAGGTCTCCATAATAATAATATGTAATATTAATCATAATATATAATAATAATAATATTCTCATGATATATCTGACAGCTCCTCTGGACTCAACTTTATTATTCATTCATAATTATAATAATCCAATACGTTTTATTTATAGTGAACTTTCTCTGCTCAGGTTTCACGGTTTACTGTGAAACATTCAATTATGAATGTTCTTTATTGTGAACATATTCTCTTTAATATCTTTGGAATATTTTGACTCTGATTTGATTCCAACCAAAACTTTGAGACATTTTGTAATCACTTCTCTAGTTTCAGAGTAGCGCTGTTCAAATAATTCATTTAAAACCAGAGTCGATGATTAACAATCTGCAACTATTCAGGACTTTTGGTCAAAACAAACCATTTGGGAAACTCTGAACATTTAGCAGCATTTTCTGACATTTTATAGAGAGAATTATGAACTTATTAATAAATTAATTAATTAATTAATACATAATGCTTTTAATTGCTAGGATCAGACTTTATTTCTTCCCAGGGAATAATTATGTAAATGTAATATTTATTTTTCGTGTAATAGTTTTACATAAACAAATACTTTTATGTATTTGACCTATTTAAATATTAAATATTTAAACTATTAGTAGCTGTATTTACGTAGCACATGTATAGTGTTACAAAAAATAAATAAATTAAAAACAGTAACAAAAGATTAAACAATTTAAAATGAACAAATTCCAAATTTAAAAAAGGATAAAATTCGATCATTTAAACAATTATAAAAAATGAATTAAGATATTATACCAAAGTGTTGTATTGGTGCTATTAAATGTTCTGTTAACATCCACCTCAGCAGTTTAAAGTCCTAACAGGAGAAACGTTAATTAAACAGTTAATTAAACTGATTGTATTGCTTCACTCTCTCACTCCTCCCGTCGCTCTGCGCTGCAGTCCCCCGTGTGACCGCAGAGCGGCGCTGTTTCCACAGCTTGGTGAACTACCTCTATTTGAGTCAAGGAGACTCTTATGTTGTGAAAATCTTTCAAACTGTTAATTCTACAGTGTTTCCGGGACTCTTGTGGAGGTCTGCTCGGTGGACCGAGTCTCAAGAGGACTATGCGACCGGCTCCGGTGCGACTTGTTCGGGCAGCTGCTTTAGATCTTCTGGACTGGAGGTTTTGTTTTGTATTGCAAACCCAAGTTAGCTCAACAGCTAATCCCTAAAAAGTCACGTCACCTGCGCGGACTCGGAATTAAAAAAAGTTTCACGGTAGAGCCGAAGACCGACGGGGGAGTTTTAACGAGACGCCATTAAAATAAAAAAAAACTTTGTCACGAGTGTGTTTTTGGTCGTATCTTATTTTTCGCTGGTCGCTGAGAGGCCTGCGGGTTCAGGCTTCCACCGGGCTTGAGTTAGAGCCCGACGCCGCCGTCAGTAGGTCGGAGGCCGGCTGTTGGCGCTGCCACCGCCACCGCCGGGCCTTACGGACCACGGGTAATGGAACGGATGGAAGTGGACCAGTGCGCAGGCGCAGCTGGCGGGGCAGGGGGCGGGGCACTCCGCAGATCGAACAGCGCCCCCATGATCACCAGTGTCAGGTGAGTGGTACTGCATCCAAGTGGGCAACACCAAACTCCATTCAAAAAAAGATGTCTTTTAAATTAGCCTTGTTTATAGGAGGCCATATACACACAATTACACATGACTGAAGGCATTGTCTTGTTGAATTGGACCCTCTCTTATATTCAGCATACTTTTAATACACCAAGCAAAACTTTAGAACATTTTTTGGTCTATTTTCTTCCTCAATTCTACCTTTGATTTAGAAGTCAATAATTGTGGAAACGTTGCAGTTGTATCAGAATTGTGTGCATTGATTAATCTACAAGAAAAATGTCAGTTCGTTTTTATTAGTTATTTACTGATTCAGATTTTACGTAAAATAACATTAATTCCTAAAATCTTATGT
>CM051703.1:24148516-24158516 GCA_028022725.1 Lycodopsis pacificus
GACGTCCCGGTCTCTTAACGTTAGAGACGTCCCGGCCTCTGAACGTTCGAGACCTCCCGGTCTCTTAACGTTCGAGACCTCCCGGTCTCTGAACGTTAGAGACCTCCCGGTCTCTGAACGTTCGAGACCTCCCGGTCTCTTAACGTTAGAGACCTCCCGGTCTCTTAACGTTAGAGACCTCCCGGCCTCTGAACGTTCGAGACGTCCCGCTTTCTTTTCACTGTCGGCGCTTATTGGAATGCAGCGATGTGATTGGCTGAGCAGCATCACGGTTCTGTTTGTTAGTGACCTCTGATGTGTACAGTTGTGAACCTCTTTTGCCTCTCAGGAGGGGTGGAGTCTGATGGACCCCCAAAGAAGCTTTTTGTTGCCGGGGTAACAGATCCCGCCCACCGCAGCAGCTACACTGTCAGGTGAGGATCACCTTAAACACGCACATTAGTACCAAATGATAGAAGAAAGAATCCCGAGTAAAGCTTCTCCCCCCCCCCCTCTCAGTGTCTCTCGGTCGGCGGCGGACTCCCCTCCTGCAGGAGGCCTCAGCCCTCAGTCCAGCCCTCTGTCTCTGTCTCCTCCCCCGTCCTTCACCCCCTTCACCTCCCACCAGCACCCCGGACACTAGAACCCTCCTCACCCAGAGTCCCGACCCAGACACTGTGGGTGCAGACCGACCGACCACCAGCAGCTTGAAAGGAACATCGAGCCCCCCCCCCCCCCCCCCCATTGCACCTTATTTCTGCTCCAATCATCTGCTAGCATCACTGTAAGTCCCGCCTCTTCCTGCGACCACATTGGACGGACAGAAGAATCACAGGAAGTTGAAGATCGGTGTCGTGGAAAGTATTTTGTTTTGGATTCCTGGATATTTTTCTGCAGCCTTGAAGAATCGGACAGAAAACGTTGTTGACGTTTCTGATCTGTTCGCCACCTGTTTCTACAAAATCACCTCTTCATCACTCACTGAGCTCACTGGCTCGTCCTGAAGGCTCGTAGGATGAACCAACCTTCCCCCTCAGATTCACGTACAGAGGATTCATCATCAGCATCGTCGTGAGATCACCAAGAACTTGTGGGAGACTGAGGACACACTGGTTGTGTCGTCGGCATCGGGCTGGAATCAAACAGACTTAGAGAGCAACAGATGAGCAACAGACTCCTCCCACACTCGCTACGTGGCTGCTTCTGATTCGCTACAGAGAGAATTAAAACGTAATTGTTAAACAAGAATGAAAGGATGAAGCACACGGTTGTCGTTCCTCAGCGTCGAAAAACATTTCCCTCAGATTATTTCTGTGGACGTCGAAGGAGGTCGGAGCCTAAAAACTGATGCGTTCACGTCGCTGCTTCTCGGACGGCTGCCCATTGGATGCTGAAGTTCCAGATCTTCTGAAGAGCTTCTAATAAGGTCTTGAGTTGTAATCAAGGCGGAACAAAAATGTTTTCAGACGATCAGAATCGTCTCTCTGAAGGAGTCGAGGCACTTCAGGAACGTCAGTGATCCAGGAGGCCTTCAGCTGCTTGATGTCCTGGAGTAAACGCAGTGATCTTCCATCAGGAAGACGTAGAAAGGATTCACTCAGACGCGTCATCAAGCCAAAGTCATGAGCGTTCATCACTGACGGATCTCGAGAGCAACGTCTGGACTCTCCCAGCACTTCATCAGCCAGTGAACCGAGGTGATGCACTGGTTGTGCATCAGGTTCTGTAGATATTTAGCTCATCTGTTGAAGATGATGAATTTAGCATATTAACAAATCACTAAATATGACAGATAAATAGATCCAATGAAGCAGTCCTAGTCCCAGACCAGACACCACATGAAGGGGTAAAGTGTTTAGTCCTTGAGCCCAAACCAGCGAAACCAGAGTCGAACGTGACGTTCGGCCATTGAAGCCTAAGATTTCCGTGTTTTAAAGAAACGTTTTATTTGTGTGTCTCGGCTGCGTCGCGCTGACTGAAGCGCTCCGGTTCCACTAGAAGACAGTAAATTGTCTGCGGTTTGATAAACTTGACGTTTTTCTCCCGGTGAGTAGAAGCGTGACGAGCTCGTGGTCTGTTTGTTAATAGTGTCTATATGTGAATAGTGACGGTCGGAGCAGCTGATGTGTGCTCGCTCTGTCCTCAGCCTGCATGTTTGATTGTACATATTGATTCTGCAGGAAGTGACGGCGCTCTTCCCTCTTAAAGCTGCATTTATACTTCTTCATCCTCTCCGACCGGCTTCAGTCTCTTCTACTTCCACGTTGTTCTTCATGAAGGAACGGATACGGATCGGTTACAAACAGAAATACCCATAAAATCTGTTTTATTACTTCGTTTCACAGAACCAGTCCGTAATCATTCTGCTTTTTCTTTCTGACATATCGATCATACTTGTTCTGGAAAAGGTTGTGAGACGATGTCTGCCGATCGTACACTATCTCTGAAGGTTCTGGATTCGTTCTTTATTGCACTTTGAAGAAGTGCGCCTAGTTTAAGAGTTCATCACTTGTAATCCTAGAGCTGGGCAATAGTTCAATATCATATTTCAGTCATATTGTGAAGATATGAACTTATATTATCATTCTACAGATCTGTTTTTGTGCAAACTTTGATCACAAACAAACTCATTAGATTCTCAGCTATTTGCTTTGGAACGTCAGTTTATTTGAAGCGATTTTGCACATATTTACCAGCTCATGAAAACATCTGTGGTCCTGTTCGTGTCGTAAAGCTCTAGCTGGTCTTGTTCATGACGTAGAGCTCTAGCTGGTCTTGTTCATGACGTAGAGCTCTAGCTGGTCTTGTTCATGACGTAGAGCTCTAGCTGGTCTTGTTCATGACGTAGAGCTCTAGCTGGTCTTGTTCATGACGTAGAGCTCTAGCTGGTCTTGTTCATGTCGTAGAGCTCTAGCTGGTCTTGTTCATGACGTAGAGCCCTAGCTGGTCTTGTTCATGACGTAGAGCTCTAGCTGGTCTTGTTCATGACGTAGAGCTCTAGCTGGTCTTGTTCATGTCGTAGAGCCCTAGCTGGTCCTGTTCATGTCGTAAAGGGCTCGTTTCTAAATGTATGGGGCTCCTGATCAGACACGATCAAGTCAACTATCTCACGTTCGTCTGAAGCGTCTGTCCTAATGACTCTAACGACCCAGAGGTCATGTGGTTTCTGACGGTTATGTTAATGTGGTATTTTGAACTTGTCTTGGTCGGACATTGTTGTCAGACGCATGCAGCCGTCTCACCGGTGAGGCTCTGCACTCTGCTTCCAGCTTTTGCACTTGCACAGTATTGTACAGTTTTGTACTCATCGATGTGCCTCAACACGCCTCGACACGTCTCAACACGTCGTCATATTCTGGAGGAGGTTGTTCTTCCTCACGTGTGTCGATAGAAACATCAGATCTGAGAGATTTGACTTCCCACAGTTGGCAGGAAGCTCTTTTATAATCAGCTGTTCCAGAGCTTTTCTTAATGACATGACTTCATATGTTCCGTTGTCACGACTTTGCACAGTTCTAGTCAAACAACTTTAATCTTTCTTTTTTCTGTTGCATGATGGGTAACACATCATCATGTAAGAAATGCTGTCACGGTTTTGATGCTTTTTCTGTCTTTCCCGCTCTATCTCTTGATTTGTTACCGTCTCTGAGAGTTTATCCTGCTTCTGTGGAACGCACTCAGTCTGGATCAGTTCCAGGTGAGTCTGGATCAGTTCCAGGTGAGTCTGGATCAGTTGTTGTTCGGACTTTGTTCTCAGTTCAGCTTTAAAACGTCGAGCGATAGAACATATTTGGTTTGTTTCGTTGATTCTGCTGCCAGCTCCATACTTGAGTCTTGGTACCAAAACATTTTGAAAACTTAATTAAATATCATCTGTCATTTAGTCTTTACATCAACGTTTGACAACCTCCAATTAATGATTCGATTTATCAAAAAGTACAAATTCAAGCCTGTCGAGCGATTAGTTGAAGACGAGCTTTGAAGCTTTGAAGACATTTGAGACGAAGCAGGATCGACTCCTCAGAGGGAACACGCTGCCAAGTCATTGAGTTTAGACACAAACGGTAGCTTTGAGATAATCTTCTGTTTATTTTCTTTAACTTTGCACACTCTCCATCGTCCCATACTGCTCGTGAGTATGAGGAGAGAAACATGGAACATGTCGATGTCGATGGTCAGAAAGGTGACATGGACTCTGCTTCAAAGAATGTTTTTAAGCCAAAAATTCTTCAACAAATTGAAAGTTTTGTAAGAAAATCTTACGAAAGCTGTAAAATAAGAAGAACAGTATTCATGAATGTGTGTTCGTCCTCTCTTGGTCCTATTGTCCTTTAAAGTCTCGTGTTTATCCTTTAACGGATGTTTCCGGTGTGATTGGAGGTTTTTTCATCTCCTTCATGTTGGCAGCGTTAGCGTAATACGGTTAATGCTAACGGTTAGCATATACCGTTAAAGTGTCATGATGTTAAAATGCTAACGGTAGTCTGGAGGAAAAGCTGCAGCCAAATCACTGATTACGAACTACATTTTACACGAACAAAAGGCGTTAACACGAATGCTAAGCATAGCTGTGTTGCTACGCTCTTGCTAACATGCTAACGTCATCTGAGCCTGACGCGCCTGCGATTTCCTAAATGGCCACCGTATGAATTGGGGAACAATTAGAGGTGAGGGATGCTTTTTATTTTTTAAGGCCCAAAGTTCATTGTAAGCGTGACTTTTTACTGTGTAAATGAAACTTGTCAGCGCTCTGTATTTTAAATAAAGTGAAGTTATTAGTTATAGCCAACACATACCGTAGAACATGTCTGTAGTGAGATTACAGCGGACAGTGTTAGTTGCAAATCAATTTATGGAGAATTTATTCATCTGCACTGATTTTGCTATTATCGAAAACTCATTTGAGTTCGAAAACACCACGAATGCCGCTTTTTAAATGTCTATTTTTGGGACGTTTAGTTTCTTCTGTGAATGTAAACTGAATATATTGTTAACGACATTTTAAAACTTAGGCTTTCAAAAGCTGTCGTCAGCGTTTCTCACAATTTTATAGACTAAATGTTTAAAAACAATGAACTGCAGGTATGAATAGTATGAAACATGATAGAACATGTATTGATAATTGACTGGCATGTGTGTGTGTATATAAGAATATCTACATTCATCTGACCTCAGTAACAACGTGGCTCATCCTCTGACGACACTGACAACTGGTTTAGAACATTACAAGAAACCTCCAAACAGCTGGAACCGTCTGTTAATCGTGACGACTTTCACCTCGTATGTTCATACAGGTCTTTACTTTTTATCTGTTATTTGTGTATCATTATACAAGTTAAAGCTTTCTGTTGGAATCTGAACATTCGTACGTTTGTTGTTTCCTTCACATGACGTCAGCGATGCTTTTCTTTCGCTCATTGAAGTGCGTCCTTTGTGTTTTGTGTAAATCTGTTCTGACGTTTAGAGCGTGTAGCGAGCAACCCGCCAACGTTTCAGTATTAAAGCGATATTTCACTCTGGTAATAAAATAAGATAAATATAATTGCTGTGATTTCTCACAACGCGAGTCAAAAAACGTATTTGGTCTCTACAGCGAATACCCCGTTCTTCACAACTGTACCTTTTTAAAATGATATGGAGGCTTAAAGTGACAACTGAGATCTCCATCAAGATTCAAATGTCTGATTCAAGAGGTCTTGATTCTGATAATTAGAGATGATCCCGGTGTGTTAAAAGCAAAAAGAAAGTTCATAATTTCCTTCAAACTACCGGATTTATTCAAGTTTATCACCAACAACTATATTTTACAAGACTACATGTGAACACATCACGATAACGTCATAGTTGACCTTCGGCCCGATGCTCATTTTTACTGACTAGAGCTTGAACGCATCATAACGTGACTCAACGCAACCTCCGTTAACGTTAGCCGTTAGCTCCGTTATTTAGCCAAGAAGGACTGTGCTGCTCACCGGCTACTAACGGCTAACGGCTAATGTTAACTAGCTCTCCTCCTGCTAATTGTTCAAAATGTCGCGTAATCACGGAAATAAATAGTGTGCACAAGAGCGTTCACCATTCGGTGTGTAGTGTTTGCACATGTGCAGGTTGTTCATGTAGCATAAAGCAGCTGATCAATGATATCACATACTTGCGATACCCGATCCAGCATTTGTACGGTTTCATATCCTGGTATCGGACTTCTAAATGTCTAAAAACATTTTGACCGAGTTATTTAGCAACAATCGCAGGAAAACAAAAAGTGCTTCATGTTCATCTTCACCTCTGAAGAATGAAACTGTATAATTACACTTCAGAATGCTTTAGAAAGAAAAGTCTACTCCCCATGTCCAGACCTTATGCTAAGCTAAGCTAACCAGCTGCTGGCTGTAGCCTTATTACAACAGACTTTTATCAAAATGTAAAACTTCTGTGAGGTTCTTATGTTTTATGGTTTTTTTCAGGCTGTGAAGGTTTGATCAACTAAAGATTCATTTATTTTAGATGAAAACTTTTAGCACTTTAAGATTTAAACGTGTGAAGCAAAACAGCTTATTTTCGGTGTCACGTGCTGAACGATGACGCAGATCCAGCAGAGTGAGACGGGACTCTGCTCGTTTAAATCCACAGCTATGAAAACATTCAAGTATTTTCAAAATCATTTTTCTGTTCTTTCCGTTTCTGTTTTGGACAAAGTCTCTACATAAGACATGAGATGATGTATTTTTATGCAACTGTAAAATAAAAGTCTATATTCGAGTGTTTATTCCCTCCTGAGGATTTCATCGCTGGTGTGGGGCTCAGTGCCCCACAGAGAGAATGTTCCAGCGCTGCTTTCAGTATAAATAAATCTACCAAAACTGGTTTACAATTAAAAATAATGTAATCCTACTGAAGCTAATAAATTACACAATGAAGTGCGCTGCTAACAGTATCGATAGATATATATTCTCTGCGCAGAGGCATTTTACGGTCATCCCAGCCGGGAACCACCGCTGATCCCAGGAGGACAAAGAGCCCGAAAACCTCTCCAGTCCTCCCGCGTGCAGTTTGAATCCCCGCCCCTTTTGTCTATCTCAATTCCTATTGGCTAACTTCAACCGTCTCCTCCTCCTCGCAGGACCCTCGCACGGGTGTGCTCTGTAATCGCCTGTCTAGAAGTCTCTCTGTCCCTCCGGCTCACTCTTCATTCATTCAATGTCTGTTATGGCTTAACCCTTCTATGATAAACATTCTATATAAAGATAACAATTTGCAACTTTTGGCAGAAGCGTCACAAGTTTCACGTCTACAATTATGATTATTGTAATTATGTATTTCCAAAACACTTCTAATTATGACTAATTATGAATTCTTAATTATGAATCATTAAACACTTATAATTTCTTAACACACTTCTACACTCACATTTCCTACACTGTACAATGACGCAGAATGACTTTCCGGTTTCAGTGGAAACAATAACTACACACTATAAATATATTATATTGTAAATAAACTCAATAAAATCTGTATCGTATCAGAAACGTGTGTTTCTCTCTTCTGATCAGACACAGATTGAGTTATTGAACCACAGTTCCTGAAGGTCTCGGGTCTGATTTCTGTAGTTTTGTGTCGTCTCTTCTCGTCTCCGGGCTGTTTTCATGAAAGGGTTAACTTTTAATTCCTCCGCGGCGGCAGAAGCGGAGACGCCGGAGATCATTTCTCCAGATTCAAACATCTGGATTGGAAAGTGAACTGTTGTGTCGTTCAAAGTTCACCGAGACCTAAACAACTGTTTCTACAGCACACTATACTATACTGTGTATACTATACTGTGTATAGTATACATAGTATACTATACTATGACGATACTCTACGTCACTCCTCAGTCCAAATATGGTCATCGAGGAAACACTTGAATGACACAAAAACATCCAACAAAACCCAAAGAAAGACAACAAACTAGTTTCGTTTTTTTTACTTAATATAATCAAAACGTCTTTACATCGCTCACAGCTGCTGATTGGTCAAATGTTCAAGTCAAACAGCTGATTCGTTACCAACATGATCGCCAGCCATCGGGACCACGACGCTTAAAGCACAAGTCTACATTTTCTACACATTTTCTTCTCGTCACTAAATTGTCACTCGGGCATCGAATGTGGATCAATCCGCCGCTGAAACTAGTCCCCGACTAACGCACCACTTCCTGCTGTTTGATTAAAAACGACAGCGAGCAGCTGTTTGAGGAGAATACTGATTCAGCTATTTGTGTTGTTAAAGATTTACGTCGGGAAGTCAAAAGTACGAATAAACAAACATGTTGTTGGTTTGAGTCTGAACACGAGATCTGTAGAATAACATGAGACGGGTCTTAAGTAAACTCTTTGTTCTCTCAGTTTAGAACCTGAAGTTTAGAAGTTCAACAGAGGACAAAGTTACGTGCTGTTAATAAAATAAAATGATAATAAATTTGTTTAAATTTGATTCCTCGGACTATTTAACATTTACGTTTAAAATCAACACATGGGAGTAATTTAAATGTGGACAGATGAAGCGTCGAGTGTTTCAGACGTGATGCTTCTCAGCTGAGAGGTCAAAGGTCAGCGAGACAGGAGGGGGAGGTCACTGGAGTTCATGATGAGGCTGGAGTCCAGATTCAGGCTCTCTGAGGAGAACAATTCAAACTTCAAAATCTCCTCAACATTAAAATAAAATATAAATTTGATGCGTACATGAAGCGTGCATGAAGCGTGCATGAAGCGTGCATGATGCGTGCATGGAGCGTACATGGAGCGTGCATGAAGCGTGCATGATGCGTACATGATGCGTGCATGATGCGTACATGATGCGTGCATGATGCGTACATGATGCGTGCATGATGCGTGCATGATGCGTACATGATGCGTGCATGATGCGTACATGATGCGTGCATGATGCGTACATGATGCGTGCATGATGCGTACATGATGCGTACATGATGCGTGCATGATGCGTGCATGATGCGTGCATGATGCGTACATGATGCGTGCATGGAGCGTACATGATGCGTGCATGAAGCGTACATGATGCGTGCATGATGCGTACATGATGCGTGCATGGAGCGTACATGAAGCGTGCATGATGCGTGCATGAAGCGTGCATGAAGCGTGCATGAAGCGTGCATGATGCGTACATGATGCGTACATGATGCGTGCATGAAGCGTGCATGATGCGTGCATGAAGCGTGCATGAAGCGTGCATGATGCGTACATGATGCGTACATGATGCGTGCATGAAGCGTGCATGATGCGTGCATGATGCGTACATGATGCGTGCATGGAGCGTACATGGAGCGTGCATGAAGCGTACATGGAGCGTGCATGATGCGTACATGAAGCGTGCATGAAGCGTACATGGAGCGTGCATGATGCGTACATGAAGCGTGCATGAAGCGTACATGGAGCGTGCATGATGCGTACATGAAGCGTGCATGAAGCGTACATGGAGCGTGCATGATGCGTACATGAAGCGTGCATGAAGCGTGCATGAAGCGTGCATGAAGCGTGCATGATGCGTACATGAAGCGTGCATGAAGCGTACATGAAGCGTGCATGATGCGTGCATGATGCGTGCATGAAGCGTGCATGAAGCGTGCATGAAGCGTGCATGATGCGTACATGAAGCGTGCATGGAGCGTACATGGAGCGTGCATGATGCGTACATGAAGCGTGCATGAAGCGTGCATGATGCGTGCATGAAGCGTGCATGAAGCGTGCATGATGCGTACATGATGCGTGCATGAAGCGTACATGATGCGTGCATGATGCGTACATGATGCGTGCATGGAGCGTACATGGAGCGTGCATGAAGCGTGCATGAAGCGTACATGAAGCGTGCATGAAGCGTGCATGAAGCGTGCATGAAGCGTGCATGAAGCGTGCATGGAGCGTACATGGAGCGTGCATGGAGCGTGCATGAAGCGTGCATGAAGCGTGCATGATGCGTGCATGATGCGTGCATGATGCGTGCATGATGCGTACATGAAGCGTGCATGATG
>CM051703.1:24163516-24176016 GCA_028022725.1 Lycodopsis pacificus
AATGAATAACATAAAAAGAGCTCACTAATAACAATGAATAACATAAAAAGAGCTCATTAATAACAATGAATAACATAAAAAGAGCTCCGTAATAACAATGAACAACATAAAAAGAGCTCACTAATAACAGCGAATAACATAAAAACAGCTCCCTAATAACAATGAACAACATAAAAAGAGCTCACCAATAACAATGAACATAAAAGAGCTCACTAATAACAATGAACAACATAAAAAGAGCTCACTAATAACAATGAACATAAAGAGCTCACTAATAACAATGAATAACATAAAAGAGTTCCCTAATAACAATGAATAACATAAAAGAGCTCCCTAATAACAATGAACAACATAAAAAGAGCTCACTAATAACAATGAAGAACATAAAAGAGCTCCCTAATAACAATGAACAACATAAAAGAGCTCCCTAAAAACAATGAACATAAAAAGAGCTCCCTAATAACAACGAATAACATAAAAAGAGCTCCCTAATAACAATGAACATAAAAAGAGCTCACGAATAACAATGAACATAAAGAGCTCACTAATAACAATGAATAACATAAAAGAGCTCCCTAAAAACAATGAACATAAAAAGAGCTCCCTAATAACAATGAATAACATAAAAGAGCTCATTAATAACAATGAATAACATAAAAGAGCTCATTAATAACAATGAATAACATAAAAGAGCTCCCTAACACTAATGAGACCAGATGAAGACCTACACGGTGCGCTCTTTGATCACAGTGCTGATGTTGTTCAGGTCGTCTCCAAACCGACGAACCGCCAGACGAAGCATCTCGATCTCCGTCTCCGTCCACTTAGCTCTGAGGACCAACACACACATTAATACACCACACAAGCAGAGTATGTGTGTGTTTGTGTGTGTGTGTGTGTGTGTGTGTGTGTGTGTGTGTGTGTGTGTATGTCACCCTGCAGGGCTGGAGTCAGACACTGGGTGCAGCTGCATGGTCAACTCTCCTAACTTGGTGAAAGCAACTCCTGCTGCTGAGAAGATCTCCCCGACCTGAAGAAGACAAAGTACTCAGAGCCTTTACTGCAGTACAAATACTAATACTTCTGAGCTGTAGTACAGTATAAAGTACAACATTTACCTCTGAGATGTAGTACAGTATAAAGTACAACATGTACCTCTGAGATGTAGTACAGTATAAAGTACTACATGTACCTCTGAGGTGTAGTACAGTATAAAGTACAACATGTACCTCTGAGATGTAGTACAGTATAAAGTACAACATGTACCTCTGAGATGTAGTACAGTATAAAGTATAACATGTACCTCTGAGATGTAGTACAGTACAAAGTACAACATGTACCTCTGAGATGTAGTACAGTATAAAGTACAACATGTACCTCTGAGATGTAGTACAGTATAAAGTACTACATGTACCTCTGAGATGTAGTACAGTATAAAGTACTACATGTACCTCGGAGATGTAGTACAGTATAAAGTACTACATGTACCTCTGAGATGTAGTACAGTATAAAGTAGAACATGTACCTCTGAGATGTAGATAGATAGATAGATAGATGTAAACTTTATTTATCCCCAGGGGGAAATTCGTTTGTAGCAGCAGCAATTTACAGAGTAAAATATAACATGTTAGAATTCCAATATGGTACAGGAAATTACAATCAGTACAATGCACAATATCTACAGTACAATAAAATAACAGAGCAGATATTGAATTGAAGGAAGATTCATAAGAAATAAGCTAGAATAGAAAATAGAAATGCACAGTATATACCACATAGTGGTATTAAATACAATGAACAACTAGTAAACTAAACTAGACAACCTGGACAGTAGAGCCAGGATCACCAACAACAAGCAACAACTGTGTAGCGTTGTTGTAGTCACGTGAAGGACGATGATCTGGCCCGAGGTGTTTTATTATAGAGTCTAATAGCAGAGGGCAGGAATGTTTTTCTGAATCTGTCATGTGACAGCAGAGCTGGATCAGTCTGTTGGAGAAAGTGCTCCGCTGTCCCTGCAGGAGGTGGTGGAGAGGGTGGTCCGGGTTATCCAGTATGGATGATAGTTTCTTCAGTGACCTCCTCTCCACCACCTCTTCCAGACTGTCTTGTTTGCAGCCAATGATGGAGCTGGCCTTCTTAATCAGTTTATTAAGTCTGTTGGTGTCTCCGGCTCCAATGCTGCTTCCCCAGCAGACTATGGCGAAGTACAGTGCACTGGCCACAACAGACTGGTAGAACATCTCCAACATCTTGCTGCACACGTTGAAGGATCGAAGTTTCCTCAAGAAAAAGAGTCGACTCATCCCCTTCTTGTACACAGCGTTGATGTTGGTCTTCCAGTTCAGTCTGCTGTCGATGGAGACACCCAGGTACTTGTACTCCTCCACCATGTCCACATCCTCTCCCAGAACTCTCAGCGGTTGTGGAGCCGTCGTCTTCCTCCTGAAGTCGACCACCATCTCTCTGGTCTTGGTCACGTTCAGACGCAGGTGATTTCTACCGGCCCACTCCACAAAGTCATCCACTACTGCCCTGTACTCCTCCTCCCGTCCGTCCCTTATACACCGACCACTGCAGAGTCATCAGAGAACTTCTGCAGATGGCATGACCCAGAGTTGTCCTGGAAGTCAGTGGTGTACAAGGTGAACAGGAATGGAGACAGAACAGTCCCCTGTGGGGCTCCAATATCACTGACCACCACATCAGACAGCACACGGCCCAGTCGGACAAACTGTGGTCTGCCCGTGAGGTAGTCAGTGATCCAGGAGACGGTGGACGCGTTCACCCCCACCACCCGCAGCTTCTCCCTCAGCAGCACTGGTTGGATGGTGTTGAATGCACCGGAGAAATCAAAGGAAGTGATTCTCACAGAGCCACCGGATCCATCCAGGTGTGACTGAGCTCGTTGCAGCAGGTAGATGATGGCGTCGTCCTCTCCCACATGAGGCTGGTAAGCAAATTGCAGAGGGTCCAATGAGGATTTCACCTGCGGCCGGAGGCGGGCCAAGACCAGCCTCTCCAGCACCTTCATCACATGGGATGTGAGGGCAACTGGTCGGTAGTCATTGAGGCCAGATGGTGTCGTCTTCTTCGGTACAGGAACCAGGCACGACGTCTTCCACAGCACCGGGACTTCCTCCTGCTTCAGGCTCAGGTTGAAGAGGTGTTGCAGGACATTAGACAGCTGGATGGCGCAGGTCTTCAGGACCCTGGGGCTGATGCCATCAGGTCCCGCAGCCTTGCCTTGGTGGAGTCTCTCCAGCTGTCTTCTCACCTGGCCAGTCGTCACAGAGAGAGGGGGGGGGGGGGGGGGGGGTCATTATGTCGGTGGTGGCAGAGCCCTTTGAAGTGGAGGGCACTGAGTCCATGCAGCTCACCAGGGGGGACAGAGGGGGAGGTGTTTGGGAGGTGTGGTGTGAGGAGGAGACAGATGAGGGCTCAGAGCTAAACCTATTGAAGTGACAGTTTAGCTCATTGGCCCTCTCCAGGGAGCCCCCTGGTTGTCTGCCTCCCACCTTGAAGCCGGTTATCTGCTTCATCCCTGACCACACCTCCTTCACGTTGTTCTGCTGGAGTTTGGCCTCCAGCTTCCTCCTGTAGGTGTCCTTGCACTCCCTGAGCTTCACCCTCAGGTCACGCTGGACTGTCCTGAGCTCCTCCCTGTCCCCAGACCTGAAAGCTGCCTTCTTCTTGTTAAGAAGAACTTTCAGGTCACTGGTAATCCAAGGTTTATTGTTGGGAAAGCAGCGTACAGTCCGGGATGGTATGGCGGTCTGTTCGCAGAATTTAATGTATTCAGTGATACAGTCCGTCATGCTGTTGAGGTCCTCCCCGTGTAGTCCACAAAGCACATCCCAATCCGTTGACTCAAAGCAGTCCTGCAGGGCGTCGATAGCCTCCTGAGACCACCTCCTCACAGCCCTAGTGGTCACAGGCAGCCTCTGCACCAGAGGAACATACCTGGGTGTCAACAGGATCAGGTTGTGGTCGGACCTGCCAAGGGGGGGAAGGGCAGTGGCACTGTATGCATCCTTAGCATTAGCATACAGAAGGTCCAGAGTTTTATTGTTCCGGGTGTGGCAGTCAACATACTGGTGGAATGTTGGCAGGGCTTTATCCAGAGTGGTGTGGTTAAAGTCTCCCATAATAGTCAAGAACGCCCCTGGATGTTGAATCAGCAGTCCAGACACAGTGGAGTGGATGGTGTCCACTGCTTTCTCTGCATCAGCTGATGGGGGGACGTACACAGCCACAACAATGGCGGACGTGAACTCCCTCGGCAAATAATATGGACGCATCCCCACGGCCTGTACATGTAGTACAGTATAAAGTATAACATGTACCTCTGAGATGTAGTACAGTATAAAGTACTACATGTACCTCTGAGATGTAGTACAGTATAAAGTACAACATGTACCTCTGAGATGTAGTACAGTATAAAGTACTACATGTACCTCTGAGATAACTAACTGGTTTGAATCCTACTTGAAGGACAGAATACTTTGTGTCTGTAGCTGATTACACATCAGAGCTGACAAAAATGACATGTGGTGTTCCCCAAGGTTCAATACTGGGGCCTCTTCTGTTCAACATCTACATGCTTCCACTAGCTCAGATTATGGAAAACAACAAAGTGTGTTATCATAATTATGCAGACGACACACAAATCTACATAACTATGTCACCAGGGGACTATAATCCCATACAAGGGCTGGGTAACTGCATTGAACACATCAACAACTGGATGTGCCAGAATTTTCTTCAATTAAACAAAGATAAAACAGAAGTAATTGTTTTTGGTACCAAGGACGAACAATTGAAAATCACCGCTCAGCTTCAATCACTGATGTTAAAACCCACAAACCAAGCCAGAAATCTAGGTGTAGTTATGGATTCAGACCTCAACCTGAACAGCCTCATCAAGACAATTACAAAATCAGCCTACTATCACCTGAAGAATATATCAAGGATTAGAGGACTTATGTCTCAACAGGATTTGGAAAAACTTGTCCACGCATTTATCTTCAGCAGACTGGACTACTGTAACGGTGTGTTCACAGGTCTCTGTAAAAAGTCCGTCAGAAAGCTGCAGCTGATTCAAAACGCTGCAGCTCGAGTCCTCACTAAGACCAGGAGGGTGGATCACATCACCCCAGTTCTGATGTCTTTGCACTGGCTTCCTGTCCAACAAAGAATTGACTTTAAAATCCTGCTGTTGGTTTATAAAGCACTGAATGGTTTAGGGCCAAAATACATCTCTGATCTGCTGCTACCTTATGAACCATCCCGACCCCTCAGGTCGTCTGGGACCGGTCTACTTCCTGTTCCCTTATGAACCATCCCGACCCCTCAGGTCGTCTGGGACCGGTCTACTTTCTGTTCCCAGAGTCAGAACTAAACATGGAGAAGCAGCGTTCAGTGTTTCTGCTCCACATATCTGGAACAAAGTCCCAGAAAGCTGCAGGTCTGCTGAGACCCTCAGCTCCTTTAAATCAAGATTGAAGACTTTTCTGTTTGCTGCTGCCTTTAATTGAACCACACTCAATTAATATATTAATCAATTTCCTGCATTTCTGCATTTTACTACTGCATTTTATTTCTTACACTGTTTTTTAATGTTTTAATGAATGTTCTTAATTGTTTTTAAATACGCTGACGTGAAAGGAGTACAAGTGGAGACTGCACAATTATAACGGTATTTCCTTCGGGACCAAGCTCGTGCCAGGCACACACTAGAAAACAAAGATCCATAGGTGGTTTGTGTGTGGGTTGACAGAATTGGCAGTGTAGAGGTTTGAGTGCAGCGTAGATGATCTCTGGGAGACATCGATTTTTAATGGTTTTATGAATGAATGTTCTTAATTGTTTTTAAATCTCCTTTTCTTTTGTCTTATGTTTTGATGCTTTTAATGGTTTTATGTGAAGCACTTTGAATTACCTTGTTGAAATGTGCTGTACAAATAAACTTGCCTTGCCTTGCCTTGCCTTGAGATGTAGTACAGTATAAAGTACTACATGTACCTCTGAGATGTAGTACAGTATAAAGTACTACATGTACCTCTGAGATGTAGTACAGTATAAAGTACTACATGTACCTCGGAGATGTAGTACAGTATAAAGTACTACATGTACCTCTGAGATGTAGTACAGTATAAAGTAGAAGAATATGGGAACACTCAAGTTACTCAAGTACCTCAAATCGAGTTCTAAGTAAAAGTACGTAACAACATTCCACCACTGGTTAAGTGGAACATTAAAGGTGAGATGATGATGTCATCAGACTGTGAGCACATAAATACATATTAGTAAATATCATGATCGTATCTGTGAGGGTCTCCATGAAGAACCTGATCCACCAAACAGCGCTTTTAATAAATATCAGGAGGTTTCCCACCAGCTGGCTCGTACAAGTATTCAGTAAAGTCTGTG
The DNA here is from genome assembly GCA_028022725.1 of Lycodopsis pacificus. Lineage (NCBI taxonomy): Eukaryota > Metazoa > Chordata > Actinopteri > Perciformes > Zoarcidae > Lycodopsis > Lycodopsis pacificus. The sequence continues at coordinate 24,169,949 of CM051703.1, forward strand.
TTTCTATGTTAACAGTACATGTTTGGTGCATTAATTATATGCCGAATGTTTCACTAATGTGTTTATTTAGGAGGTGCATTAAGTTAAAGTACTTTTCAAGTTTGTTCGTGCGGAGAGCAAATCGGTATATATATATATATATATATATATATATATATATATATATATATATATATATATATATATATATGTATAGATCTATGTATAACCAGGTAAGGACTCACCTTAGCAGAGGCTGACGTCATGTCGGTGGAGGAGTTGCGGCTCTTTTCTTTAAACTTCTTCTTCTTCAGTCAAAAACAACAACACGAGAACACGCAGCTAGCTGCTAGCTACAGTTAGCTCCTGTAACGTTAGCGCGCTTCCATAGAGACCTCGAGCTGTGAGAGAAACACATCCGATCAGATTCATTGATCGGAATCAATACGGAGTGATTTCTATATTACAGATAAAAAATAATATATAAATATCGTAGAACAAAGACAGACGGGATATAAAGGGAATGTTTGCGCGACTTTGGAGGTTGAACGTTGAACTGAACGCCATTGGTCAGTCTTTCTTCTTCTACTTTTTTTGAGGTTTATTGGCGGTTGGGAAACAATAAATTAGTGCATTACCGCCACCAGCTGGTCTGGAGTGTGACTCAGGATGTCTAGTACTTATAGTATAAAAAAGAATAATAATAAATAAATAAATAGATAATAAAATATATATATATATACAATATATATATGTATATTGTTTATTATATATATGTATATATAATAATATATACATATATATGTATATTATTTATTATATATATATGTATATATATAATAATATATATATAAATAACATTATTATTGTGTATAAAAATGATAAAGGTCATAAAGTCATGATGTTACACACTCCAGTCCAGTAGGTGGCGGTAATGCGCCATAAGCGTTGGTTTATAGTCCGCCAATAAACTGAAAGAAGAAGAAGAACAAGAAGCGGAAGAGGAAAAGGAAGAAGAAGAAGAAGAAGAAGAGGATCAGATGATAAGAGTTGTGCGGTTTTTCATTGGTGAGTCTCAGAGGAAAAGGGCGGGGCGTGTCGAACTGAGCGCGTCTTTTCATTGGTCGTTGCGCCGTGGGGTCACGAGCGTTGTCGACTTTCTCCGAGTGAACCCGAGCGATGAGGATCAGCTGACCGAGAGACTCTAGTCGGAACATTTCTCGTTTCTAGTGAAACAAACGAACATAAGAACAAATCTTCTGACCGATCGATTAACCGAACACTGACATGCCGTCGCTTCTGTTCTGCGGGCCGAAGATGGCCGCGTGCGGGATAGTGATCAGCATCTGGGGGGTCATCATGCTGGTAAGAAATATGGAGGGGGCCGGCTATTTCCTGGAGTCATACTGCTTAGCGGATGCTTTTTATTGTAAATGAACGTGGACTGTTTTACAGTCCAGGTTTTTATTACGTCATCTCTCTGAGTGAGCTCGCGAGACATCCATCCGTTACACAGTAATCCTTCAACGTAAATGATATTCCAGTAAATAGACGGCGCTCACGTAGGCCCAAGCTAAATGTACATTTTATAACAATAATATAATATTACTGTACTGTATCACTGTTCTGATAATCAATCAATAATCAGTTCCGCTGTGGATCGATCAGTGATCTCGTGCTGATCACCTGTCTGTAATGAGCGGTGTGGCGGTGGCTAATGTCTGGGCTGTCACTCAAATGAATGACTCCTCTGAGGATGAGACGTTAGTCTTAAACATCATTATTATTATTCATGTTTCCGTGTAGTTTGGTTCCTGAATGGCATTGATAAACGGAGACATTATTTCTGATGTTAATGAAGTTATTGATCTTAAATATTGATTATTTGATCAGCTGATTAGATGAATGTTAAAGTATGTTCAGTCTTCTTCTGATTCTTCTTCCACCACGTTAAGCTTTATTAGAGTTATAATATAATCATTGAGGAACTGAAGAGGTAGAAGTGTTTGAAATGAGTCATGTGACTCATGTGAGGCTTCAGAACAGGAAGTCAGTTTTTCCACCAACAGAATAAATAAACCGGCTGTTGGTTTATTTACATTTAGGCTGTAATAAGGATTCATTATTTATTGTGTTATTTGATGATAAGTGTTTATACAACTTACCTTTAATTCTGCATCTCTGTTGTAAAATGAACCGTTTCACCTCATCAGTCTCATTAATTCATCGATTTCAACAGAAGTATCTCGTCTAAAACCAAATGTTTTGTTTTGTCTGATAAACAACAACAAACAAATAATAAACAATAAGTGAGAAAAGCTACAACCAGAGGACGAGTTTGTCTTCAACTGGTTCATTATGATTTATTATAAAGATATGTCTTCTTCGCTTTGGATTTTTAATAAACGTAATAAAAACGACATGTTGATAGTGTGAGCTACAGACTCTAACACATCCCGAGGGCCCCGGGCCTCGCGTCGATCCTCCCGAGGGCCCCGGGCCTCGCGTCGATCCTCCCGAGGGCCCCGGGCCTCGCGTCGATCCTCCCGAGGGCCCCGGGCCTCGCGTCGATCCTCCCGAGGGCCCCGGGCCTCGCGTCGATCCTCCCGAGGGCCCCGGGCCTCGCGTCGATCCTCCCGAGGGCCCCGGGCCTCGCGTCGATCCTCCCGAGGCCCCGGGCCTCATGTCGGGCCCCTCTGTTCTGACCTGCTGTGTCTCTTCTTCTAGGCGATGTTGGGAATCTTCTTCAGCGCCAAGTCGGCCGTGCTGATCGAGGACGTCCCGTTCACTGAGGAGGACATTCGTAACGAGTGAGTCGCTGTGAACAGAACGGCACTGATTACAATAGAATATATATATATTATAATATATATATTATAATATATATATATTATAAAATATATATATTATAATATATATATTTTATAATATATATATTTTATAATATATATATATTATAATATATATATATTATAATATATATATATTATAAAATATATATATTATAATATATATATATTATAATATATATATTTATATATTATAATATTTATTAAATATATATTACAGAGAAAATGTGACGGGAGACAAAAAAAACCCAGAACCTGCTTTGAGTTCAGCGGGTGAACAAACTACTGTTTATCAGATGAATGATTACGTTAAACATGAATATGTTGTTTATCAGATGAATGATTACGTTAAACATGAATATGTTGTTTATCAGATGAATGATTACGTTAAACATGAATATGTTGTTCTGCAGTAAAAACCCTCCTCAGAACATCTACAGTCTCTACAACCAGGTCGGCATCAACTGCTTCATCGCCGCCGGCATCTACGTGGCCGTGGGCGCCGTGTCGCTCTGCCAGGTCCGACTCAACAAGCGGCAGGAGTACATGGTCACATAGACCCCCCCCCCCCCCCCCACACCACGTCCTGTCCAACCGACCGTCTGTTAGAGCTGGTTGGTTGAGATTAAAGAAGTGAAGTCAGAATAATTTATTTTACGGTTAAACCTTTGATGTTTGTTGTTTGTGTGAAACGTTACATTCCTTCTGCTCCTTCCATTCATTTAGTTTCATGACTAGATTCTATTTAACGAGGAAACAAATGTGAATGAGTTGATGTTCCCTGAAAGCAGACGTTGGTTTGAGCTGCAGGTCTTCAGAATGAATCTAAATGTGTCTTTGATGTGGATCAAACGGAAACGTCTTCATTGTGACGAGTTCTGGTGGAAAATGCTTTGCAATAAAGTGTGTGTGTAAAAACAACTCTACGTTCAACGTCTTTATGTGCATGATTGGTTTAGATGTTAATAAAGATGTTTACACGAGGCAGGAAGAAGTTTTATACGACTTCACCTGAAAGTAAGAATCGTGTTTTGTTATCTCAGAATGAGTTCTTCATGTCTACATAGGGAGGGGGTCCTCTTCAGTCCATGTTTCCTACAGAAGCCCAGAATGGACAAACCAAACACCGACTCTAGACACAAAGCTTCACGTGTTGAAGCTGCATTCTCTCTAGTGGCCACCAGGGGGCGACTCCTCTGGTTGTATAGAAGTCTATAGAAAATGACTCTACTTCTCTCTTGATTTATTCCCTCAGTAAACATTGTAAACATGAGTTTATGTCTCAATCTCTAGTTTCAAGTCTTCTTCAATACAGCATGATGTTCATTTAGTACATGATGGTCCATTTAGAGTCACACAGACCATGAAGCAGGGGATGCTTTAGGGCGGGGCTACACGCTGATTGACAGGTCTCCAATAGACTATAAAGCAGGGGATGCTTTAGGGCGGGACTACACGCTGATTGACAGGTCTCTAATAGACCATAAAGCAGGGGATGCTTTAGGGCGGGACTACACGCTGATTGACAGGTCTCTAATAGACCATAGAGCAGGGGATGCTTTAGGGCGGGGCTACACGCTGATTGACAGGTCGACACCAGAGACGTATATACGGCGTCTGTACGTCTCCTCCTCAGTCCAGATATGCTCACTTCCTGTTCACTGGTCGCAAATGAAACCAAGATGGCGTCTGACAAAATGCTGAACTCGAGAGCAGCTCATGTTTTTGTTCCCGTAGTCTGAAGAACGGTAGTTATCATTTTCGTACATGCTTTTTCATCATTAAACTCTTCTTACACTTTTTGAATCAACTACATAGATTTCGAATATTGGCAGATTTCCAAAAAAAGTGATGGAGACTTCATTTTAGATCCATCAAACACACGTGTAATAATAAGTATTATTGTGATTATTAGTCTACATTATCACTATTATATAGAAATGTATATTTTAGTGCTGGGCAAGTTAACACGTTAATTAACGCGACCATTATTTTATCGTGCGTTCACGCATTTAAAAATTTTTTTTTTTTTGTTTTGTTTTGTTTTTTAATTGAGAGACAAGAGACAATACATATCCATAACAACAAGAGGACGACAAGAACAGTGGGATAAAAGCAGTCCAACCGACAGCAAACATCCTGTAGTCAGTTGTGTGAACGTGTGTGTGAACGTGTGTGTGTGTGTGTGTGTGTGTGAACGTGTGTGTGTGTGTGTGTACTTGAGCCTTATGAGATGGGAAAAAAATTAAAGAGAGAAGCTGCTGCTCTGCCTGGAGACGACTGGACGTCGCTGGTGACGTCACAGACTCTCACATGTTAGTGCAGCTCTACGCTGACATTCACCGTGAACGCATTCAAACGCACAGATCAGAGCGAAGCACTTTGAAAGTTAGCGGAAACATTAACGTGAGACAACATCCGGTTTCTTCAGACGAACATCCGGTTTTCAGAATAAGATATTGACCTTTCAAACGCTGCCCCGTTCATAAGGAACCTGCATTTGTGGGATGAGCAGCACAGCTGAGTATGTGGGTTGAGCCCATGAAAAATGTGCCAAATCTTCTCTGCCAAACAGCTTCTTCTGCTATACAATATATATATATATATATATATATTGTGACGGCCCAGGGCCATCAGGAAGATTGAAGGCAGCTGGCCAACGCCTTCGCCCTAAAGACCCGCCCATCCGGAGGAGGGCGGGTCTTCCCCTCTCACACCTGGTGTGTGAAAAGGAGCGTCTGACGGCAGTGGAACCTTCTGGCGCTCACGACCAGAACGCTCACTATTTGTTGCACATTTGAAATGTCCTGTCATTTGATCATTAAAAGTATTTGTTCGTTTAGCTCCGTGCCTGAGTCTTCGTGGCGTTTTGTTGTGTTTAAGAGCCGGACCATAACAAGACATATCAGCCTCTCCTGAAAGAGCTGAGGTTCTGTGGCTTAAAGAATTTCATCAGTGGTGATATTTGTAGTAGTAGAAGTTGTAGTGGAAGTATTATCAGTAGAAGTATTAGTAGCATTAGAATAAGTACTAGTAGTAGCAGTAGTGATATTTGTAGTTGTAGTAGAAGTATTATTAGTAGTCGAAGTATTAGTAATTAGAAGAAGTAGTGGAAGACGTACTATCAGTAGTCATAGTAATAGCTGTAGTATTGGTCGTAGTATTTAATATCACAGTAGTAGTAGTAGTAGTAATAGTAATAGTAATGGCAGTAGAAGATGTAGCAGTAGTAGTAGTACT
>CM051703.1:24181016-24206016 GCA_028022725.1 Lycodopsis pacificus
GAGCAAATAACTTTTAAAATGCTTGTTTTCTCAATGGAGTCTGGATGGATCGGTGCTATGCTAAGCTAACATTGTAGCAGCTCCATCAACACTCAACATAACGTCACGTAGGCGTAAATACGGCGTCTATTCATCGTTTGGACCGTCTGGTTTACACACACACACATAGTTGATCTGGTCTCCAGTAACAGGAGGCGTCGTAGAGCTCTGGTGAACAGACGGAAACAGGATTTACTTCCTGATTCAGTATCAGGACGTCAGTGATGACAGGAGGAGCATCTCAACGCTGACAGCCTATCGCGCCGCAGCACCCGCCCCAAATGCTCTCATTGGTTGAGACGCGTGATGACGCGATCCCAAGCCGGTCCTGATCAACATCCCGCCCCCTGTGACCCGCGATCTGTGTCTGTCTGTGTATTCAGAGCCAGAGAGCAACGGACGTTTTACCCCAACGGGTACGATGTCAATAGGGCCTTCGCCTTCGCCTTCGCCTTCCCCTTCGCCTTCGCCTTCGCCTTCGCCTTCGCGGCCCGACGTTGTCGGTTGCTCGGGCCCTAAAAACTGCGTTAACACGCGATAAAATAATTGTCGCCGTTAATTAATGCGTTGATGCGATAATAACGCGTTAACTTGCCCAGCACTAAAATATGTACGTATATATTTACATATATGAATATATATATATATATAAATGTGTGTGTGTGCGTTTTACTTTTCAGGGACGTCGAGCAAACCTGCATCAGCGGCCAAGAAGCCAAAACCTGCAGCTGGTATATATTATTATAAAGCATGTTCATGAGATCATCTGATATATGGAAGATTAAAACAAGTACAAATGTTTGTTTAACCTGAAAACCATCAACAGCGTTTGTTTCTTCCTTTAAAGGTCTGAAGAGCTGCCAACCTGACGAGGTGAGAATCAGAAGGGTTCACGATCAACACTCTCCTCTCACACTCCGCTTTCAACAGATACACATTTACCTTATTATCTACACACAGCAAACCTGTCAAAGATCTGACATCAGACTAACCAAGTACATTTACTCAAGTACTTTACTTGAGTATTTCTATTTACTGCCACTTTGTACTCAACTACATCTCAGAAGGAAATGTACTTTTCACTGCACTACATTGATCTGACAGCTTTAGTCACTCTGCAGATTCAAAGAATACAAAACAGATTCAACAAATAAAGAAATATTTGCTGTTATTGACATAAAACCTGATTGATCCTTGAGGGGGAATTCAAAATCGACCCAACTGCATATAAAGTCATGAAAAAGAGCTTCCACCACATTATTGTATCAATTGTTATCATCATTCCCTTCATGCCTCTTGGCATGTAGAGCAGCAGTCTTCCTCCCGTCCGTCCTGTCCAGTCTCTGGATGTTGTCCATGAGAGGTTCAGGCTCTGCATCTCCTCCTCCTCAGTTCTTCTCCGTGTGTTTCTTGGTCGGCCTCTTTCTCTTTTCCCTTCTGGTGTCCAATGTAAGGCTGTTCTTGTGATATCAGCAGGATCTTTTCTCCACACATGTCCTATCCATCCCCGTCTGCTCCTCATGAGGACGGTGTCCATGCTTTCGTGTTGGCATTGGTCCGACAGGTCTTCATTTGAGATGGTGTTTGGCAGAAGATGAGCAGTATCCTCCTTAAACTCTGGTGTGGAAGGTTGATAGTCTGTTGAGATCTTCTTGTGTCATTCTCCAGCATTCAGAACCGTACAACAGGTTTCATATTGATATCATGTATTATTATAGTAGAACAACAGGGTGGATGAAACACAGCTCTGATACGTTGAAGCTTGGTGTTGATGTGCACTCTGAAAGCCTTCCTGGCCTGATTGAGACGTTCTTGATGTCTTCATCTGCCCCGTCTGTCTGACAGCGCTGCCCAAATATGTGAACTCGTCCGTTTTAGGGAGATCTTCTCCGTTACCCTGAATTGGTGAGAGATCGGGAATGTTCAGAGTCATCACTTCCGTTTTCGTTTTGCTGATCTTCTGAGCAACATCACTGAGGCGGGATGTTTCCTCCTGCATGTTCGATGAGTATGTGAAAGAAGAGCGAGATCATCTGCATAGTCGAGATCTTCAAGTGATGGAGATCGTCCATCGAATGCCTCTATGCTGGTCTTCAGTTGTTTGTCTCATTACCAGTCAATGGTGATATTGAAGAGCAAAGCTGACATCACACATCCTCGTCTCACACGTTTTTACTTGGACTCTTTGGAGACTGTTTCCAACCCTACATGTGAAGTTGGTATAAAAACTTTGGCTCACATGAACCATATCTTCATGGATCCCATAATGCGCAATATACGCCAAAGGCTCTCACGGTGAATGGAGTCAAATGCTTTTCAAAGTCAACAAAGTTGATATCCAGTTCCCTCTGCCGCTCTGTGCACGGCTCTGTGACGCTACGTAACGTGAATATGTGATCGTTGCAACTTCTACCCTTTCTGAAACCTGCCTGTTCTTTTCGGAGATGTTGGTCTACAGCATCCGTTACTCGGTTCATAATAATCTTACTTGGTATTGACAGAAGTGTAATTCCACGCCAGTTGTTACAATTTCTTAGAGAACCTTTCTTTGGTAATTTGAATATAATATTAATTATTCTCCATCATGACATTTATTTTTGGTACTTTCAGAATTTGTTGATGTTGATAATTTTGTACTTTGACTTTAAATGCAAGACTTTTATTTGTAACATTGTAGTATTTCTACTTTTACTCACACGATCAGAGTATTTCTGAGCTTTCATCTGCTTGTGTGTATCTGTACATGAATACATGAACAGCCTTTGTGTAATTCAGTCTTTAAAATCATAATCCGTCATCAAACCTGTAAATAATGTTGTGGTTTGTTCAGATGGATCCTGTTGGAGCCGTGAAGACCAAACAGAAGACAGAATCCACCAAAACCACCAAAACCACCAAAACCAAGGTATCAGCCGGGACGCCTCTGTTCCATCGAGACGCAACACTCGTTTAAACACGTGTTCGATTCTCCTCGAAACAAAGCGTTATTGATTCGTGAGAATAGAGGAGTCACATTTTCTACAGCAGGATCTCCTTTAACGAATCACTCATCAAATAATGTAAAAGAAAGTCGTCCACGTCGCCGCATTGTCCGAACCAAGGATCGGCTGTTTGGGAGAAGAAGACTTCTCTGTAATCGTGTTTCGATCTTGTGGTTTGTTCAGATGGATCCTGTTGGTGCCAAGAAGCCCAAACAGAAGAATCTCTGAATCTTTCTTCTCCGTCTCTGAAACCAGCTGAATCCACCAACACCTCGGGAGCTGCAGTCTCTGTTCCATCCAACACCTGTTTCAAATGTGCTGGATTCGCTCTAAAGTCAGCTGCGTTTGTTTATTTCATACAAAAACGTTGTCAGTCTCTGGTCTTTAATCAGAATAGAATAGAATAGAATAGAATGTATACTATCTTTATCCCTTTAAGGGGGAAATTTGTCTCTGCATTTGACCCATCCCTAGGGAGCAGTGGGCTGCCAATGACAGGCGCCCGGGGAGCCGTTAGGGGTTCAGTGTGTTGCTCAGGTACACTTCAAAAACATTGTCAGTCTCTGGTCTTTAATCAGCTGTTAAATAGGAAATTAAAAAGTTCTAACAAAAAACCGACACGTATTTTGTAGAAGTCGAACGGGGGTGTGTGTGTGTGTGTGTGTGTGTGTGTACCTCTGTGACAGTGTGTGTGTGTGTGTGTGTGTGTACCTCTGTGACAGTGTGTGTGTGTGTGTACCTCTGTGACAGTGTGTGTGTGTGTGTGTGTGTGTGTGTGTGTACCTCTGTGACAGTGTGTGTGTGTGTACCTCTGTGACAGTGTGTGTGTGTGTGTGTGTACCTCTGTGACAGTGTGTGTGTGTGTACCTCTGTGACAGTGTGTGTGTGTGTGTGTGTGTGTACCTCTGTGACTGTGTGTGTGTGTGTGTTCTTACCCACTGGTGAGGCTGTAGAAGCCGTGACTCTGATTTGTGTTTTATGTACATTCTATACTTTTAAGGAAATTATAATCATGATACCGCTTGTACATCAAACCATGATTGTTGGAATGCTGTTAAGCATTCCAACAATCTTTATTCCACTATTTCTTCCGTCCCCCTGTTTCATCGCAACGCTTCTTCTCCTTCATATTTTAAGCTACAGCTATGACCACTGATCTCTTACAAATTGTAAACACATCCCTTCTCTCAGGTGTCTTCCCACAAGCCCTAAAAACTGCAGTTATTAAACCGCTCCTAAAGAAGGCTAGTTTAGACTCCGCAACGATGAAAAATTATAGGCCAATATCAAACCTCCCATTTTTAAGTAAAATAATTGAAAAAGCGGTTTTCCAACAGCTGACCAACTTCTTGGCCGTAAATAACTGCTTTGATGTTTTCCAGTCAGGCTTTCGACAGCACCACAGCACTGAAACTGCTCTTGTTAAGGTTTTCAATGACATCCACTTACACATAGACAATGGCAGAAGTTCAGTCTTAGTGTTACTGGATCTCAGTGCTGCATTCGACACGGTCGACCATGCCATACTCCTAGAAAGACTAAAAATCTGGGTGGGACTCTCTGCACAGCACTTAACTGGTTTGAATCCTACTTGAAGGACAGAGAATACTTTGTGTCTGTAGCCGATTACACATCAGAGCTGACTAAAATGACATGTGGTGTTCCCCAAGGTTCAACACTGGGGCCTCTTCTGTTCAACATCTACATGCTTCCACTAGCTCAGATTATGGAAAACAACAAAGTGTGTTATCATAATTATGCAGACGACACACAAATCTACATAACTATGTCACCAGGGGACTATAATCCCATACAAGGGCTGGGTAACTGCATTGAACAAATCAACAACTGGATGTGCCAGAATTTTCTTCAATTAAACAAAGATAAAAACTGAAGTAATTGTTTTTGGTACCAAGGACGAACAATTGAAAATCACCGCTCAGCTTCAATCACTGATGTTAAAACCCACAAACAAGCCAGAAATCTAGGTGTAGTTATGGATTCAGACCTCAACCTGAACAGCCACATCAAGACAATTACAACATCAGCCTCCTATCACCTGAAGAATATATCAAGGATTAGAGGACTTATGTCTTATGTTTTTAATGGGTTTCTATGGAGAAGATTTTTAAATCCTCTTAAACTTCTTCAACTTTCAAATCCATTAACTTCCTCATACTTTCAGCTACAGACACCATTTGAAAACAGAAAACCCTAAACTATTGCCGCATAATTCAGCTTTCCGATATCTTTTCAACTTTTTGAACTGCAGCAATTTAACTTTTATGATTTTTCAGCCCTTTTCTGACTTTATAATGGGTGTGTATTGCGCAGCTTAGAGTGCGTGATGTCACCGCTAGAGTGAAGAGCAGCTTGAGATTCTTGTGAAAAAAACATTTGTGTTTTGCCACTGTGTCCACAATCTTCACGCATAATTTCTGGATGTAAAAGTAGCTAATATTGTCCTTGTCGTAGAAACATTACTGTGGAATCCCACAGATTTCCACATTTGACACAGAAGCCATTAATTGAGAGGAAAACCAACTTTCTGCTCCATAGAGACCAATGTTAAATTTTGCTTCAAAAACATCAACTTCAAACCTTTTTATTCAGGAAAGCCTTTCTGGCCTAAATCACTGTCAGTTATTTCTTTTGTGTCTCTGTTCATTCACTGGTTTTTATTTTATTATAGTTTATTTATTTATTTATTTTTTTTAACTACGGTATGTTTTAACTATGCTTTTTACTATGTTTTTACTATGTACTGGCTCTGTGGCACTCAGATTTTTTTTTAAATGAAAAGTGCGTTATAAATAAAATACATTATTATTATTATCTTCCACAGAACACGGTACCCCATTTCTAGATCGCCAGTTAAGCCACATTTTTTAAACTACAGACACAATTTTTACAGGATCTGTTCGTCAACTCAGCCTCCCTCTCAATTATTAATATCGGAGCAATAGGAGCTACGGTTATGGGAGTTTTGATGATTTGTTTGAGAGGTGTCTCCCTGTTTTATCTCCATGAAATGGCTTCAGGCACACAGGTGTTCACGATTGAGCCAATTAGTGATGTTCTCACACACACACACACACACACACACACACACACACACACACACACACACACACACACACACACACACACACACACACACACACACACACACACACACACACACACACACACACTTCTAACTGAACTGCTTGTGATGAAGCCTGTCATTTAATAACCTCTGTTTATGTGTGTCAAACATTATGATTATGTCTCCTCTCCCCCTCCCCCACCCAGTCCCACCCTTTCAAAATAAAAGCCTCATGGATTAACTATTTAAACATTAAACTCAAAATTAGGCTTTTTTGTTGAAAAAATGAATGCTCTTACTAATACTGCGACAACTACTACTGCTGCTAGTATTACTACTACTACTGCTGCTACTACTTCTACTACAACTTTTGCTGTTGCTACTATTACTAGTGCTATTACTGCTACCATCAATATTATTACTACCACTACTGCTATTACTACCACTACTACTATTACTTATACTACAACTGCTACTACTGCTATTCATGCTACTACCAGTACTAATACTACTACAGCTATTAGTACGACTGCTACTAGTACTACTACGACTTCAAATACTGCCATTACTTTTACTACTACTACTGTTATATTAAATACTACGACCACTACTACAGCTCTTACTACTACTACTACTGATACTAGGCTACTACTTCTGAATACTAATACTTCTTCTAAATACTAATACTTCTACTACTAATGATACTTCTACAACTATGACTTCTACTATTACAAATATCACTACTGCTACTACTTATTCTAATGCTACTAATACTTCTACTAATAATACTTCTACTACAACTACAACTTCTACTATTACTACAAATATCACTACTTCTGAAATGTGTTTAAGCTACAGAAATTGTTCAAATATCAAAGTGTTCAGCTCTTTCAGGAGAGGGCTGCTTTGACTTTTCATTTTTGTAATCTTTAAACTTTTTGAATGAAGCTTTTTGCAGTTTTCTTTTGAATGGGATCTCTGTGGAGAAAATCTTCAAATCCTGTTATACTTCAACTTTCAAAGCCTTCTTCTTCCTCATACTTTCAGCTACAGACACCATAGTTAGACATTTCAACGAGAAGGTTCTTCAGCAGTGCAGTTTAAATGCTTTCGGGCTTCAACATTTTTCAGACAGATAGTCTCCCATTTCTTAATTTTCAGCAATTTTTTCACAATTCATTTCAGCTTTCAGCATTCCAACGCATTTTCAGCAGGAAATGCTTTTTCTAGTTATGATTTACTGTTGAACCCGTTAAGATGTTACTGCCGAAATGATTATGACGCAATGATGACGTCAGGGCGTTAACTCTTTATGGAGACCTCACCTGAGGACGTGCAGGTGTGTTTTTTCGACTAGAGAGCGGAAGGGCGAACTATTTTCAACCGCACTACGAGACGAAGCGGGTTTTCTGTTGGACTTGCATGCGCTTCCGATGCTGATCTGGAATGAAAGAACGCTTTGACGTGCCGCTACGCGAGAACGCGCGTTAACCGACCGCGCTCCTCCAGAGGCCTCTCAGGTTACAGGTACTTTTGGTGACGTCACCGAGTTATACATTTATGTCACAATGGAGTCAGAGGAACTAAAGGTTTTGGGCTTCCGGAGAATCGTAAAGCAAATTAGACTCGCGATAAATGAAACTACGCCGGCAGCGATCGAGGTGGAATCAATATTTAATATCAGGAAACAGCCTGAAGAACCAACAGACGCGGTAACGCCAGCTGCAGGTAAACACAGGACTCTTTCCCTCCAATGAGATCCAAAACACACACACTGTTTATTTCTTTATTAAAAAATAACAAAATCAGGAAACATGGCGCACACACACGCACACGCACACACACACACTTGAGGAACAGATGTTTTACTTCGACAGTTCTTCTGTAACAAAAAGAAAAATGACCGGCCGACGGATAAGAGGAGAGTTTCATTCCAAAACACTTTGCATCCAATTTATTAATAATTAAAGGTGGAGAATAAAAACAACCTGATATTCCCAGTTTGATTTTCCAAAAATATACAATATTTATATAATTACATGGAGTGAAATCTCTGACTGGCAGCTCGTTTTTGGGAGGAAACTCTTCACTTTGGAAAAACTGACGATCAAACTGAACCCAAGTGCTGATAAAACAACAACACTTTGTTTACACACACACACACACACACACACACACACACACACACACACACACACACACACACAAATCTACAAAAATAGACCACGAGGCATTTTATATGTTTAACTCCAAAAAACAAAAGCCACGTTGTGCACGTCGTCACCGCTCGTCTTCCACATTCAGACAGTCGTCTTTATTCACACGATGCTAAGCTAACGGCTGCTTTTTGTTCACGTACATCATAAAAAACAAATCTTTGAATGAAAACAATGAACGAACCAGACGAGGTTTTCTTCTTCTGGTTTTGTCGGAACTAATCGATGACGCGGCACTTTCTTTGGGGGGTCAGAGGTGAAACGAGTAACTGAGGTCACATTTAAACGCTCACCTGCAGGTACAACAATAAGTTTATTCACATACATACACGTATGTGAATGAACACGCTACTCAACTAAACTCTGTTCAAGACGGAAATAAGTCGGGTTCATGGGGAGAACTTTAAAAATAACCAACAGAACGTGGACATTTGACCTACTGTACTTCAAATGCAGAGGTTCTGCTGCTCACGGCTTTCTATTCCAGACTCTTGAACTGGACCAGGACCCCGTCCTTTAAAGTCAGGTTCCGAATAAAAGGGAGGAACGAGGAGTAACTTCATGTCACTTGTTTCTCTTTTAAAATTCTCCCCTGAAGAAGAAGAGGAAGAGGGAGAGGGAGAGGAAGAAGGAGAGGAAGAGGAATGACGTATCGCAGCTTTACGTCCGTCTTCAGAACAAACTCCAGAATCAAGTCGTAGAACTGTTTTCTCTCGACTCGTCTCCGTTTGTCTTTCGGCTGCTTTTTTATATATATTTTTTCTAACTGGCCTCGGCCGTCGTGCGCTCTCATTGGCCGACGATGAGCTGCCGTCCTGCGCTCTCATTGGCTGAGGATGAGCTGTCTCAGGTAGGACTGCGTGAGTCCTCTCAGCTCCTCCAGCGTGTAGTCCTCCGGCATCGGCAGCCGGCTGATGTGCGGTGCCAGCAGGCCGAGCGGGACGCCGAGGGAGTCGGAGCCGTCGCCCTGCTGGAGGGTCAGCACCACGCGCAGGATGTTAGCCACGCGCTTCGCCATCTCTGCAGGAGGAGGAGGAGGAGGAGGCTTAGTTAGAGGTGTTTTTGAGTCGTGGAAGCAGCTCACCTCACATCGTCTCCTCATTCTCCAAGCACCGGACATGGGGCGACAGAGCCGTCTCCACATCTGCCCCTCCCTCTGGAACTCTCCCCAAACACATCCGAGGCTGCACCGACCTCTCCACATTCAAATCACAACTCACCTGTTCACAACCGCTTTAATGTCCGACTATTATTGTGCACTTTGTTTTTAGTGTATTGTTTATATACATGATGATTTTAATGTAAAGTGTCTTTGAGTGTCAAGAAAAGTGCTATATAGATATATATAGATAGCTAGAGATAATTATACACATGACATCACATCCTCTGGTGGTGCGAGTCTCTCTTCAGGTTTCTGTGCAACTTTAAGCTTCTAAAGTTCTCTCTGACCGTCGGCCAATCAGAGGCCAGGAGCCGCTGTGTTCTGTCACCTGATTGGGCGAGCCGGTCTCTGGCGGAGCTGCAGGGCAGCAGCTCGATCCTGCTGCACAGAGACGTCACGTCGCCGTGGAGACGCTCCAACTCGTAACCGGCGGTTTCCATCTGGAACACACAGGAAGTGACTTTGTGTTGGCAGCATGCCAACGCGTTGGCAGCATGCTAACGCGTTGGCAGCATGCTAACGCGTTGGCAGCATGCTAACGCGTTGGCAGCATGCTAACGCGTTGGCAGCATGCTAACGCGTTGGCAGCATGCTAACGCGTTGGCAGCATGCTAACGCGTTGGCAGCATGCTAACGCGTTGGCAGCATGCTAATGCGTTGGCGCGTGACGAGCAGAGCACTTTGGCTTCTACTCATCTTCATTGCACATTAAAATAACCCTTTCAAAATAAAGGTGACGCTTCAGTACCTGCTGGATGTCCTGCAGGGTCTTGATAACACGGATGTAGTCCAGGTAGACCCCTCCCGCCGTGTCCCAGTCCTGGATGGTGGCGCTGTGTTCAGGGACCGCCAGCCCCTCCAGGAACTCCAGCAGGTAGTCGTGGTTGTCGTTGATGATGCAATCTATGGGAGGACGGGAGGGACAAGCTTAATGTGACGCTTCCTTTAGAAGAGCATGAAGGACAAACAGAACCACGGTGCTTTCTTCTGCGCTCATTCAAGGGTCCGTCTGTGTGGTTCTAAAGGGACAGACCTGAGGCC
Organism: Lycodopsis pacificus; assembly: GCA_028022725.1. Taxonomy (NCBI): domain Eukaryota; kingdom Metazoa; phylum Chordata; class Actinopteri; order Perciformes; family Zoarcidae; genus Lycodopsis; species Lycodopsis pacificus. Next base: position 24,191,544 of record CM051703.1, read on the forward strand.
AGGTGTTGGATGAGCAGCCGGTGACACTGGCTCCAGCACCCGGCCCGGTACAGGTGCAGCGCCTCCAGATGGCGGTCGGCGTCGCGGCGTGCTCGGGTGGCCTTGGCCTCGTGGATCCACTGCTCTGGGATCAGCAGCCGCTCCGTCAGGAAGCGCTCCCTCCGCAGAGACTCGTCCGTCTCCTGCAGGCGGCAGTGCAGGGTCAACATCGCCCTCACCGCTCGCTGCCTCTGACTGGAGACAGCCAAACACCACAGAAGAAGACAGAATCAGGACGAGAAGGACGTGAGGACATAACTAGAGACCACAAGTCATGTTTACTGAGGTAATATACAAGTCATTTTCTCATAGACTTCCAGAGGAGTCGCCCCCTGGTGGACACTAGAGAGAATGCAGCGTTAACACTTGAAGAACCGGAGGCTGTCTCATGACGCTGGACCTACGTGTGGTCGGGGATGTGCAGCAGGATGAAGACGGCCATGTGCCAGAGCCCGGCGCTCTCCAGCTGGGCGGCGTAGCTGGCGTGGAGGAGTCCCTGCCGCGAGGCGCTCAGGTGGCTGTAGTGCAGCGCCTGCAGGACGCCCCACAGGTGCCAGCTCAGACGGTAGTCCAGACGCTCCCAGCTGACGGTCAGAGGGTCCAGCAGCTGCTGCAGGCTGTAGTGTCTACACACAGACAGAGGAGCACCGGTGAAACCAGCAGCCCGGCTCGTGGGGAAAGTCCTCTAAAAAGATCTAAGACCTGAATGATGTATGATGAGAGAGGGCTGCCTGTGTAGAGTGCAGGACTCTCACACTACAGCAGGGCGTCAAACGGATCCGGCCGCCACGTCATTTCATGTGGCCCGCGAATCCGCCAGCAAAAAAAAAAAAGAAAAGTTAGACGTGAAAATGAAAGTATCCCCACGGTCGAAATGATGAGATAGAAAGCTGAAGTGACGAGACAGCATGTTGTCTGTGTGCGACATTAAAACGATCACAACAGCTGGACAGCCAGAGAGAGGATTCCAACAAGTGATCGTGCCTTTCTCAACATGCGCACTTCTCTGGACTCGTGGACTCGTGGACTCGTGAAACGTCAGTCTCAGCCCAAGTGTTCCAGTTCAAAGTTCACATCGAGCCAAGCACGGTCCTCATGCCCGGATGTGGCTCCGCCCATTTTACCGGGATGCATCGGAGGCGACTTGTCTGTACTTGGGACAGCCAAATATCCCAGAATGCATTTTGCACCAGCAACAGGAAACAATGGCGGAGGAGAAATCACACAACTGGACGTTGAAACTTTCTAAATACACAGAAGTCACAGAAAGTCATTTTAGGATGTTTTGAGGCGAGAAGTTAGTTTAAGCACCAAATCTGTGGTCGGTTTGTCAAGAATCAGCCGATTTAAACATCTGCTCCGACGATTTCAGAGATGTGAGGTGACGCTAGCGGGATCTGATCCACATACATATATTTATATATATATATATATATATATATATATATGTGTGTATATATACACACACACACACACACACACACACATATATACACACACACATATATAATTGTATGGATGTATATGTAAATAATAATATATCATGTTTGATTTTAAACGGAAACAGCAGGGTTGTCATATTTAGTTTGATTGTAAAAATACTTTACAGAAACAAACGGATGAAACTGAGACCAGCTGAGGTGGTGATGTCATCAAGTAAGCTGCTGTTCCAGTTGTCTGTACTGCAACAACGAATCGATGAAAATCGATGATTAAAAGATTTTGCAACGAATTTCATTATCGATTCGTTGTGTCGCGCGATTATTACGCCACTCAACACGTCGCGGAGATGTTTGAGTATAAATAAAAAATTGAGCGTTAGTACGTGTTGTGGAAGTCACAGATATCAGGAAACTAAACTAAAGATGTTCGGAGTCGTTACATTTACAACCGGCCCTTTGAGGCCCGTGATGCTGATGTGGCCCCAGAGTGAAGATGAGTTTGACACCCTGCTCTACAGTGCGCAGTACTCTGTCTGTGAGAGTACTTCCTGTGCCACAGCACACTGAATAACTTAAAGTCAACAGGTGAGCTGGTTCACCTGTCACTGTAGAGTTTGAGCAGGTGGAAGCAGAGGTCGTGCAGCGGCCGTTTAGGCTCCGCCTCCTCATCCTCCAGGTCCAGCGGCTCTGCCTCCATGTACGGAGGAAGGGGGGGGCAGGCGTACTTCCCCCCCTCACATGAGCCCTGCAGGACAGAAGCAACCACAGAGATGAGACGAGAGAGACAGACAGACAGACAGAGACAGACAGACAGACAGGAAGCAGCAGCTCACCTGGAAGGCGTCTTCATATCCTTTGAGGGCGTCGGCTACGGAGGCCGTAGGCGGCAACATGAACCAGAGGTGAACGGCTACGCAGCGCTTCCAGTCCAGCTCGGAGCAAACGTTCACCACAGAGTCGGAGGACTGCCACACCTGGAGGCCGGCCAGGAAGGAAACGAAGGCATGTTGTGTTCTTTTCTTTTTGACACTGACCACTCTTACCTTACATGGAGATGCTAAACATGCATACATGCATTCTGTTTTAAATCCATACAGATGCACATCTATGAATATACAGGAATTAAAACCGCCAATATCAACCTTGTGTCTACCGCCATCAAAACAGGAAGTCAGCATTAAAGTAGTAAAGCCCGCCTCCTGCTCGATTTGATTGGCTGTGACATTGACGGGCGGTTGCTGCTGAACTGTTTCTAGAGCGTTTAAAACCTGAAAATGACGTTTCCCTTGAAATGATTCCGGGAAGCTTTGAACCACATTCACAGTAAAAACAACGTTCCGAGTCTAAAACAAACTGATCCGTCACGTCTGAGGAGCCGGTGAACCGCATGAAGTATCTGAGCATCAACACAGGAGCTGAAAGGTAACGTGTGCGTACGGGTTTCCCGGAGAGCAGCGTGAAGATGCGCAGCCGTTCCTCGGGCAGGTAGCTGTCCGTCTGCATGCGGTTCCAGTCGGCGAGCTGGAGGGCCAGCAGGTCTCTGCAGTACTGAGAGCCCACGGCCTGGGACAGCAGCAGGGACAGACGGTGGTCTCCTGGGGACAGACGGTTAGGGTTAGCAGGGACGCTAGCAAGGGACGCCAACAGGTCCGTCCGTCTCTCCTCACCTTCCTTCTGAGCCAGTCGGCAGGCCTCACTGATGCGGTTCCCCGTCAGGTAGCTGAAGATGGCGTCCGTGTGACGACCCTTGGCCGCCAGCGCCACCTCCTCCTCCACCCTGCGGGCGGCTCCGCGGGACAGCCAGGCCGAGAAGGTCCGCCTCCTCTCCAGCTGCTGCTCGTACTCGTCGGGCGTCTCCGGGTCGGCGGGGCCCAGCCGGCCCCACAGCGCCTCACACAGGGTCCAGACCTCAGACCAGTAACCCAGGAGGGCTGGAGGGGAGACTCACGAGTCAGAAACATACGTGTGCCGCTACGCTAAGGCTACGCTAAGGCTACGCTACGCTAAAGCGACGCTAAGGCTACGCTAAAGCTACGCTGACACTACGCTAAAGCTAAGCTACGGCTCAGCTAAGCGGTACTCAAGATATTGTATTTCAGTAGAAGTAGTAATACTACAGTGTAAAAGTATAAGCATCAAAATATACCGAAAGTAAAAGTACTCATTCGACAGAATAATACATATTATTGATGCTTTATTGCTGCAGCTCATTTGAATGATTTGATATAATCGAAAATAAAATAGAATTTATTAGTTAAATATTTCATTCTATTATATTTTGTATTGTTAATGAATGTAACGCAGTAAAAAGACAATATTTCCCTCTGAGGTGCAAGTAGAAGTACCTCAGACGTGTACTTTTACAGTACGTGAGTAAGTATTGTCAGCAGAAGCTGTAACGCGTGAACAGTCTTACGCTCGGCGTCTCCGCGCTGCTCGCTCAGCTCTGCGATCCACTCGGCGTACTCGTGCAGCGCCGCTACGCCGGGCCGCGGTCGGACCAGCGGGCAGGCGGAGGCGTCGGTGGAGTCGATGGTGCTGTGCTTCAGACAGATCTCCAGGGGGCGCTGCAGCACCGACCGGCTGTCCTCTTCATCCTCCTCCTCCTCGCTGGTCTTCACTGGAGGCACCAGACCCACCAGCTGCTCCAGAACCACCTTATAGGGGCTCTCCGTGAGCCTGAGGACAACCACAGATCAGCATCTTCATGTTACCGTGGTTATTACTTTATTTCTGTGTAAAACCGTTCCTCACGGTTTGCTGCGGCCGGGTTTGGGCAGGAAGCTGAAATCCGTCCCGGTGAGTTCTCGGCGGTCGGCCGGCGGCGAGCTCAGCCGGTGGCCGCAGTGAGCGAGCGTCCAGCCGGGACCCCAACCCACCCGGAAGGAGCGACCCGCAAACAAGCCGGCGTCCATCAGCAGACTCCCCTACAGCAGCAACACACACCGTGAGCGAGGAGCCCTGAGGAGCTCCAGAAGAGCCAAACGTTCAATATTTGACTCAGTTTGGTTTCACATTGTCGTGTTTTGTCCGATATTTCAGCGTCGTTTGAACCCCAAACCCCAACGATGGCACGGAAAACCATGTTTACTTCAAACAATCTCCAAAACGACGCCGTGTATTACAGACTGTCCTTAAACGCATCATGTGCTACAGACATCGTTCACTCCGAGCTCTCCTCGTGTTAGACCAGACACTATGTGTAACAACCAGACGCTGCTGTATTTACCATGTATGACGTCATGTTGAGTGTTGATGGAGATGCTACAGTGTTAGCTTAGCACCGATCAATCCGAACTCCATTCAGAAAACAAGTATTTTAAAAGTGATTTGTCGTCTTCTTAACAGAACATGAATTCAGACTGTCAGACAAATCCGCATCGTTTTGGTCGGTTTATTGCAGTTCAATCACGACTAAATGTTTATTTGTGTTCTTACAGAAGCAGTGACCCGGCCGACGTGCGACTGGTTAGAAACCGTGAAGACTCTCCTGATGATGTCACGACTATCGGTTATATCTTTGTTTACCCGAGATCAATAAACAACAAACCTTCCCCTGAGTGACCGACTCCTTGAGGGCCACGGGGCCGCCCAGCCGCCGGACGCCGACCGTCCTGACCGAAGGCTCCGGGGTTCGGGGGGGCAGCAGAAAGGACGAGGGTCCCGGCCCGGCCCAGTGAGACGAGCGGGGGGGCTCTTTAGCTGCCGGAGACCCCCGAGTCAGAGGAGGAGAGTCCGACATCTGAGAGAAGAGGCCGGAGGTGAACCGAGCCTGAAGGAGACCCCCCACTGTGGAGGGAGAGAGAGGTCATCACCACCACGCTGCTGCTCTGTATACTATCATCACCACCACGCTGCTGCTCTGTATACTATCATCACCACCACGCTGCTGCTCTGTATACTATCATCACCACCACGCTGCTGCTCTGTATACTATCATCACCACCACGCTGCTGCTCTGTATACTATCATCACCACCACGCTGCTGCTCTGTATACTATCATCACCACCACGCTGCTGCTCTGTATACTATCATCACCACCACGCTGCTGCTCTGTATACTATCATCATCATCACCACCACGCTGCTGCTCTGTATACTATCATCATCATCACCACCACGCTGCTGCTCTGTATACTATCATCATCATCACCACCACGCTGCTGCTCTGTATACTATCATCATCATCACCACCACGCTGCTGCTCTGTATACTATCATCATCATCACCACGCTGCTGCTCTGTATACTATCATCATCATCACCACCACCACGCTGCTGCTCTGTATACTATCATCATCATCACCACCACGCTGCTGCTCTGTATACTATCTTCATCACCACGCTGCTGCTCTGTATACTATCATCACCACCACGCTGCTGCTCTGTATACTATCATCACCACCACGCTGCTGCTCTGTATACTATCATCATCATCACCACCACGCTGCTGCTCTGTATACTATCATCATCATCACCACCACGCTGCTGCTCTGTATACTATCATCATCATCACCACCACGCTGCTGCTCTGTATACTATCATCATCATCACCACCACGCTGCTGCTCTGTATACTATCATCATCATCATCACCACGCTGCTGCTCTGTATACTATCATCATCATCACCACCACCACGCTGCTGCTCTGTATACTATCATCATCATCACCACCACGCTGCTGCTCTGTATACTATCTTCATCACCACGCTGCTGCTCTGTATACTATCATCATCACCACGCTGCTGCTCTGTATACTATCATCATCACCACGCTGCTGCTCTGTATACTATCATCATCACCACGCTGCTGCTCTGTATACTATCTTCATCATCACCACCACGCTGCTGCTCTGTATACTATCTTCATCATCACCACCACGCTGCTGCTCTGTATACTATCTTCATCATCACCACCACGCTGCTGCTCTGTATACTATCTTCATCATCACCACCACGCTGCTGCTCTGTATACTATCTTCATCATCACCACGCTGCTGCTCTGTATACTATCTTCATCATCACCACCACGCTGCTGCTCTGTATACTATCACCACCACGCTGCTGCTCTGTATACTATCACCACCACGCTGCTGCTCTGTATACTATCTTCATCATCACCACCACGCTGCTGCTCTGTATACTATCATCACCACCACGCTGCTGCTCTGTATACTATCATCATCACCACGCTGCTGCTCTGTATACTATCATCATCACCACGCTGCTGCTCTGTATACTATCATCACCACCACGCTGCTGCTCTGTATACTATCATCACCACCACGCTGCTGCTCTGTATACTATCTTCATCATCACCACCACGCTGCTGCTCTGTATACTATCTTCATCATCACCACCACCACGCTGCTGCTCTGTATACTATCATCATCACCACGCTGCTGCTCTGTATACTATCTTCATCATCATCACCACCACGCTGCTGCTCTGTATACTATCATCACCACCACGCTGCTGCTCTGTATACTATCTTCATCACCACGCTGCTGCTCTGTATACTATCTTCATCACCACGCTGCTGCTCTGTATACTATCTTCATCACCACGCTGCTGCTCTATATACCATCTTCATCATCACCATGCTGCTGCTCTATATAATATCGTCATCATCACGCTGCTCTATATAATATCTTCATCATCACCATGCTGCTGCTCTATATAATATCTTCATCACCACCACCACGCTGCTGCTCTATATACCATCTTCATCATCACCATGCTGCTGCTCTATATAATATCGTCATCATCACCACCACCACCACGCTGCTCTATATAATATCTTCATCACCACCACCACCATGCTGCTGCTCTATATAATATCTTCATCATCACCACCACCATGCTGCTGCTCTATATAATATCTTCATCATCACCACCACCATGCTGCTGCTCTATATAATATCGTCATATAATATCTTCAAGGCACTAAACTAAAATAAAACAGGAAGTGGGCGCAGGTGAGTGTTCTGGTACCGCAGGGTCGGCTCTGAGTTCCCGGTACGACGAGTCGAGGAGACGAGACGTCGACCTTCATCGCTCTCTGGTCCTGAAACATGTCGCTCTCCTCCTCATCCTCAGCGAACAGAGACGCCTTCATGATCTGCAGACGAGAACACGTGAAGGTTCAACGCGGCTTCATTCAGGCCGACCGTACTTCCTGTTTGCGGCCCGTGGCTCTACCTGGAGGGTGTGAGGGTTGATCCCCAGAGAGGACGCCATGTGGCCAGACGCAGAGACGCCGTCGTGCTCCGCGGGGATCGGACCCCCGAGCTTCCCGCTCGTCCAGTCCGTCTCCAACGCCGGCAGGTCGTCGTCCTCTCCTCCCAGCATGCTCTCTGTCGGGAAGCTCTGGGTGATGTCGGCCATGTCGCTGTCCAGCTCGGCCACGCCTCCTGTGATCTCCACGGCAACAGCAGACTACACACACACACAGTTCAGGTGTTTACGTTGAAATTGTATGCATTTTAAACTTGGTTATATTTAGTTATTTCTCCTCTAACTTCCTGGTTGTTTTTGTATTTGAATAGTTTAACTGGTCCGTGAAGCACCTTTAGGTTTCCTTCGTATTGTAACAGATAATAAATGAATCGTTAGTGTTTATCGTAGGTTTCATGTTTACAGAAGGAACACAAAACATTTTTGTGCTTGTTAAGTTACCACAAGTTATTATTGACAGTGATGTTGGCTGATTGCTGATAAACGATCCACTGAACTCATTATCAAAATAAATATCTTATATTTAATAAACTGAAAAGAAGAATCTACCAACAGACAAGAAATGTTTAATCTCTGCAGATTAAAATATTACCACAAACTTTACAGACCAAAGATTAAAAGTCTTCATAAACTTTATTCGAGTTTTCATTAAATGCATAAAATATAAATGAATACACTTCATGTCACATCTGGAAGCAGCTGAAACGTATTTATGCTCTGAAGCAGATGTTTAACATGACAAACTTTAAGAGCAGAAACTCTTAATAGTAATAGAATAATAAAACAGCAGATCTGTAGAAGTCCTGAAGAACTAAAACCGTAAAACATTAACGTCTGATCAGAAGGTTCCCCGAGTAGAGAAAATACTTTGAGTTAAGGTTTAAGTACCATTTATACATCTGTGTGTGTGTGTGTGTGAGAGAGAGAGACAGGTTAAGTGTGTACTGGAGTTCAAACTGAAGCAGCATAATAATAATAAACAGATCAAAGTTGATATAAACCCTTTCCAGCACTATAAAATGAAGACCGGTAGCTTTAACTCGAGGAACATTAAAATGTTACGTTAGTAGCAACATTCCTGATGAAATGGGTTCGGGCGCTGTGATCTACGCCAGACGACCTGAAGCTACGATCCAAGTAATCGACTTTAAAGTTCAGCATTCTGAAACGCACAGAACTTTAATGGAAATATTTCACTAAAGATTCTTGTTTCAGGAATATACAACTGCGTATTCAGGCCGCTGTACCAATGAATATAAAAACTACAGAGCGGTAACATCCAGAGACGATCTCTGAATTTGGTTGCTCCTAAAGGTGTCGTTAGGTTTTCTCTCATGCTCTTCATGAACATAATCTCAGGTGTGTCAGTGAGGATGAGGAGGATGAAGATGAGTGTGGATGGGTGCAGGCTGCTCTACCTGAGCCTGTGGCGCCACCTGCTGCTGGGAGGGGGGCCTGCTGGGAGGAAGTGACATCATCGTCTTCAGCTTCTTGGGGTCGGCTTTGAGTGGGACGTCCTCCTCCTCGTCAGAGTCCTGGAGGCCATATTTAGAGAAATGGGCCACCTGAGAGAGAGAGCGAGGAGTCAGTTACACCAGAGAGAGCGAGAGAGAGAGAGAGCGAGAGAGAGAGAGCGAGGAGTCAGTTACACCAGAGAGAGCGAGAGAGCAAGAGAGAGAGCGAGGAGTCAGTTACACCAGAGAGAGAGAGAGAGCGAGAGCGAGGAGTCAGTTACACCAGAGAGAGCGAGAGAGAGAGAGCAAGAGAGAGAGCGAGGAGTCAGTTACACCAGAGAGAGCGAGAGAGAGAGAGCAAGAGCGAGAGCGAGGAGTCAGTTACACCAGAGAGAGAGAGAGAGAGCGAGAGCGAGGAGTCAGTTACACCAGAGCGAGAGACAGACAGAGCGAGAGCGAGAGACAGACAGACAGAGCGAGAGACAGACAGAGCGAGAGCGAGAGACAGACAGACAGAGCGAGAGACAGACAGACAGAGCGAGAGACAGACAGACAGAGCGAGAGACAGACAGACAGAGCGAGAGACAGACAGACAGAGCGAGAGACAGACAGACAGAGCGAGAGACAGACAGACAGAGCGAGAGACAGACAGACAGAGCGAGAGACAGACAGAGCGAGAGACAGACAGAGCGAGAGACAGACAGAGCGAGAGACAGACAGAGCGAGAGACAGACAGAGCGAGAGACAGACAGAGCGAGAGACAGACAGAGCGAGAGACAGACAGAGCGAGAGACAGACAGAGCGAGAGACAGACAGAGCGAGAGACAGACAGAGCGAGAGACAGACAGAGCGAGAGACAGACAGAGCGAGAGACAGACAGAGCGAGAGACAGACAGAGCGAGAGACAGACAGAGCGAGAGACAGACAGAGCGAGAGACAGACAGAGCGAGAGACAGACAGAGCGAGAGACAGACAGAGCGAGAGACAGACAGAGCGAGAGACAGACAGAGCGAGAGACAGACAGAGCGAGAGACAGACAGAGCGAGAGACAGACAGAGCGAGAGACAGACAGAGCGAGAGACAGACAGAGCGAGAGACAGACAGAGCGAGAGACAGACAGAGCGAGAGACAGACAGAGCGAGAGACAGACAGAGCGAGAGACAGACAGAGCGAGAGACAGACAGAGCGAGAGACAGACAGAGCGAGAGACAGACAGAGCGAGAGACAGACAGAGCGAGAGACAGACAGAGCGAGAGACAGACAGAGCGAGAGACAGACAGAGCGAGAGACAGACAGAGCGAGAGACAGACAGAGCGAGAGACAGACAGAGCGAGAGACAGACAGAGCGAGAGACAGACAGAGCGAGAGACAGACAGAGCGAGAGACAGACAGAGCGAGAGACAGACAGAGCGAGAGACAGACAGAGCGAGAGACAGACAGAGCGAGAGAGAGCGAGAGACAGACAGAGCGAGAGACAGACAGAGCGAGAGAGAGCGAGAGACAGACAGAGCGAGAGACAGACAGAGCGAGAGAGAGCGAGAGAGACAGACAGAGCGAGAGAGAGCGAGAGAGACAGACAGAGCGAGAGACAGACAGAGCGAGAGAGAGCGAGAGACAGACAGAGCGAGAGAGAGCGAGAGACAGACAGAGCGACAGAGAGCGAGAGACAGACAGAGCGACAGAGAGCGAGAGACAGACAGAGCGACAGAGAGCGAGAGACAGACAGAGCGACAGAGAGCGAGAGACAGACAGAGCGACAGAGAGCGAGAGACAGACAGAGCGACAGAGAGCGAGAGACAGACAGAGCGACAGAGAGCGAGAGACAGACAGAGCGACAGAGAGCGAGAGACAGACAGAGCGACAGAGAGCGAGAGACAGACAGAGCGACAGAGAGCGAGAGACAGACAGAGCGACAGAGAGCGAGAGACAGACAGAGCGACAGAGAGCGAGAGACAGACAGAGCGAGAGAGAGCGAGAGACAGACAGAGCGAGAGAGAGCGAGAGAGAGCGAGAGACAGACAGAGCGAGCGAGAGACAGACAGAGCGAGAGAGAGCGAGAGAGAGCGAGAGACAGACAGAGCGAGAGAGAGCGAGAGACAGACAGAGCGAGAGAGAGCGAGAGACAGACAGAGCGACAGAGAGCGAGAGACAGACAGAGCGACAGAGAGCGAGAGACAGACAGAGCGACAGAGAGCGAGAGAGACAGAGCGACAGAGAGCGAGAGAGAGCCAGAGAGCGAGAGCGAGCGAGAGACAGACAGAGCGAGAGAGAGCGAGAGACAGACAGAGCGAGAGAGAGCGAGAGACAGACAGAGCGAGAGAGAGCGAGAGACAGACAGAGCGAGAGAGAGCGAGAGACAGACAGAGCGAGAGAGAGCGAGAGACAGACAGAGCGAGAGAGAGCGAGAGACAGACAGAGCGAGAGAGAGCGAGAGACAGACAGAGCGAGAGAGAGCGAGAGACAGACAGAGCGAGAGAGAGCGAGAGACAGACAGAGCGACAGAGAGCGAGAGAGAGCGAGAGACAGAGAGCGAGAGAGAGCGAGAGACAGACAGAGCGAGAGAGAGCGAGAGACAGACAGAGCGACAGAGAGCGAGAGACAGACAGAGCGAGAGAGAGCGAGAGACAGACAGAGCGACAGAGAGCGAGCGACAGAGAGAGCGAGAGACAGACAGAGCGACAGAGAGCGAGCGACAGACAGAGCGAGCGACAGACAGAGCGAGAGCGAGCGACAGACAGAGCGAGCGACAGACAGAGCGAGCGACAGACAGAGCGAGCGACAGACAGAGCGAGCGACAGACAGAGCGAGAGCGAGCGACAGACAGAGCGAGAGCGAGCGACAGACAGACAGAGCGAGAGCGAGCGACAGACAGACAGAGCGAGAGCGAGCGACAGACAGACAGAGCGAGAGCGAGCGACAGACAGACAGAGCGAGAGCGAGCGACAGACAGAGCGAGAGCGAGCGACAGACAGACAGAGCGAGAGCGAGCGACAGACAGACAGAGCGAGAGCGAGCGACAGACAGAGCGAGAGCGAGCGACAGACAGACAGAGCGAGAGCGAGCGACAGACAGACAGAGCGAGAGCGAGCGACAGACAGACAGAGCGAGAGCGAGCGACAGACAGACAGAGAGAGAGAGCGAGCGAGACAGAGAGAGAGAGCGAGACAGAGAGAGCGAGACAGAGAGAGCGAGACAGAGAGAGCGAGACAGAGAGAGCGAGACAGAGAGAGCGAGACAGAGAGAGCGAGACAGAGAGAGCGAGACAGAGAGAGCGAGACAGAGAGAGAGCGAGCGGGAGGCTCGAGGTAAGCATCTCAGCCATGTTTGAATCAACAACTCGACCTGTAACTGCTGCACAGAAACAATCTTAAAGTAGAACCCGCAGCATGAACTCATCACGTTGGCAGTGATGTGCACTGACCTCGAACACCCAGGAGCCGGTCTCAGCTCTGTACTCCAGGAAGCGAGCTCCCTGTTTGCGCGATGCTTTCTCCAGCCGGCCCTCGTAGTTCATCTCGGCGAGACGCTCGGGGCTCCGGATCTGAGTGCAGGCCGTCTTGTCGTTCGGCCAAACGCCGTCCAGAGTCACCTCGGCTCGCCTGCGACCACACGGAGTGGAAACGAGGAACCGGATCAGGACAGGAAGCGACTAGACGACATAACATCTCCAGACAAAACCACCGCCCTCACCTGTTTAGCCCCTCCCCCTCCAGAGGCTTGTTTTTGTCGTCCGGGTACACGATGACCTCTTTGCGTCTGAAGTGCACGATCTCGTCGAGGTTCAGCGCCGTCACGTTCACCTCGCCGGGGAAGAAGATGGAGCCGTAGCCTGTGAGACACTCACGCTTTAACCTCTCGCATGTTGAGAAGATTTCACTAAAGCTCGCAGTCGTGAGCGGACCTTACCTTTCCTGCCGACGGTGAAGTTGTCCACCACACAATCTCCGCTTTCATCCACCATCTCAGCGAGGTCGTCCATGGAGGGGATGGTGTAGTAACCGCCGCGGTTCAGAACGATGCCTGAAGCAAACAGAGACGAGTTCATTCTTTCCTTTTCGTGTCCACATCGCGTCTTCATTTAATGCTTTCCAATCAGACGGTGCGTCTCCGCACCGAGCGCTTCTTGCTACAACAAGGCGTGTCAGACGGACACTTTCATAATAACGACTGAACGGCTCATTTGTGGCCGGACACTGATTACATCTTGTGCTTTATCGATGTGTATCCGACCTGCCGGGTGAGGAGACTGCTGGACCTCCTGCTGCTCCTCCTCTCGGTCCTCCTGCAGAGACTCGTCCCCCAGAGACACGTCCTCGCTGCTCAGCTGAGGGAGAAGCACAACAACAGTTGGAGGCCGACCGTGGACACACTCCCAGCCTACAGTTGCTAGGACGATATGAACTTGTTGGAATATCTCGCCCGCTGACCTCCAGTCCGCCGTTCCTGGCCGGTTTGTGCATGTTGAGGTCTCTGATGGTGTCCTGCAGGCTGGTCTGGACGCGGCCCTGCGGGATGGGTTTGGCGATGGGGTTGACGTAGAACTGGGAGACCTCGGGGTCGTCGTCCGTCCGGCTGCTGGAGCCCGCCATCTCCTCCTCCTCCATGTGACTGCAGACAGAAGACTGCACTGTTAGCGTGAGACCAACATTCACAGGATCAAAACCACAGAACAACTCATGAACAGCTCAGTCACGGGTCAGGTCACGTCCACATCAGTCTCAAATGTCATCACTTCATCATTTTACCCGTTTAGTAGGGGGGGGGGAACCGATACAGCATAGTATCGCCATATTCTGCGTGGAGATATTTTATCAATACACGGATGCCAAGTATCGATCTTTTATTATATAAACTATTAAAAAAAAAAAGAAAAGAAATACTTCTTCCGTCCACTAGATGGTGCTGAGTTATATAAGTGATATAAGTCATAGTTCATATGCTGAGTTATAGAACTGTGCGTGTCTACCCGTGTGCGCCTGCGTACCCGTGTGCGCCTGCGTACCTGTGTGCGCCTGCGTACCTGTGTGCGCCTGCGTACCTGTGTGCGCCTGCGTACCTGTGTGCGCCTGCGTACCTGTGTGCGCCTGCGTACCTGTGTGCGCCTGCGTACCTGTGTGCGCCTGCGTACCTGTGTCCGTTGTGCGGGTACTCCGGCGGTGACGCCAGGTCGTCCGTGTCTCTGCTCAGCGGGCTGCTGTACTGACTGCTGTTCAGGTTCTTCAGCACCAGCTTCTTGATGCTCTTCCTGTGAACACAAACACTTTGCAGCAGTTTGTTCTGTGACAAACGGTAATTACATTTTA
>CM051703.1:24216016-24228516 GCA_028022725.1 Lycodopsis pacificus
CCTCCACCGAACGGGTTGGAGGTGGTGTTGGTCGACCCAAACAGCCCACCACTGCTGGTGCTGGTCCCAAAGCCTGGAGGACACGATGGGAGGGAGACTTCTTCAAACGTTCAGACGTTTCATAAGATAAACAAATCAAAAACGACAACGGGACTGAGCAGTGTGCAGAACAACGGACGTTTGGTTAGAAGGAACTTGTTCTGTATAGAAACACACGAGCATCTGATATCACATCTTTAGTGGTCATCTCATGCCAAACAGCAGCCGTGTGAGGCCCCTACTGGGCGACCTGAAACAGACCCTAAGCGGTGGCGTGTGGAGGGTTCTCACTTCCAAACGAGGTGGGTTTGTTGGCCCCGAAAGCATTGCTCGGCTGGGAGAAGAGTCCGCCGCTGGCGCCCGTTCCGGTGTTGCCAAACAAGCTGGTAGAGGTGCCGGTCGCCGCACCGAAACCAAAGCCGGTGTTGGGGGCGGCAGCCGCCGGCTGGCTGAACGTACTGGACCCAAACAGACCACCTGCAGGAAAGACCAGGACCGATTAGTGTTGCATACAGTCGTCCTGTGTTTTAAGCAGCTACTCGTTTCTTTAGTAAAGAGTAAGAAACGTGAAATGGTTCATGCCGATGTCTTTCAGCAGGTAAAACACTCAGTCGCCAGACTCACTGAGTAACTCAACACAACAAACGTCACTTTGCTTTTATTTTTTTCTTCAAACAAGAGCAGACGAACCAGGTTTATTCTGCGTGGGACCAAACAGTCCCCCGGTGTTGGCCGTGGCCCCGAACGCTGACGTCCCGAAGCCTCCCGTCGCCCCAAAACCTGCGTCTGTAGACGACACAGACGGATGATTTAAATCTTCAGTCGCCAGGAATACCGAAACAGACCAGATATTAACCAACAGGTGTAGTCTGTCCTCTCCATGGAGAACCTGATGGTGCACGTGTGAACGCCACAATGTTTACAATCAGCATCAACTAACTCAATTCTGGTAAGATGTGTTTTTAAAGAGCTTCCTGGAGGAAGAAATCCAATTCTATTCATTTTGTGTAGCCCAAAATCACCAGTTCTCCTCAGAGGGCTTTACTATCTGTACACACGACATCCTCTGTGCTTTGACTAGGGTTAGGTACCGGTTCCTACAAGACCGGTATCTACCGGACCGCAACGCAGATTTCGGTGCCTGAGCCGAATGAAATACTTTTGTGACACGACTCTGGTGACTCCGTCCTCCGCTCCTCACTCACAGTATTATTACAACAAACCCCTCCATCATTCTGGCGAAGCTTCGGCCATGATATTTTATTTATTCATTTATTTTTAAAATCAGGAACGAGATCTGTCAAGCGGCCGGCAGGCTACTGACTTCAGCACAACAACACAGCACGCAAAACTTTCTTCTTCTTTGAAGTGTAGTGGCATTACCGCCACCAACTGGTAAAATAAAATAAGTCAGGAGATGTGTTGTATTTTGACAAATATGCTCATATTTCTGCAAAAGAATTGCTGACGTTTGAAGCTGTAGAGTGTGTACAGAGTGTGTGTTTTGTATTTATAGTACACTTTAAACACTTAATATATTGTTCAATTTCAAGAAAAAAAGTACCGGTTTCATTTGACCCTCACATCAGAACAGGAAAAACTCCCCAAAACTCTTTAATACGGAGGAAATATGGGAAGAAACCTGAGAGCAACAGAGGAGGATCCCTCTAGGAGGATGAAGTGTGGTAGATGTCACGTGTACAGAATGAACATAAGTTATTAATGAGAGAAGTCATTGGGCTCGGCCTGGTGCTGCTGTAGGTTTGAATCCCAGAGAATAAATAAAAACAACTCACTTTGTTGTCCAAAGGTCGACGAGGTGCCGAACCCCCCCGTCCCTCCACCGAAGGGAGTACCGAATGACTTGTTGAACATCTTGCCCTGCTAGCAGGACCGCATAGGTCTTCTGTGTGGAGACAAACACTTTGAACAGCTGCATTCACAAAGCTACGTTTATATCCGGCAGTAAACCAATTCACATTTAGAAAAACGGTCCTCTTTGGTCACATCAAATCAGATTATAAACACTTGTTAAATCTGAAAGATTGAATATACGCTTTGGAGTTTCTTCAGACATTTAACCTTCTAATTTAAACAGTTCCTTGATTAAAAGAAAGAATCTCTTGAAGAAACAAATGGCGTCTTCGGTAAAAAGCCAAGACAGATTTCAGTGTGCTGCATGTTAACTTCTTTGTATCCCGTTTACTTTAATACATCACATTCTATGAGATCATCGTGTTTGTAGCGTCTGTCCTGTGAGAACCTCGCATCTCTAAAGAGAAAGTGTTCAGCTTTGTGACGATGCATTTTACAGCTGATCCGAGAGGCTTTTTAAAGAGTTTATTTAGCTGAAGAACGAGGATTTTATCAACACAAAGGAAACACTCGATGAGATGTAGTAAAAACAACATCTACCTCTGAGATGTAGTGGGGGAGAAGTAATACCTAGCAGTAGTTTTTACTTAAATGCAGTAACCTACCTAAGTAAAAGTACTTAGTTACATTCCACCACTGATGTAAACTTTTGGCACAATATTGTTTCAAACTAAGCTAGGAACCATTAGCATGATAAGCTAATACTGACTTAGCATAGCTAACGAGTCAGCTAACACCATGTTAACAAACGTTATATTAATGAGAACACACACATATATATCAACGCTTCCACATTAATGAGTATATGTTTAACTCCATATAAACATTCTACTACTGGTCGGTCACCAGGTTGCGGACAGTTTGCTAGTTAGAAGTTACGTGCGTCAAGCTAACGTTAGCTAGCTAGCTAGGTAACTCCGTAAAACGTTAGCAAAACAAAAGGAAGACAAGAAGAAGAACAAACGTCAGTTCGACAAACATCTACCTGTAACAACGTTGCTGTGGATGTTCGGTTCTTTGTCGACCTTCCTCCCACGAAGATAAAGCAGAATACTGAACGATAAAAGCGTATTTAGCGAAACATCGGCATAGCCGCGATAGCTTCGTCAACGAGGGAAAACTGACGGACAGTAACGTCACAACGCACTTTCATACGTCTTACGCCATGACGTCGACGTAATTCTTCTTCTGTGGTGTTTAACGGCAGCTTGCCTTCTATTCGTTGCATGACTGCCACCTCCTGGTCCAGTCAGTTCCTTTGTTGTCCCAGCGGCTCAGCGTTCCCCATAAAGTATCTTCTTTAGCTCTCATCCCGAAACTTTGCACTTCCTCCCAAATGTGTCAGTTATTGTCATTATGCAGCACAGGGATGCACAAACTAATTCAGTTGAGTTAACACAACAAACACGTGACAAACAAAAACAACAACAGTAGGACATTTGTACACTGTATTCTTTTTTATTTGGTTTCTGATGCTGAACCACCAGAAGCTAATCTGGATTTAATTAGAGTTCAGTGAATGGGTAGTAACTGAACTGATATGAAATGCCATTTATATTAAATAAATAAATAATTATGCTGATGAAATAAACAGATATGAAAAAAATACATTTTGCAATAATTATCCAGGGAACTGTCCGTTTCTTTTTCCTCCGTATCTCCACACCTTCCTCTGTAACTCTTTTTTGCTATATTTTTGTTATACGGGGGGTAAGTGTGTGAAGTAACAGAGACAAAAAGCGATTTTGTTTGGAGTGCGGGGCAGTGGTGTGTTTTGGATGCAGTGGGTGGTGTTGAGGTGGGGGGGCTGCCTGCTCTTATCTCCTGCAAACACATTTTAGGACAAAGTTATTTTAAAAAGTGAAATGACGACAACTCTGAACAAATACTTTTCAAATCATTGTGAATAACAATGGTTTTTGTTGGTTGTCAGAATGATCATTTTGACATGTTTCTGTGGGTGGATTTCAAGAAATATTGACAACAGTTGATATTGATTCTAAACATGAATCATTTAAAATCATTTCAAGCATGTATTTTGAATTAGTTTCTTATAAATGCTGACTTTAACAAACACATAGAGGTTCATTCATATCTGTGTTTATTAGGGTGAGACGTGAGCCTTTGCTGTGACGACATACGTGGTACACACCTGATGGTCTGGTCTCTGAGGCCATAGATGACAGAACTCAGACACTTGGGGAGCATTATCACAAACACATAACAGACATTCCAGATGCGCGCGATCGTGATCCTCGTGACCAGTTTTGAGACGCCTACGAGGAAGAAGCTGTCCATGAAGGAGGAGAGACGGAGGCCCAGCTGCACCACATGCAGCAGCAGTGTGTTACTGAAGCTTTGTCTGTGGACCTGGCTGCTGTCATCACAGACAGAATTATAAAAAACAGAAAATAAATGTCGCCTTTATCATAAAGACCAGACATCGGCCCGAGAAGAATTATATACGAACCACAAAAATCTCTCCAGGTCTTCAAATGGAAAATGTAACAGTAGAATAACTCGTGTGAGGATATTTAGTGAACCAAAGCCCCAAACTGCAAAGATAGCCACTGCTGTGTTTGTCACGCTGATGTGTGCCTCATGGGTAGCACACAGCCACACATCTCTCCACAGACATCACCACCAGTGAAAGGGGAGAACCCCACATAACGGATACGTCAGCGTTATTCTACAAGCAGCCAGTAGGTACAGTAACTGACTCAGTGCCATCTGCATAGTGTCTGCACAAAGGAGGTTCAACAGAAGGATGTAACACCAGTTTACTGCTCAAGGTGAACAGCATGATCCCATTAATGAAGAGAAGCACACAGCATGGTAATGTAGTCGGACTGGACACCACCACTCTTTCCAATAATCCCGATACTCAAGCCCAACACTGATGTTGGTCTGAGACTGAGTTGCATTCGACATTTCAGAGACATTTCATGTTATTGTCACACAAAATAGAATAAACCTCTTCCTGTTTTGTAGAAAAATGAAAATCCAACATCATTTCACATCAGATGCCCATTGAGTCACATCATGCAAGTATGAAAGCAGAGCTGGCCCTCAAACGTTGTATATCAGCTTTGTCCTGCCCTCAACCACGTGACACCATCACATCTCATGAAGGTGAACAGCTGAATAATAGGTCATGAATATTTCTCCTGTTATTTCCCAACACCCATCTGGTCACGTCATCCTCAGTTTAAACGTATCTATGCTAAAGTAGGTCAACTTTAATTCTATAGTGCCTCTGAGAATCAGAGTTACAAGCAGAAAATGTGAACTTGAATTCGAAATGTGATGTCTTTAGACGTGACTCGACCAAATAAAAAAGACTTGCAACTTGACTTGTGACTTTCATTTGAGCCTTTGGACTTGAAAATAATTGATACTTTCCCCCAAAGCCAAAGACTAAAAAAGTACATCATTTAAAAACTGTGCAGGTATCATTACATTTCCTGAACCAACTAACATTAAAAGCAAGTCAACACTTCCTCAGATCCATTTAGTTTGAACCAATCCGACAGCATCAAATCCAGTTGCTGAAGAGAACCATGAAGAACTAACTACGTTACTGAGCGCCAGTTGGTGCCAGTTGGCTCTAACTCTCTACTAGACTGCATCTTAAGGCTCTAACTCTTTACTAGACTGCATCTTAAGGCTCTAACTCTCTACTAGACTGCATCTTAAGGCTCTAACTCTCTACTAGACTGCATCTTAAGGCTCTAACTCTTTACTAGACTGCATCTTAAGGCTCTAACTCTCTACTAGACTGCATCTTAAGGCTCTAACTCTCTACTAGACTGCATCTTAAGGCTCTAACTCTCTACTAGACTGCATCTTAAGGCTCTAACTCTCTACTAGACTGTATCTTAAGGCTCTAACTCTCTACTAGACTGCATCTTAAGGCTCTAACTCTCTACTAAACTGCATCTTAAGGCTCTAACTCTCTACTAGACTGCATCTTAAGGCTCTAACTCTCTACTAGACTGCATCTTAAGGCTCTAACTCTTTACTAGACTGCATCTTAAGGCTCTAACTCTCTACTAGACTGCATCTTAAGGCTCTAACTCTCTACTAGACTGCATCTTAAGGCTCTAACTCTCTACTAGACTGCATCTTAAGCCTCCAACTCAAATAAATTGGCCCTTACTACTTCTACTACCTGTTTATACCTGCAAACACACTCACAGTACACATACTATCACAGTTCATTCATTGTATCACCATTATTATAGATAAATGAATTCACTGTAACTTCTGCACTGATTATGTCTCATGTCTTGGATTCTCATGCCTGCACGTTTGTCCCTTACAGTCGATAGTAGCAACAAGAATGTCTGCTTCATTGTAATTGTGCATTTGACAAAGTAAAGACTTGATATATTGATTATTATCAGTTACTGAGAGGCTTTGTTATCTGTCGAACAATTCATCCATTTGTCGACTACTTAATTCAAATATTTGCTCAATTAAACAAATCATTAAAAATATAAAAATAATAAGATGATAATTAAACAGCTGAGTGAATAAGAACCAGAACACCATTCTTCTAAAAGACATCTCCTCGTGTGCTGTTTTTTGGTGAAATACATATTAAATATTGTGTATCCTGAATCTGCCTAATATCAACATTATTACTTTCACAATGATAAAGAAGCACTCCATCATTTTATTATTGTATTTATCATAATTGTTGCCATATTGTGGCCGAAGCTGTGTTTGTACCTATTTACTGTATGCCATTTAATATTTTACAACTATTCTAATATCACCTCTTTTGTGATTGTTTTGTTAATAAAGAAGTAAAATAATTCCGTAATATACTACCTTGTCTCCACTACAATAATATGGCCACTAAGAGGCGCAAATGGTCTATTTTATTCCATCCCTGCAGACAATGTCGGTGCTTTTACTTTGAAAGTGGAAACAGGAAGTGTGTGTGTTTTCCATTGTCTCCGCGCGCTGACTCCGGTCCTTGCTCGCGCAGCCTCCTCCCGTCGTCGCCATGGTGCAGATGATGGAGTCGCAGTGCGAGTACTTCATGTATTTCCCGGCGGTGCCCATCACCGACCTGTCGGACCCGGCCCGCTACCGCACGCTGCCCCGCAGGAGTCACCTCTACCTGGGAGAGACGGTCCGCTTCCTCCTGGTGCTGCGCTGCAGGGACGCGGGGGCGACTCCGACCGAGACCGGGCCCGGTAAGGGGGGGGGGGGGCATCCAACCAGCTCTGGATGGGAGGGAGGAGGGGAGAGAGAAGCCTTATTATAAATATTATATCGAGGTTTCTTCATGTGCAGGTGAATTGAAGGCAAGACCTTCAGATGGAGAATGTGTCTGCAGATGGAGATTCTCTGTTTGTTGTACCAGAGTCAAAGTACAACACACAGCCCAATGTTATTGTCAGGCTTAATATTATTCCATGTAACCTATGAAGTGTAACACAGATTTGGATTTATTTGTTCAAATAAACACGATACAAGAGGAAATCTGATACAATGTCACTCCAATCTTAAAATCCTTGAACAATGTGTTTTACAATTTAAAAAATGCAGTTTGAACCAGCAGAGAAAATATTGTTTTTTTAATGAAAATTATGTTTTTCATCTGAAATGAATGAAGAAAAATGGACCATGATGGTGACATGTTCATACTGCTGATCCCCTCATGGCATAATAACCTATTGGACCAAATCAATGCTACATCGAATGAATACCGTATTTGACCAAAGAAGGGTGGAAGTTCAAATGAATACTGAAGCAAACTAGAGCTAAATCACGAGAGACGTTGCACCTAATGAGGGCTAAAGCACCAGAGAATACTGGACTATACCAAGGATAGAACCCCACAGAATATTGGACCAAACTAGAACTAAAACACTAATAATCTGGACCAAACCAGGACTAAAACCGTGTTAAACATTGGACCAAACCAGGACTAAAACCGTGTTCAACATTGGACCAAACCAGGACTAAAACCGTGTTAAACATTGGACCAAACCAGGACTAAAACCGTGTTCAACATTGGACCAAACCAGGACTAAAACCGTGTTAAACATTGGACCAAACCAGGACTAAAACCGTGTTCAACATTGGACCAAACCAGGACTAAAACTGTGTTAAACATTGGACCAAACCAGGACTAAAACTGTGTTAAACATTGGACCAAACCAGGACTAAAACCGTGTTCAACATTGGACCAAACCAGAACTAACACTGTGTTAAACATTGGACCAAACCAGGACTAAAACCGTGTTAAACATTGGACCAAACCAGGACTAAAACCGTGTTAAACATTGGACCAAACCAGAACTAACACTGTGTTAAACATTGGACCAAACCAGGACTAAAACCGTGTTAAACATTGGACCAAACCAGGACTAAAACTGTGTTCAACATTGGACCAAACCAGTACTAAAACTGTGTTCAACATTGGACCAAACCAGGACTAAAACCGTGTTAAACATTGGACCAAACCAGGACTAAAACCGTGTTCAACATTGGACCAAACCAGGACTAACACTGTGTTAAACATTGGACCAAACCAGGACTAACACTGTGTTAAACATTGGACCAAACCAGAACTAACACTGTGTTCAACATTGGACCAAACCAGGACTAAAACTGTGTTAAACATTGGACCAAACCAGGACTAAAACCGTGTTCAACATTGGACCAAACCAGGACTAACACTGTTAAACATTGGACCAAACCAGGACTAACACTGTGTTAAACATTGGACCAAACCAGAACTAACACTGTGTTCAACATTGGACCAAACCAGGACTAAAACTGTGTTAAACATTGGACCAAACCAGGACTAAAACTGTGTTAAACATTGGACCAAACCAGGACTAAAACCGTGTTAAACATTGGACCAAACCAGGACTAAAACCGTGTTCAACATTGGACCAAACCAGGACTAACACTGTGTTAAACATTGGACCAAACCAGGACTAACACTGTGTTAAACATTGGACCAAACCAGAACTAACACTGTGTTCAACATTGGACCAAACCAGGACTAAAACTGTGTTAAACATTGGACCAAACCAGGACTAAAACTGTGTTCAACATTGGACCAAACCAGGACTAACACTGTGTTCAACATTGGACCAAACCAGGACTAAAACCGTGTTAAACATTGGACCAAACCAGGACTAAAACCGTGTTAAACATTGGACCAAACCAGGACTAAAACCGTGTTAAACATTGGACCAAACCAGGACTAAAACCGTGTTAAACATTGGACCAAACCAGTACTAAAACTGTGTTAAACATTGGACCAAACCAGGACTAAAACCGTGTTAAACATTGGACCAAACCAGGACTAAGCAGAGAACTAATTAGGGGTCAAGGTTTATGGAGCGACTGGAGCCAATGAAGGTTCTCACAAGCGTTGTATTATGTACACGTGATTTCCCAGCAGTGGGCGTTGATGGCACCGCGGCCGGTTTTGGGACGGAGTCGGCCAGCAGCCGGGCGTGGAGGGAGCTGGCCGGCTCTCTGTGCGCCGTGGCCAGCGTGAGTCCGGGTGAAAGCAGCCGCCATCGAGGCCATCATCACCATGACTACCAGAGCAGCGGGGACGAGGCCAACGAGGACGGCGAGGACGACTACATCGCAGCGGCGGAGGCGGCCATCGCGGCGCTCGGCAGCCGCGTGGACTCCCGGTGCCGGAGCTTCAGGGACTGCAAGCCGCTGCTCATACACAACTCATCGGGGACGGCGGCGAGGGAGTTCCGCAGGGCACCTGTTCAGGTACAGCAGCATTACTGGACTGTTGCTAGGAGGGCAGCAAGTCCATCAACTAGTTTCGTTAAGAGCTCGGATGTGAGCACGGGGGACTTATTATTTCAACATATACCAAATAGATTTCTATGAAGTTTGGCACATTCATGCTCCCCACAGGATGAACCAATAACATGGTGATCCCTTTACAATTCATCCAGCGCCACCATCAGGTCAAAGTACGACCAAAAACCTACAACACAAATGACGTTCCCAATCATCCTCGTCTGTACTTTGTTTAGTGCTAATTGACCCTTAGCTAAGCCCCGCCCCCTCGCTTACAGAATGACTGTCTGATTGTTGGCGTTGACCTGCATATAGGATTGAGTCGCCAACTTCACTTCGTTGTATCGTATCAGACATCAACGCAGCTCTTCTGTGTTCATTGATCACGCTGATGTGTAATCAGTGTGTCTGTGCTTCAGTCTCCTCTGGACGAGCCGGTGGTTTTGACGGATGAAGTGATCTTCCCCCTCACCGTCTCTCTGGACAAACTGCCCGTCAGCACCCTGAAGGTCAAGGTCAGGAGCAGCTAAATCTGATTCAGGGCGTTTGGGAAAGTGTGAACGTGATCCAGAAAACTGGTCTCGGGTCCACCACAACACGGGGATCCGAGGCTTCGTTTTTCCAGCGCTACAACATTGTGAAGACTCAATAAAGTGTTTTTCTTCTGTGTGTGTTCAGGTGATGGTGACGGTGTGGAAGAAGGAGGCAGAGAAAGCGGAGGTGCAGGAGCTCGGCTACCTGAGCGTCCTGCAGCAACGAGAGCCCACACACACCTTCAGACACGACCTGAACACCTTCAAAGCTCAGGGTACAACACACACCTGGCTGACACGCCTCCTCAGTCCAAATATGGTCACTTCCTGTTCACTGGTTGTAAAAACACCAAGATGGCGACGGCCACAATGACGCCCACAAACTAAAGACGACTCCGTCCTCTTCTGATAGACAGTCTGCATGGATTAGTAGTGTTTGTCTGTCATCCAGACATTATAACGATTGTAAAACATGCATCCCTAACCCCAACCCACAACCACTCGTAAGATGTTGTGTTACCTAGAAGAAGACCTGAAACAGTAAAACGTTGGCGGTTCAAAGGTCACTGACAAAAAAGAGGAAATTTGTCCAGAAATGTTTCGTTTAAAGCGCAACAAAGAAAAAGGAAAAACAACAAATACATCCTAAATATCTAGCATCACGTGCTAAAAGATGGAACCAAACCTCTGAATTGGTGTAAAACACTGAAGGAATATTGACAGAAAAACTAAATATCAACTATTTTGCTCATCAAATAATCGTTTTGGTCATTTTTCAAACACAGATGGTGAAAAACAATTGCAGATATTCTCTGGTTGCAGCTTCGAGGATCTGCTGCTGTTCTTCATCACGTTTGATTGTAAACGGAATATTTTGGGGGTTTTGGACTGTTGGTTGCACAAAACTAGATATTTGAAGACCTTGAAACTCATTTTTCTTTTACATTTCAGAGCCTGAATGATGATACTGTAAATGATGGTTGGTTAGTTATTCTGCATTTGAACCTCCCGTCCACAGTGAGCACCACTCTGACCGTCCTGCCGCCGCCCACCGTCCGCTGGAAGCAGATGACCGTCTCTGGGAGGCACCTCGCCATCCTCAAAGGTCCGGAGGTTATTCCTCGCCGACTCACAGTTATTCACGGATTAACAGCTGTGAACTATGTTTTATCCTTCTCCTCCTCTCAGTGTTGAACGAGTCTTCTCAGGAGGAGGTGTGTGTTCGGGATGTTCGTATTTTACCGAACCTCAACGCCTCCTACCTTCCCATGATGCCAGACGGCTCCGTGCTGCTGGTGGACAACGTGAGGTACGTCCACACGCATCAGACGTCCACGTATGACCTGTTGCACGATGTCACGTATGACCTGTTGCACGATGTCACGTATGACCTGTTGCACGATGTCACGTCTGACCTGTTGCACGATGTCACGTGTGACCTGTTGCACGATGTCACGTGTGACCTGTTGCAGGATGTCACGTATGACCTGTTGCACGATGTCACGTATGACCTGTTGCACGATGTCACGTCTGACCTGTTGCACGATGTCACGTGTGACCTGTTGCACGATGTCACGTGTGACCTGTTGCACGATGTCACGTCTGACCTGTTGCACGATGTCACGTGTGACCTGTTGCACGATGTCACGTGTGACCTGTTGCACGATGTCACGTATGACCTGTTGCACGATGTCACGTATGACCTGTTGCAGGATGTCACGTATGACCTGTTGCACGATGTCACGTGTGACCTGTTGCACGATGTCACGTGTGACCTGTTGCACGATGTCACGTATGACCTGTTGCACGATGTCACGTATGACCTGTTGCATGATGTCATGTATGACCTGTTGCATGATGTCATGTATGACGTCGAGAGGGACGTGACCGCTATGATTCCACCTCCTTTATGTGTGTTTATGTGACCTGTTCATTTGATAACAATGACATCATCAAGATGTTCCATCACATGATGTGTTGTTACATGACATCATGCTGTCATGATGTTCCACAGCATGCCGTCGTTAAGCTGCCTTACTTGATGGAGTTTCCTCACGTTCTGTCCATCACATTTTGTTACATTATGTTCTGTCACCTTTGTTTCATGTTTGCTGTCACATTATATCTGCTATGTTCTGATCTTCCCTTTGTTACATTACGTTCTCTCACATCACAGTGTATTGTTCTGGGTTCCTAATATAACGTAACAGCATAGATTGTTCTGTTATCTTTTGTTTCATTATGTTCCGT
>CM051703.1:24236016-24238516 GCA_028022725.1 Lycodopsis pacificus
CTACTAATAATACTTCTACTACAACTTCTACTACTACTACAAATATCACTGCTACTACTAGTAGTTATTCTAATGCTACTAATACTTCTACTAATAATACTTCTACTACAACTTCTACTACTACAAATATCACCACTGATGAATTTTTTTAAGCCACAGAAACTGTTCAAATATCAAAATGTTCAGCTCTTTCAGGAGAGGTGTGATATGACTTTTCATATTGTAATCTTTAAACTTTTTGAATTATTAAGCTTTTTGCAATTTGTTTTTGAATTGGATATCTATTTTCAGCAATGTTTTTGCGATTAATTTCAGTTTTCAGCATTCCAACGCATTTTCAGCAGGAAATGCATTTTCTAGTTCCACTATTTCTTCCGTCCCCCCTTTTTTTTGAAACGCTTCTTCTTCTTCATATTTTAAGCTACAGAAACCGTTCAACTATCAAAATGTTCAGCTCTTTCAGCAGAGGGGTGCTATATCTCTTCATATTTCTAACCTTTAAACTTTTTGAATTATTAAGCTTTTAGCAACTTTCTTTTAATGGGTTTCTATGGAGAAGATTTACAAATCCTCTTAAACTTCTTCAACTTTCAAATCCTTCAACTTCCTCATACTTTCAGCTAAAGACACCATTTCAACTTTCAAATGTTGAGAAAACTCTGAACTATTGCCCCATAATTCAGCTTTCTGATATCTTTTTAACTTTTTCAACTGCAGCAATTTAACTTTTATGATTTTTCAGCCCTTTTCTGACTTTATAATGGGTGTGTATTGTGCAGCTTAGAGTGCGTGATGTCACCGCTAGAGTGAAGAGCAGCTTGAGATTCTTGTGAAAAAAACATTTGTGTTTTGCCACTGTGTCCACAATCTTCACTCTTCATGCATAATTTCTGGATGTAGGAGTAGCTAATCTTGTCCTTGTTGTATAAAAATTACTGATTCCACAGATTTACACATTGACACAGAAGCCATTAATTGAGAGGAAAACCAACTTTCTGCTCCATAGAGACCAATGTTAAATTTTGCTTCAAAAACATCTTCCACAGAACACGGTACCCCATTTGTAGATTGCCAGTTAAGCCACATTTTTTAAACTACAGACACAATTTTTACAGGATCTGTTTCTCAAGTCATCCATCCTCTCAATTATTAATATCGGAGCAATAGGAGCTACGGTTATGGGAGTTTTGATGATTTGTTTGAGAGGTGTTTCCCTGTTTTATCTCCATGAAATGGCTTCAGGCACACAGGTGTTCGCGATTGAGCCAATTAGTGATGTTGGTAAACACAGACTCACAGACACACGCGCACATACACTCCTCTCTCTCTCTCTGTCTCTGTGTGTGTCTCTCTCTCTCTCTCCCTCTCTCTCTGTGTGTGTCTCTCTCTCATACAGTCTTTCAGGTCTTAGGGATCTTTAGAGGTCTTTCCACCCTCCTCCACCCCCCCCCCCCCCACACACACACACACACACACACGCCATTTTAAAATAAAAGCCCCACAGAATGAATCCTAACTGAAATGCTTGTGATGAGCCTGTCATTTAATAACCGGTTTGTGTTTATCTAACATTATGATTCCGTCTCCTCTCCCCTTCTCCCCCACACCCCTTGGTTACAGTTCAGGAAAGATGGTGGTCGAGATTAATAAAATAGAAAGTTTTAATTGCAGGTCTGTCACAGGATGCAAACTCTGGTCTCCCACATGAAATGTTACACCTTGTTACATAAAGGCCACATCACTTCCTGGTTTACCACTGGATGTTGGATTTGCACATAAATTGTGAGATGCAGAATCATTCAACACAGATGTGGTCTCTAGGGATACTGGACCAGGCTTTTGAGAGCGCCGTTGAAACAGCGACTCCCTTTCAACCTTAAAATACATTTAGCTGAGGTGAATCCCACATCACAATCATCTTTATTTGCCAAGCACGTGTGCACATACATGGAATTTGACTGTTGTTTGTTGCCTCCCTCTTGATTCACTGACACAGAAAAAGAGAAAACAGCGGTTGTATGCCTCCGTCAATCAGTCATGTTGCAGTTCACATCCATGTCTTGTCCAAAATATCACCACTTCATTTTATCTTGTTAGACATTTGTGTGGACATGTCATGATTAGCACGATGACCAACAATAAAACAAAACAATAAAACATCACAACTTGTGAAAAACATTGTCAGCCACTTTATTTTCTGTGCTTATGACACTCGCGCTTCATTTTCAAAAGGCTTGCAGCAAATGTCTTCCCACATATGACACCAGTAGAAACACACATCTTTCAGTTTGTTTTGGTGACATGCCCTCATGACATTTACCTTGCTAATGATAATGAACCCTCGACTGTATGGCTGACTGGACATGTGGACAAACAGAAGCTTGTTTAAGGTTACGTTAACTTCAGTCAAGACAGTTGCAGCAGTTTAGTAGCTTCCCTACATTCTCAGTCAGTACTGGGTCTGCACAAGGAGAAGCAAATAATAATCAGCCATGTCTGC
>CM051703.1:24243516-24298516 GCA_028022725.1 Lycodopsis pacificus
GCTATGTAGTGAATTTTAAAAATAGATATTTGGTAGTTATAAGAACTGATGTAGGTATAAAAGTGCGACTTTATTTTACAGCAAATGTGAAAGCAGTTTATGGTGCTAATGAATCGTAAACTATTGTACTTTCTGCACAGAATAGTCAGTAACTATTAATGAATCTTGCAGCTTAGGAAAGGTTTTTGTACCGAGTTTTTATTAGACTAATTGATCACATTAATAGCTTAAGATACATTTAATCAGATAAGTAGTGTAAGTGACAATAAATAAGTAAATGAGAATCCATCTCTGTAGTTCCTTGTGAGTGGCTCTTAAAAGAGCCTTTGTGTTGTCAGTCAGCCGGTTAGGGGGTCTACTTCTACTTCTTGGCGGCCTTCTCGGTCTTCTTGGGCAGCAGCACCGCCTGGATGTTGGGCAGCACGCCGCCCTGAGCGATGGTCACTCCGCCCAGCAGCTTGTTGAGCTCCTCGTCGTTGCGGACGGCCAGCTGCAGGTGACGGGGGATGATCCTGGTCTTCTTGTTGTCGCGGGCAGCGTTCCCAGCCAGCTCCAGGATCTCAGCGGTCAGGTACTCCAGCACCGCCGCCAGGTACACCGGAGCTCCGGCACCGACACGGTGAGCGTAGTTACCCTTCCTCAAGTGTCTGTGGACACGGCCGACGGGGAACTGAAGGCCGGCACGGGAGGACCTGGTCTTGGCCTTCGCCCTGGCCTTTCCGCCGGTCTTTCCTCGTCCAGACATTTTGTGTATTTCTTCGTTAAGCTCGAGAAAATATCTGCTAACGTAACGCCGGAAGAAGCTTTATAAACCAACCAAGCTGCTCTTTGATTTGTCAAAGCGAGCGTATCTGTGATCGGCCAATCAGAAATGAGCTCACGTCACGTTCTTGTATTTACCACAAGGCTTCCGCTTGATACTGCGCCTTCAAAATAAAACCCGGAAGTTCATATATTCCAT
Organism: Lycodopsis pacificus; assembly: GCA_028022725.1. Taxonomy (NCBI): domain Eukaryota; kingdom Metazoa; phylum Chordata; class Actinopteri; order Perciformes; family Zoarcidae; genus Lycodopsis; species Lycodopsis pacificus. The sequence goes on from CM051703.1 coordinate 24,244,478, forward strand.
ATTGCCCGTCATATTTGTTTACTTTCTTGTTCTGTACATAACTTTGTATTGTTGTATTGTTTGATAAAAGTAAGTGGTGGAACTAAAGCCTAGTCCCTCTGAATCAACACGACAGAAACACGGGTTATAATGTAAACAAACACATTTCAAAATAAAATATGACAGGTTAAATTGGAATTTGCTAAAATATATTCTATCCAGTCTAACATATTACTGCATTAGACACGTTAAAGATGAAGACTATATATAATGACATATACGTATTAGGGGTATTGTGATATATTTTAAAATGAAATATGATTGTAATGCACAATGATACTGAATAGGTAATCAAATTCCTCTTTAACATATTTAATAAATAGAATTATGGTGAAATACTTTTGGCACCTTCATGAGAAAAGATGGTTTTCGGAAAAAAAAAGTGTAGAACTTTAAGTGAAAACTAAATATATACATTTATTTTTCATACTACAAAAGCACCATGAAAGGAAATGACATGACATATTTAGGGACATTGATTATAAACCAAAATATTTAATCTGCTTGGGAAAAGGATATATATATAAAAACTGTATATATATATATATATATATATAGTAATACAGTTTTTATTATGTTGTCCACCCCATTTAAAATCAATGTGGGTAAAATAAACATAATTAAACTGTTTAAGTCTGATATTTACTATCAGGTGTTTTAAGACACATAATATATACGAATCTGTATGAAAGGGAACGTTCCTCATGCGGGTCGGCTGTATAAAAACGTGGATGATGAAGTTGTGTATGACTCATATATATCCTCACTCACACCGGATTATAGTTTACATGGAATCGACTAGAATGAGTAACTGGATGTGGTCATCTATTGTCGATATCTACGTGAGAACAGCAGAATGAGGTTCAGTAAGTGCACCACGTGTTTCTGGGACCGCAGCTCTCAGAGGCGGGTGTGTGGCTCTTAAAAGAGCCGTTGGTGGGTGAGTAGAGTCGGGTTAGTTTAAGCCCTCTCTCCGCGGATGCGGCGGGCCAGCTGGATGTCTTTGGGCATGATGGTGACCCGCTTGGCGTGGATGGCGCACAGGTTGGTGTCCTCGAACAGGCCGACCAGGTAAGCCTCGCTGGACTCCTGCAGAGCCATGACGGCGGAGCTCTGGAAGCGCAGGTCGGTCTTGAAGTCCTGAGCGATCTCCCGCACCAGGCGCTGGAAGGGCAGCTTGCGGATCAGCAGCTCGGTGGACTTCTGGTAGCGCCGGATCTCCCTCAGAGCCACGGTACCGGGCCTGTAACGGTGGGGCTTCTTCACTCCGCCGGTGGCCGGAGCGCTCTTACGGGCAGCTTTGGTCGCCAGCTGCTTCCTGGGAGCTTTTCCTCCGGTGGACTTGCGGGCGGTCTGCTTGGTTCTGGCCATTGTAGTTCGTCAGTCTGTTCTGTGTTCACAGATCAACAAAGAATGCTGTGTGAGCGGGAACAGCGGCTTTATAAAGGAGCTGCCGGAGTCAGCGCGGCGCCGATTGGTCCATACCGGGGGACACGTGCACTGGAGCTGAGCTGCTATTGGACTAAAGGAACTCAAAGTATAGAGAGGCTAACTCCCGCCCTTTCCGGTTGACCAACATTTATTTTGGCCAAAACGTACTAAAAACGTATTAAATCATTCTTTATTTGTGCCATGATTTACACATATGATGTCTGTCGATTTAAAAAATAATTTTATAAGTTAAGAAAGTCTAATAAATACGTAATTATAAAAACACACCAACAAGTGTTGGAAGTGATGACATAGCTAAGTTAGCTAGCAAGACAGGCTAACGGCCATGTTTGTGACGTACATTGTGCGCGACGAGGGATGTAGCGTTAGTTCACTGAGCTGTTTCACAAAATAACTAAACTATACTACGACAAACTGAGACTGTCTTGACTGAAAACGACGTCTCACTCGTTAGTTATGTTCCCTGCTGATGAAGAGTTGCTGGATAAAACACATCAAGATGACGTTACACTTAGAGACGTAGCTATGTTAGCTAGCCAGACCAGCTAACGGCCATGTTGGTGACGTACTTTGAGCGAGACGAGAGACGTAGTTCACCAAGCAGTTACACACCTTACGGGCTTTGAGGCGTGCTCCCGCGAAGTCCGTGAGGATTTAGTTCTGTCTGTCACATCATCGAGTGTTTGAGTGTTTGAGTCTCTCTGGCAGACATGTTGAGCCCTTTATGAACCCTTTCCGTGAGTCAGCATGGTGCTGACGTAGTTTAAGGGAATTACCCACAAATCATTGCAATGTGACGTTAAACACGGGTAACCAGTGGACGCATGGAGGCGTAAACAAAGAGGACGGATCACGTGTTCAGCCTGTCATAATACATGTACTCAGAAACATTAAGGGTTAAAGATGGAACAAAAAATAAACATGAAATCAGAAGATATTTATTTATTTATTCATCAAATATTTGATTTAGTCGTTGAAGCTGTTTTGACAGAAACGAATAAATGATGATATGAAGTGACCTCATCATGTGAGGAAAGAGCCTGAAGACGTTCACATCAGGAGTACAAAATATACAATAAATACACACAATTATACATCATATTTATTGTCGTTTTCATGGTAACGTGATATGTTGCAGCAAAGTGCTGACCCGTTCATATTCACACCATCTCAAGCCCTCAGCCTCTCACACTCACCCACTCACCAGCAGACTCAGTGAGTCCTTGAGGGTTCAGGGTTCAGGGTTTGAGGGTTCAGGGTTTGAGGGTTTAGGGGGGACGTTGGGATTTGGCCAAAGATTATCCGAAGTCAAACTGAGGCTTTTTTATCTTTTAAACTGACAAACATTATAGAGATAGCACCAATTACCGAACTAACTAATCTATAAACAGAAACTAAAGAGATGACTTCCAGTTTGTACCTTCATATCTGTGTTGATGCTTCCACCAAATAAAAGTCTAACAAAATAAAATGAATGTCTCTTCTTATAACTGGACTCAATGATGGCGTGCTACATAGACTGCAGTCATTTACATGCTAGTCACCTAGCTAGCCGGTCGTATTAGCTAGCATGTCTGTTTATTTTACACCTTCACAAGGTTTATTTTTTCCGAACGTTTTTTTTAATCTCTGAATTAATTTAAGACGTCTCAACAGAGATATTGTTAGCTAACGTTAGCTAAACAAATGCTAACTTCGCTCATGGACGAACAAGTGCCGGTATAAGAGCTAGCATTGGCCCTCCTCATTAAATATCATCAACAGTTTGATGGTTGATAGTTATTGACAACAAAGATATTTACAATCAAATCATAATAATAATTAACTCAATTAAAAGTTGAGGTAAACAATTTACAGGAAGTTGACAATGTACACGTGTTTAATTGAGACTTTATTATTTCAACATTTGATGGAAGTGCGTTGACACGTCATTCAGTCACGTTTTCGAGCCTTATGATGATTAAATCAACCGTTTTTGGTAATTTTACTGTAGTTTTCAGTACTGTTGTTGAATTCAGAATATTGAGCAAATGCAAATAAACACACAACAAACAAATATTCTGCCTGTAAGAAATAAACATATACGCAAAACACACTCAAATGTAATAAAGTTTAAAGTCCCGCTCTGTTCATCTGAATGTGTGAAATGACGGTGCTCATTTTGATTTGATAAACGTGTCAATGAACCATAAGAAATTATCTGATGAAAATAACGTTTTTCCCACAATATTTTACTTTATCTCCAAAACAAGCTGTCTGATTGTGAAGTCAATTTAACAGCTGATTGCTAACTTGTGGGTGTATATCACAACATAAAAGTATCAACAAAGAAGTCAAATGTTAAAAAACAAACTGGTCTTATGGAGTAAATGAGGTACAAAATGAACCTCACTGATCAGGAATATATCTGATAATCACATCCAGCTGTTCTTTAGACAAAATCACAATTGTTGGCTGATGATGAAGAAGCAGATTTAAATGGCGACGCTGTTCTCGATACGTCCAGGACAGAGGTAGGGATACGGCAGCTCCAGTTGGCGGTTGCGCTCCGTGATGTCATCAGAAATGGCCCTGAGGTCAGCCTGCACCGCCTCCACCAGCCCGCGGTGGGCGTCGTCCCTGAAAACCACCTCCTTGTAGTGACACAGAGGAACCTGCAGGGGGCGACACGGGAGCTCGTTTCCACTTTAAATCACTTCTATGCCCACAAACCTTCGGTAGATAAATGTGAACACACATCAGCCGGTTTACGTGCTACGATGTAGCATGTTAGGGTACAATCATACCGGCATTTAGCATGTTAGCATGCTACGTTAGCATCGCCAAGTTTGCTGATCACTGTGAAGATAAAATAAGTTAAAACTTTACTGATTTCCAGCAGGGAAAATAAGTAAGTATTAAAGTAAAATAGAAATCATACTTAGAGAGCAATTATATATATATATATATATATATATATATATATATATATATATATATATATATATATATATATATATATATATATATATATATATGTACACACAACTTAAACACAAGGTGAGACAATGGAATAATATGCGTACAGTGTTGTAAAATACATAAGAAATAAGCATAGTAAAATCTATAAAAACTAGTGCTGGGCAACGATTAAAATATTTAATCGCGATTAATCGCATTGTTATGGCAAAGTTCAACAATGAATCCAAAAGTAGTGTGTGTGTGTGTGTGTGAACGAGGTGACGGAGGGTAGGAGGGGTTCTGGACGGGGGAAGAGGAAGTGAACACAGCTGTTCGCTGCTTGCTGCCCGGTTCTTGTGTTAGAAATGTAGCTTGATAATAAATGAATAAAAAACTGCGTTATGATACTTATTGTTCAAAATATTCTCAAAAATTGAATAATTTTAAATGATTACAATAAAAATGTATTCCACATAATGCAGGTTTGAAATAAAGATCACGGAATACTTGGGGTTAGAAAAGATGGTGAAGATGGTGGGTTGTACGTTGATAAATAGATTGCATTGATCTCTTCATATGGCAGCTCATTCAGGTGGAGGTATTCATGAGGACAGTGTGGGTGGAGCCTCACAAAGTCGACGGCGGGCTGCGACAGCAGAGTCAGCGCCGCCTGGATGCGACATGTTGAGTTGACATCCGGCAGGAAGGACACGATGTCGTCCTCCGTCAGCGAGCGTTTGACCTGCGGAGGAGGACGGAACATGGAGGCCGGACAGTTCGGCATCCAGAGAGCGAAGTCCAGCTGCAGGAAGCAACGAGAGGAAGTCAGCACATGTTCACAGGCGGTGTTGTGTTTAAAGTGGTACACTGATCAACGTCCTCGAGTGATGTCACTTGAGTCACAAAGAAGCGAGACACGCTGTTCATCTCTGCTGCTACTAGCGTAACACACCTGACTCTCACACACACAGGACTGCTGGCGGATCGAGATGCATTGTGGGTAATGTAGGCGGCGGGTTTTGATGGAGGAGGAAGAGTGTGTGGAATAAAAAAGACGACATTTGGATCCTTTTTCTTTTGCAAACTTTGGAGAACTCTTTATTAAATCTCAAATATGGTTCATTATAAAATGAAGAGGATTCTCAGTTGATTACTGCTAATTATTTATATTTACACAGAACACAAAAACTGTCCGCTAGTTTGAGACTCTTTTCAAAACTTAAATGAGACTTCAGACTCCGAAAATAAACTGTTTGAGTTTGAAATCGCCAACCTGGGAGAAGTTGACAGCAGCGTGTAGAGCCGAACAGGAGAACATGATCATGGTGACGAACGTGGACACTTGTGCTCTGGTTTGGAGGGACGGAGGGAAACCTGGGGGGGGGGGGGGGCAGGAGACGGTTTGACTTCTGTTTGCTCTCTATGACATCATCAGGGCACAGACTGTGGATCAGCTGAAACAAACAAACACCTGAGCTGTGGCTGAAGCTGTGAGCGTTGATGTCGGCGATCCAGAGATGAAGCTCAGTGTCCTGCTGCACCTCATCGTCTCCACTGTAATAGAGATCCACCCAGCTGACCACGAACCTGCAACACACACACCCACACACCCCCCCCACACACACACACCCCCACACACACACACACACACACACACACACACACACATACACACACACCCCACACACCCCCCCCCCCACACACACACACACACAACCCCACACACACACACACACACACCCACACACACCCCCACACACACACACACCCCCCACACACACACCCCACACACCCCCCCCCCACACACACACACCCCCCCCACACACACACACACACCCCACACACACCCACACACACCCCCACACACACACACACCCCCCACACACACACCCCACACACCCCCCCCCCCACACACACACACCCCCCCCACACACACACACACACACACCCACACCCCCCCCCACACACACACACACACCCACACACACACCCACCCACACCCCCACACACACACACCCCCCCCACACACACACCCCACACACACCCCCACACACACACACCCCCACACCCCCCCCACACACACACACCCACACACACACACACACACACACACCCCCACACACACACTCACACACACCCCCACACACAAACCCCCCCCCCACACACACACACACACACACACACACTCATGTGATGAAAGCTAGAAGATAATCTGATTTAAAGGAGAAGCTGTGGTTCATGGGTTTCTTCCTCTCCGCTGCACTGATCACCTGTGGAGGTGCGTTTGTTTACCTGTGCAGGGCGTCCCAGACTCTCAGGGCGTCCTGGGCGTAGTAGCTCTGAGGCAGCTTGTCCACGCCGCGGTGCCTCAGGTCGTCAGGGACACACAGAGACTCGTAACGGATCCTCTCTGAGGCCCGGGACAGGAGGACAGGTAGCGCCTCCAGACCAGAACCCGCTGCCTTGAGGAACGAGACAACACAACACAGATTACTGCACCACACCGGTCTCCACACCGCCCGCTTTAACACTTCTGTTACGACCGATGACGAACCTTATCGAACACCCCGTTAGCAGCCAGCAGCGTCATCCGGGCCTGGAAGTTGATCTGTAGTGACGTCCTGACGTGAGGCATCAGCAACTGTCCACAGAGAAGACGAAACACGGCAATAAACAACACGATGACGTGGAAACATGTGGCGACTGCTGAGGGTGAAGACGGGAACGTTTGGGTTCGAGTTTGAATCTTTTCATCATCAAAACCAGTTTAGTCAAAGATGCTGATTTCAACATAATGCACCAATCATGAATTGAACCTAAAGCGAATGCTCCAATCACTGTTGTATGTTCGATGCGGGATGATCAGCTTCATCTCCAGTGGGGTGGGTTGTCTACCTGGTGCAGCGGGTGCGGCGCTGGAAGCTGTCGCAGCGTGGCCACGCAGCACAGCTCTGCCAGCATGTGAGTCCTCAGGTAGTGGGAGGCCAACTGGTGACACTGGAAGTCTGCGCTGTGAACCCAAATCTTAGCCAGCAGCCAATCGCAGCCGGGGTCGGAGGGCAGGAAGACGGGGTTCTGAGGGCCGGGAGTCTGCTGCAGCTGAAGGAGGAAGTATATTTACTCAAGTACTTTTGAAAGGTGCTTGTACTTGATTTGAGTCTTCAGTTTTATGCCACACTGTTCTGCAGCGGCGTCACCTGAATCACAACACCTGCAGTTCACCTGGATGGCGATGGGGACCAGCTGTCCCTGTCGGTTCAGGTGGAGAAGGCTCAGCGGGGCGGACAGGTACGTCTGCTTTCCGTTGATCACGTTGGCCGGGACGCCATCCAAAACCTCGTAGTCCAGCAGGTAAATGTTCCCCCTCTGTCACATCACACAACATCAAGATAGAGCAGCTGTATCAAAGGGCACAGCTGGCAACAGCTGGAAGTCAGAGCGCGACATGCACACCTCTAGCTCCTGCTCGAGGGAGGAGCCTCCGGGCAGGAAGGGGCGGAGCGTGTCAGAGGTGACGGACAGGTTTGGAGGGAGGAGGCGGGTCTGACGTAGCATCAGCGGGTTGCAGCCGTTCAGACACTGGTAGCCAAAATACCAATCCTCCATCCAGTGAGCCTTAACGAACCCTGAGAGACAAATTAACCCATGAACAGGAAGTGACCATATCTGGACTGAGGAGGAGAGAGAGTAGAGACCTGTCAATCAGCGTGTAGCCCCGCCCTAAAGCATCCCCTGCTTTATGGTCTGTGTGACTCTAAATGGACCATCATGTACTAAATGAACATCATGCTGTATTGAAGAAGACTTGAAACTAGAGATTGAGACATAAACTCATGTTTACAATGTTTACTGAGGGAATAAATCAAGAGAGAAGTAGAGTCATTTTCTATAGACTTCTATACAACCAGAGGAGTCGCCCCCTGGTGGACAGTAGAGAGAATGTAGCTTTAACACTTGAAGCTTGGACTTCACTCCTATTAACTCCTGTTAGCTTTAGCCTCGGTCTGTTAGCATGATATCCTGACCTGAGACCTGTTAGCTCGTATCATACTGTTTTCACAGTGTGGTGATCTTGTTTTCTTTCTTACTGGCGGTGTTGTTCTGGTGTCCGATGTGGGCGAAAACCGTCTCCAGCTCTGTGAAACTGGACCAGGCCTCCAGTCGGCCGGAGAAGCCTTTCAGGTAGTGCACGTTAGCGGCTGAACTGAGGACAGAGAAGCAAACAGCTCATCTCATGAGTCGGTGTACCTGGTGCTTGTGACTCATTGAGCGTGTGACGTCACCTCTTCTGTGCGTAGCTGAGGTTCGGCCCGAGTTCAGACAGACTGCTGAGGTCGACACATTGAGGAGCGCCATCGACAAAACTACGCCATCTGCAATATAAACACAAGAGAGTTTGTTGTAGTGTGTGAAACAGTTTTACACAAATAAATGTTCTCATAGATTTGGGTTTAACTTCTGAAACTCCCTCCATGTGGCCCTCAGCATGAAAACCCTCAAAACGTTATTCTAACAGAGATCCCGACATTTCACGAAGATATCAAACATTTCTGTTTGTTTTGTACCTGATGAGCTTCTGCTGAAGCTGCAGCTGTTTGAGTCGCTGCTGCTTCAGCTTCTCTTCTGTCTCGTCCTTCAGCAAACACACTGGAATAAAGGTGGTAATACCAATGACAACCATGTAAAAAACATACTGTGTTACAGGAAAATGTTCTTTCAGCAAAAGTGTGTCAGTATAATCAGTAAAATGCAGTGGCGGGCTGTGCATTTCATACCTGCGCCTTCACTGCTGTCCTGCAACTGAAATACCACCTTCTAACCACATGATGGTGCCACATCTATTATTAGTTTCTAAGGCTGTAACTATGTATGTACGTAACGTTTGGTACGAGACTTACAATACGTTTGAATAGTACGAGAGCATCTGGAAAATGCAGAAGCTTATATTCAGGAAAACATAATGTTCTGCTTCATGGAGGACAGTGGTTCTCAGCTGGTCTGGCTGTGGGATCCACCATCACTCCTTCATGACAAGTCACGGCCCAAAGAGATCGTCTGTGATTTTACCTTCACAACTTGAACATTGTACGTACTGCTCTGCAGTGTCTTTCCTCGTCTCAGCCCCCTGTGTCATGGTGTGTGGTACATCTCACTCAGTCAGAATGCTCATATTTGATTGGCTGAGCTGCATCAGGTGATGTGATTCACTACCCAACTGCTGCGGTCACACCGGTCGCGTTTTTTTTTTGACGTGCGTCGAGATTACATACAAAGTCTATGCACAGACGCGATGAGACTGGCGCGCCGCGATTTTGCGATTGCGCGGCGCGTTGGACGAGTTATAGCAGTGCGGTGGACGCGGTGGACGCGGTGGACGCGGTGGACGCGTTGGACGCCGCAAAATCCCCAAAGCGCGAGTTGAAATTTTTCAACTTCTGCGACATAATCGCGTGACGCTGTGGCGCGATAGCCTATCAGCGTTGAGTTGCTGCCCCCGTCATCAGTGCCGTAGCTCCGGCCGGTGCTGAATCGCAAACAACAATGGAGGACAAATAAATCCTGTAGCCGTCTGTGTAAACAGCGACCGGCGGCTTGCTAGACACAGTGAATACAGCTCGATAAAATCCACGTAGCTCCTCTGAACAATATTATGAACCAGACATGACGGCGTTTAGTTTCCCGGGATATCTGTGACTTCCACAACACGTAGGAATATAGGTTGTCCTTTCCATGGTTAATGGCGGACAGTTGAACGGATCCAGGTCTATAAACCACTCCCCCTCTCCGGCGCTACGAGATTTTGCGGCGTTTGGTCTGAACACGACCGGCGGCGCGTTGGACGTGATTTTGCAGTGCGTCAAAAAATCAACGCGACCGGTGTGTACGCAGCATAAGCCTCTGCTGTTAAGTTTCGTTTCACGATAGTCACGTGCTCGCCCACTGACCAATCACAGCACACTCTGCACCTCGCGGCAGACACAGAGCTGCATGAACACTGAGCTGCACTAATGCTGACGTCATTATAGGCCGGCTCGCAGCTCTGACACGTCAAAGAATACGCCCACCATGTCAAACTAGAGATCTGATTGGTTGAAGAATATGACAATCAACAACATCGTCCCCATTCACTTAAAGTGCACATGGATGCAGGTGAGAGTCTGCAGGCCTCTGGCTCTGTTCTACCTAGAGACACAGAGGAGAGAGCTGATTGGATAAAAGCTCTACTTAAAACAAGCTGCACTGGAAGCAGAGCAACTGAGGAAGACAGGAGCTGTGCAATGACAACATAAGATAATGGAGAAATATGTTTATAAATTATAATACATGTAGTATATTTAAGAAGAATTATTAAATTATAAAGTATATATAGCTTTGTGATTCTGTTTAGGCCAGCAGAGAAGGCCTTGCAGGCCCTGACGGCCCGCCACTGGTCAAATGACTAAAGTATTCAAACTGTGACGGGATCTTCTTCTCTATCTTTTAAAGGGAACGTACACTTTCCACTCCTCAGCTCCACGTCGCCCTCTGCTGGTCGCAGCCACCGGTCACACGGGAACACCTGTGGATCCCTCTCAGGCTCCGCCCCCGTCCCACCTCGCCCCTCCCCCTGACCGTCTGCCAGCTTGCGGACCTCCACCCGGCTGCAGTGCCAGTCCAGGTCAGGGAATCCGGTCTGAGCCTCCAGACGAAGTCGAACCAGAACCAGACGACCCAAAGGACCGTTGGCTCGGACCCGAACCGGACATGACTGTCAGGAGGAAGAGATCGTCATTGGTAAATATTCTGTGAAAAGGATAACTAACATTTAAAGAGTCCTGATGGAACTCACCGACCCGGGCAGGAGATGATGGTCGCCCTCGCTCACACTGATGGGCGGAGTCTCCCCCTGAGAGCCAATCAGGTTGAGCCACAGGCGGCTGAAGGTTCCACAGGTGTGACCAGGTGAGGTGTGGACGGTGACCTCAAACTCCTCCCAGGAGGCCATCATGTCGGACATGATGGTGAGACAGCTGGTGAGGACAGGGAGACTGACTTTATGACCAGTTAGCATGATATATCATGACCTAAGACCTGTTAGCTTTAGCTTCAGTCTGTTAGCATGATGTCATGACCTGGGACCTGTTAGCTTTAGCTTCAGTGACCTGATAGCTTTAGCCTCAGTCTGTTAGCATGATGTCATGACCTGGGACCTGTTAGCTTTAGCTTCAGGGACCTGTTAGCTTTAGCCTCAGTCTGTTAGCATGATGTCATGACTGAGACACTTTTAGCGTGAGTCTGTTAGCATTATATCTACATACAAAATCCAGTTGTAGACTGTACATTTCAACGCAAAGGTAGGCTAACATTATAGATATCCATGCTTTTGTAACATAGTTGAAGAGGTTCAGGTTAAATCCCGCTAAATGGGAAAAGTCCGCCAGCTGCTGTTATAAATGTGTACCTGCACTGAATATCCCCAAATGACTACGAGGTAATCTAGACGCAAAGGACTATGGGTAATCCTGAACGCAACGGAGGATTTACTGAAGGTAACGGGTCCGTGAATGTCCGTGGACAATATAATGTTAACTAACTTTAAAAGTACACAAGAGTTGAGCTGGCTTTATTTTGTTGAATATTATTTGTCTTAGATAATATTCGCCATGTTTTTATTAAGTTAACTATACGTTTTTTATGTGTTTTATTGCCAGTAAAAATGTCGCCAATACAGCTAACGTTAGCTAATACTAACTTGATGCCGTCTTTCTAGACAGAGCATGCGCAGTTGTCCGCAAGATGACCCATTCTTCCATGTTGTCCTTTTGTCATAAATGCAGGTATGTTACAGTATGTTCTATAGTCTACATGTTTACTTAGTTATATAATTGTTATTATAAAATGAAAGAGGTAACCGTTCAGTGTGAGAAATCTGTATAAATATATTTTTGGTTATATATACTTTTGTAATTCTCCTCATACATTTAAGAGAGACAAATTATGTTCTATTTCGGCTATTTTATTTAAATGAAATTAAACCCACTATACGATCACTGTATCAATGTCAACAATGTATTTCACTATGGGTAATCCTGAACGCAACGGAGGATTTACTGAAGACAGAGCATGCGCAGTTGTCCGCAAGATGACCCATTCTTCCATGTTGTCCTTTTGTCATAAATGCAGATGTGGAATAAACCTGCTGTTACCACAAGCCTGACCAGCCCCGAGAGATTCATTTAGCCAGGAGACATCTTCACAGAGGTTACATTGGTGCCGTGACCCGTCCATGACTACGCCGGACCGGGCAGATGTCTTCTCACCACTGCATCATTTTGGGGCTGCAATTCTTTCTTCGCTGTACCTAACTGTCAGGTTTAATTAGCTAACTACAGCCATATTCCCTTGAGACTGTGTGGGACTGAGTGAGTATTTTGCTATTAAGTATGAGTCTCAATGAATTTGGTACCTCCGATATGACTCCTATCAGTTTTGGCAGGGGTAGGGGGCTGCGTACCACACCTGTTCCATTTTCACTCGGTGACCGTCAGGTGGGGGATAGAACAGCTTATAGTGAGGATTTGGTGCACAGTCCTTTCAGACGTAGGGAAGTAGTGACACCTCAGAGTCAGCCTATAGTTGAGTTACATCCACCACAGTGCACGAGTACATCAGTTCCAGACCCTCCCCTTGATGATGTGAGACTAGTTGACCAAATGAGCACTATTGTGCAGCAGATAGGGCAGCAGCTAGCTGATAGCATTCTGTCACGCCTCAACACATCAAGCCCTGCAACGTCTGTGCCTACAAGTCCTGAAGAAACATTCCAAAAGAAAGACTCCAGCCGCACACTGGATCTCTCCCAAGTCCAGCTAGTAACTCAGAGAGGAGTCAAGGACCCACCTGTATTCCGAGGGGAGAGTTCGGATACGCTGGCGGTTGACGAATGGGAAGAATCAATGAAGAATTACATCAGAAAGAGTGGTGTTCAGCTTGAGAATCAGGCTGAGGAAATTCTCATCCACCTGAGAGGCAGAGCAAAGGACGTTGTGAGATTTGGAATAAGAAACGGTGAAGTTGATGTCCGGCATAACCCACAGGCCATCTATGGACTCCTGCGCAGACATTTCAGTACGAGCCACTGCTCCTCTGTGCCTCTGGCTGACTTTTATTCCACCACGGCAAAAGAACAGGAGGATCCATATGAGTATTGGCTTAGACTGAACCGAGCAGCTGATGTTGCTGCAAGTGGTCTTGAAGAGCAGGGTAAAATGTTTGATAACCCCAGTGTTGAAGTTACACGGATGTTCATCAGACACTGCCCCAGTAAAGATCTAGCTCTTACCTTTAGGTCCAAGACAATGGATAAATGGTCGGCTCGTGAAGTTCAGGAAGTGTTAGATGAATACCATCTAGAGAAGGGACTCAGGTCTTCTACAGAGAGGGGTAGCAGAATCAACATGAATAAAGTTGAGGTTAGCGCTAATGCTACTTCAGTTTCAGACATCCCCGAACAGAAAAAGGCTGTGAGTCAAGAGACCTCCACTCTGGAGAGGTTAATTGGAATGCTAGAGAAAGTGTTGCTCCAGGGCCCGGGTTATGCTCAAGCCAACAAAAAGCCACATTCCAACAACAGGCTTCCGAGAGTTGAGGGATTAAATGAGACGCCATGTTCCATTTGTAAAGACGGCTCTCACTCTGCCCTCACACACTGTCGAGAGAACAGGCTCTGTTTCCTGTGCCACTTACCTGGCCACCCAAGACGCAACTGCCCAGAGGGAAGACGTCCTTCTGACTATGGTCAGCAGGGAAACTGAATGATCTGCGTGCAGGGGAGGACAGCGCAGATCAAGTGAGTGAACCTCCCACCTTGGATTTGACAGACATTGATGATTATGAAACATTGTATCACACCTACAGCAGCATAGTGCCATCACAGAAAACACTGATTGTGCAAGGCTTGCAGAGACTCTCAAAGACTGACAGCCTATTCTACACAGATGTGACTACTGATGGAGAGCATGTTCTCAGAGCATTAATAGACAGTGGATCTATGGCATGCACCATAAGTGAGGCAGCTGCCACAAAACTTTCACAGTCCATCCCTAACATTGAAAAGAAATCAGCTGAGGACTTTGTTATTGTTGGCTGTGGGGGTCACCTGATCACACCTTCTGCCATGTATGACCTCACTGCATCAGTTTATGGCTATAAGGTGATAATTCCTGTTCTAGTTGTGCCAGGCCAAACTGATGAAATGATTCTCGGCAGCAATGCCATCAAGTGGCTCATACCACGGATGAAAGAAACTGTTAGTGGCCAAAACATTACGTCTCCAGTGAACAGTGCTCCAAATGATAAGTTGCCCCATTTGGCATCCCTGCTGTCCTACTCGGATGAATGGGAAGGCGGTGCAATGCCAAACAGAATCGGCACAGCTAAACTCAAAAGATGTGTCACTCTACAGCCGATGTCTGAACATTTAGTGTGGGCTAAACTGCCTGCATCTGACATCACTGGAGTGGGGAGTACGGTCATCATCGAACCCACCCAGTCCAAAGCCAGGCCTGCACAAATTATGGTGGGGAGGGTTGTTACTTTCTTATGGGGAGATGGTTGGGTTCCAGTCAAAATAGTAAATCCCACTGACAAGCCTCTCACCATTAAAAGAAATGCAAAGGTTGCAGATGTGTCCCCCTGTCTTTCTGTGCAGGACTTACCTGAACGCGATCGCATCCAATGCAGTGCGCAATACACACAGAGCTCACCACCTGCACCGAGGTCGGAAGAGGAGATATCGCGCATCCTAAATGACATGGGCCTGCAGGACGTGGACCTCTCATCTTGTGAAGTTTCCCTCGAATGGAAGGATAAGCTGCTGCAGCTCATTGAGCAGTATGAGTCCACCTTTTCGAGGCACAAAATGGACTGTGGTGAGGCGGCAGATTTTGTCCACAGAATCCGCTTAGTAGATGACAAGCCCTTCAGACTTCCATTCAGGCGGGTCTCACCGTGCCATTATGACAAGCTTCGTACAGCTCTGAATGAGATGGAGGAATTGGGAATAATTCGTAAATCTCAGAGCGAGTATTCATCTCCCCTCGTCCTGGTTGTCAAGCCGACAAAGGATCTTCGCATCTGTAATGACTTCAGGTGGTTGAACGCAAGAACAGTGAAGGACGCACATCCGTTGCCTCATCAGACAGACTCCCTTGCTGCACTTGGTGGCAATGTGTTCTTCTCCACAATGGACCTCACATCAGGGTTCTACAATGTCAGGCTGCACGAGGACGACAAGAAATACACCGCGTTTTCCTCCCCATTCGGTCTCCATGAGTATAACAGGATGCCCTAGGGCCTGACAAACAGTCCTGCCACTTTTATGCGAATGATGATGTCCATCTTTGGCGATGAGAACTTCACAAGTCTGTTATGCTACCTGGATGACCTTATGGTGTTTGCTCCATCTGAACAGGTTGCACTTGAGCGTCTGCAGATGGTTTTCTCACGCCTTGCTGCTAACAACCTGAAGCTCGCGCCTAAGAAGTGCCATTTTCTTCGCCGGTCTGTCAAGTTTCTGGGACACATCATATGTGGAGATGGTGTTAGGATGGATCCAAGTAAAGTACAGGCTATAAATGATGTGCAGGAAGCTGATCTGATGGACTCTGATGGGAAAACACCTTGTGCTAAGAAAATCAGATCTTTCTTGGGAATGGTTCTCTACTACCATCATTTTATTGAGGGATGTTCAGCTAAAGCTAAGCCACTGTTCAACCTTGTGGCTGAGCCTCCCACACCACACAAAAGAGGAAGAGGCCATAAACCAAAATTCAAAAGAGGCCATGTTAAACTGTCCCCGACTGACTGGACTGATGAGTGCAGGGAAGCATTCAGAACTTTGAAACATGAGCTTGTGCACAGTGTCGCGTTGGCCCATCCAGATTTTGATGCACCATTCATCCTCGCTGTTGACGCCTCCTTTGATGGCCTAGGAGCTGTACTCTCGCAGTTGCCTCCTGATGGAAAGATTGCCAGACCAGTGGCGTTTGCCAGCAAGACACTGTCACACTCCCAGCTGAACTATCCAGCACATCGGCTGGAGTTTCTCGCTCTTAAATGGGCGGTCTGTGACAAATTTAGCCATTGGCTGAAAGGGCGATGTTTCTCAGTCTGGACGGATAATAATCCATTGACATACATCTTAACTAAGCCTAGGTTAGATGCATGTGAACAAAGATGGGTTTCAAGGCTTGCAGCATACAGTTTTGACCTAAACTATGTCCCTGGCACAAAGAATGTGGTTGCCGATGCACTGAGTAGGGAGCCATTTGTCCAGTCATGCATAGGCCACCGTCTTGTGACTGAACCGTATGCCTCATTACTGAACAATGTAAATGGAATGGTGGATAGGACAGTACAAGATGCATTCAGATGTACTACTAACTGCCAGTTGGTTGTTGATCAGTCCGAAGAGGGAGCTGTTGTCACTCCACCACCTCCGCCGCAGGGGTCCCTCTCTTCACAGGATGTCTCGGCTGTGTTGGATGCACATGACTCTGGAGGTGTCAGTCAAGTGAGAGGCACAGGACCAGCTATTCTCCAGCTTGCCGATGTCAACCAGATTGATTCGCTACCAAAGAGTGAACTGGTTAATCTGCAAGAGCAGGATGATGTCTTATGCAGAGTATTCTTTTACGTCCGGCGTCGCAGGAGACCCTCTAGGCGTGAACGTGCTGGTGAGTCTCGTGCAGTGATGAAACTGTTGAGACAATGGCCCAAGCTCTCCATAAAGGATGGCATGTTGTACAAGGTAAAGAAAGACAGACAAATGAACATGACAATTCACCAGGTTGTTGTTCCAGACTCCCTGAAGACCCAAGTCCTCCATGGCCTCCACGACTCATCTGGTCATCAGGGGCAGGCACGCACACTTTCTCTCGCCAGGCAGAGGTTCTTTTGGATAGGGATGGAACGTGACATCATCAATCACGTGAAAAACTGCTTTCGCTGTGTGGTTGGAAAGACCCCAGAGCCTAACGGCCGTGCTCCTCTTGAAAGCATTTGCACCTCTGAACCAATGGAACTAGTGTGTATTGACTTCTGGACTGCTGAACAGACTGACAAGAAGAGTGTGGATGTTTTAGTTGTCACGGATCACTTTTCCAAACTGTCACACGCATTCCCATGCAAAAATCAGTCAGCGAAGCAGGTTGCCCGCCGTCTCTGGAATGACTTTTTCTGCATATATGGTTTCCCTAAACGCATCCATTCGGATCAGGGAGCCAATTTTGAGAGTCATCTCATTAAGGAGCTCCTGGAGATGGCTGGCATTCAAAAATCACATACCACCCCGTACCATCCTATGGGAAATGGAGTTGTCGAGCGATACAACAGGACTCTAGGGAACATGATAAGGGCTCTACCGCCCCAGTCCAAAGCCAGGTGGCCACAAATGCTTGAGATGCTGACGTTTTGCTACAACTGCACTGAACACGAGACAACAGGTTTTGCGCCTTTCTTTCTCATGTTTGGGAGGATTCCGCGTCTGCCTGTCGATGTTGTGTTCCAGCATGCCCTCCGTAATGGTGCTGTTGTTGACCACCATGAGTTTGTCTCTCGCTTGAAACATGACCTGTCTGAAGCTGCACAAATTGCCCGGCTGAACAGTCGGACAGAACAGGCTCGTCAGGCGAAGAACTACAACCGCAAAGCAAAAGGGTCACCCCTCACTGTTGGCGACAGAGTCTTGCTTGCAAATCGCGGCGAGAGAGGCAAGAGGAAAATTGCAGACAAATGGGAGTCCACAGTTTATGAAGTGGCATCTGTGAGGCCTGGAATCAATGTGTACAGCATCAGAGATCCTGCGACATCAAGAGAAAAAGTTGTTCATAGAAACCTCCTACTCCCTGTGAGTTTTCTCCCGATGGAAGGTGACGACACCTTGGAGTCAAGCTGCTCTTCAATTGCTGGAAGTGGACAATGTGATCCAGTGGTTCCTGTTGCTGTACAGGACAGTGTGACAAAGACAATTGACTGGCTCCTACAAATGGATGATGCAAGTGATGGGGACACTACAGCCAGCCAAACCGATTGTTCTCTTGTTGTGGCTGTGAGCGCTCCGCCCTCGGAGACTGGAGTGACTGTGGTCCCACATACTGTGCGTGAGGTTTTGAATACCTTGGATCCTTCAGTTCAAGCTGCACAGTTGCCTTCCCCGGGACCACCTGCTGGATGTGTGGTGTCCCAGGAAGTACCTTCCCAGCCCTCAGCAGAGGAAGCTCTACATATCCCCTCCCCTAAACAGGCAACTGACACACAGCTAAGTGCACTCACGCAGGACCATGTAGTTTGCGCACAGCCGCCTCCACTTTGCACTCGGGCAGGTAGACCTGTAAAACCTCCAGTTCGACTCATTTGTGAAATGAACGAACAGATTGTAGATGACTCAGTGTCATCAGTTGATTCTTTGTTTTCTTTTGTGAGGAACATGTTTTCTGGTTAGAATGCTGACTATTTTGAGTTTTTTTTTTACACTTAACTAAGGTATCTTACAGTTGCCTATGTCATAGAGCAGTGTTTACAAAATGAGAGGTGTACACGGCATCTTTTTGTGTCTATGTTGGTAGGGGGATTGGCCAATCCCTTGCTGACTTAATTCCAAGTGAAAAGTTTCTAACTGACTGAACTGGTTATGCTCTTATGACTATGCAATTGGAGTTTTTGTTTTTTTCTCATTCAATGTGCCCCAATTTAGCAGGATTTAAGGGGGGTGTATGTAACATAGTTGAAGAGGTTCAGGTTAAATCCCGCTAAATGGGAAAAGTCCGCCAGCTGCTGTTATAAATGTGTACCTGCACTGAATATCCCCAAATGACTACGAGGTAATCTAGACGCAAAGGACTATGGGTAATCCTGAACGCAACGGAGGATTTACTGAAGGTAACGGGTCCGTGAATGTCCGTGGACAATATAATGTTAACTAACTTTAAAAGTACACAAGAGTTGAGCTGGCTTTATTTTGTTGAACATTATTTGTCTTAGATAATATTCGCCATGTTTTTATTAAGTTAACTATACGTTTTTTATGTGTTTTATTGCCAGTAAAAATGTCGCCAATACAGCTAACGTTAGCTAATACTAACTTGATGCCGTCTTTCTAGACAGAGCATGCGCAGTTGTCCGCAAGATGACCCATTCTTCCATGTTGTCCTTTTGTCATAAATGCAGATGTGGAATAAACCTGCTGTTACCACAAGCCTGACCAGCCCCGAGAGATTCATTTAGCCAGGAGACATCTTCACAGAGGTTACACTTTGCTAGCACCCCATTGCCATAACATTAGCGGGCTAATCTTTGTCCTGATTGTAGAGTTGGTATTTGGCTTCTATATCTAAAGGTCCACACACTGCTGCTTGAAAAAGCCCTTTATTTTGTGTTCAAAATGTATTCTATGTTAAATTCTCCTCCTGCTGACTCTGATACCAGCTCATTTGTTCATCTCTCTAATATTTGACTTGGAAATGAGCTACAGTTAGCGTTAGCGTGGGCGTCGTGTCCAACGGCAAAAACTACACTGCATTCTTTCATCCGAAAGGTCACTTCCTTCTTTCGTTGACGAGGGAACTTCCTGTTCTGAGTTTAACTGTCGGAGAGCAAATAACATCTGTCAGATATTCAAACAAAATATAAGAAGCAGCTTTTCGTCCATTGAAGTTAGAAATGGAAACAACAACTTGAGCCAATTTACACGTCTGGTTCTGTCCAATAGGAGGACATGTTGCTCAAAATAATAAATAGATATTGAATATTTCTTCAGGCGGCTTCGGCGCGTATGCAACTCAAAAGAGGTTTTGTTTTTGATGAGCAGAAGTTGCAGTAACAGAAGTTGCAGTAACATTATATTTATAATATACATTATATAATATAATATATATATTATATAATATATATTCTCTGAGTTCTCTGCTAAATTGACCAAAAGTATAAAACAGATAAATTAATATACAAACTGTGAAGAAAATAACATGAAGCAAATTGTGCACATGAAATGTATGTTCAGTGATATGAAATATTCTTGTAGTTTATGTAAATTAAAAGGTAAAAGTAAAAAATGTAACTACGTATATTAGCTGACATGTTAATTAATTCATTTTAATATTTGTTAAATTGAATGAAATGAATATAAAGTACATTTGAAGAAGTATTCTACAGCCCTGAATATTGTTAACCATTGAGAACACACACCTGTAGAGCGACGCCTCCTCTCCTCTCTGAGCTGCTGAGGTGTAAAGCTCGAGCTCGCGCTGCAGGTAAACAACACGTCTCTTTATCTAAAGCTCCGCCCACAAAAACACACCTCCACTTCCTGAACGACTCCCTACACTACCTCAACACCAGGTATATGTACTACTGTACCTGAGTATTTATTCTTCAGAGGGAAGTGTTCTGTAAATAGAGTGAAGAAGAATTCAGATCTCATACTCAAGTAAAAGTAGAAATAAACTAACAATCAAAAGTACAAAAATATTAGCATCAAAATGAACTTAAAATACAAAAAGTAAAAGTATTCATCATGCTGAATGATGCATGTGATATTATTGTATTATAATTATTGATGCCTGTGATCATCACGTTAATGTTGCAGGGGGTAAATATTTACTTTAATTCCTGTATATCCTTCTGTGCAGTTTAATCTGTGATAATATATCATAATGTATAAGTTGATTATCATTGATATTCGTAACCAGAGCTGTCAGATAAATATAGTGCAGTAAAAAGTACAATACTTCCCTCGTATTAAGTATAAAGTGTAAAACATAAAGTACCTCTTTTAGCTGATAGGACGTATAGGTGTATATAGTTAGACCTCTGTACGGCATTTTGCATCCGGTTCCATAGTGTAGCGGTTATCACGTCTGCTTTACACGCAGAAGGTCCTGGGTTCGAGCCCCAGTGGAACCAGTGTTTTACATTCTTCAGTAATATATTGAAGATTAATTAATTATTTATCGTGTTACGATGAATTGTCGCAAAAATATGTCAGAGTTCTGGTTTCAAACAGAGAGAAATGTGTGATCAGACAGAGATGGTAAAAAATGGAGATGCCGGGGATTGAACCCGGGGCCTCATACATGCGAAGCACGCGCTCTACCACTGAGCTACATCCCCATTGGTGCGTTACATGGACCGAGGTCCCTCCTTCAATATGCTGATATCATCAACCGCTTATCAGTATCACCTTCATCTTCTGCTTCTCTGGTGGAAACACAATGATCGGCTGGAAGTCGTTTTCAATCAGATGCTCGTGCAGCATCTTGTTCTAATTTCTGCCGGATTGTTTGAGTCCATACAGTGACTTTTCTAGCTTACACACGAACTTTTCATCCGTGCTAGATTTCACCTCTAACCTTCTGGTTGTATCATGTAAATCTCACCATCTATTGGTGCATGTAGGGAGGCAGGTTTGACATCCATCTGATGTAAACTCAGGTTTTCCTGCGCTGCTTTTTGCATCAACACCCTGATACTGGTCAGGTCAGCAGTCGGAGAAAACCTCTCCTCGTAGTCTACACCCATCTTCTGGCTGGACCCTCAGGCTACATATGGTGCCTTGTATTTGTCTGATCCATCTACGTTGTTCTACCCCCCACTGCGTTCTTACCCTCGGGCCGGTTGGTGAGGGTCAATGTGTCATCTTCTCTCAGCGATTGCATTTCTTCATCCATCGCATTAACCCATTCCTTTGAGTTCGATGAGGTTACAGCTTCCCTGAAAGTTCGGGGCACATTGCACATTAATCTGTAACAATAATCGACGTTAGTCAGTACCTGATCATCACTCTCCCCATCAGGTACATATTCCCTGAAAGAACCTGGTCCCTTGCTCCCTAGGAGGCTACAGTATCTCTGTGCTCAGGCACCGTCACTGGATCCTGGCCCTGAGTATGTCCTGGACTCACATCAGTATTTCGTCTGGACTTGCTCGTCCTACTCTGCATCTCAAAGTCATCCTGTATTGGTCACAAACTTCACCAACCTGTGCTTCTGCACTTTGCCCTGGTCGGGATAGTAGACTTCTCACACCTTGTGTCCACTTTCCTCTTGTCCTGTTTGTAGCACAACACAATGAGCACACGTTTGCATGGTGGAGAGGTCAGGCCTTCTTCCTGTCAGCATAAAGTACGGAGTCTGATTGTTAGAGCATCTGTTCCTCACTACCGCTGCTGTCTGCACCGCATAGGTCCGTAACTCTTTTGGCAGCTCGCTCTCTGCGCCGATTTCACTCAGCTGAAGAAGAAGAAGGCTAGTTTAGACTCCGCAACGATGAAAAATTATAGGCCAATATCAAAACTCCCATTTTTAAGTAAAATAATTGAAAAAGCGGTTTTCCAACAGCTGACCAACTTCTTGGCCGTAAATAACTGCTTTGATGTTTTCCAGTCAGGCTTTCGACAGCACCACAGCACTGAAACTGCTCTTGTTAAGGTTTTCAACGACATCCACTTAAACACAGACAATGGCAGAAGTTCAGTCTTAGTGTTACTGGATCTCAGTGCTGCATTCGACACGGTCGACCATGCCATACTCCTAGAAAGACTAAAGATCTGGGTGGGACTCTCTGCACAGCACTTAACTGGTTTGAATCCTACTTGAAGGACAGAATACTTTGTGTCTGTAGCTGATTACACATCAGAGCTGATTAAAATGACATGTGGTGTTCCCCAAGGTTCAATACTGGGGCCTCTTCTGTTCAACATCTACATGCTTCCACTAGCTCAGATTATGGAAAACAACAATGTGTGTTATCATAATTATGCAGACGACACACAAATCTACATAACTATGTCACCAGGGGACTATAATCCCATACAAGGGCTGGGTAACTGCATTGAACAAATCAACAACTGGATGTGCCAGAATTTTCTTCAATTAAACAAAGATAAAAACTGAAGTAATTGTTTTTGGTACCAAGGACGAACAATTGAAAATCAGCGCTCAGCTTCAATCACTGATGTTAAAACCCACAAACCAAGCCAGAAATCTAGGTGTAGTTATGGATTCAGACCTCAACCTGAACAGCCTCATCAAGACAATTACAACATCAGCCTCCTATCACCTGAAGAATATATCAAGGATTAGAGGACTTATGTCTCAACAGGATTTGGAAAAACTTGTCCACGCATTTATCTTCAGCAGACTGGACTACTGTAACGGTGTGTTCACAGGTCTCTGTAAAAAGTCCGTCAGAAAGCTGCAGCTGATTCAGAACGCTGCAGCTCGAGTCCTCACTAAGACCAGGAGGGTGGATCACATCACTCCAGTTCTGATGTCTTTGCACTGGCTTCCTGTCCAACAAAGAATTGACTTTAAAATCCTGCTGTTGGTTTATAAAGCACTGAATGGTTTAGGGCCAAAATACATCTCTGATCTGCTGCTACCTTATGAACCATCCCGACCCCTCAGGTCGTCTGGGACCGGTCTACTTCCTGTTCCCTTATGAACCATCCCGACCCCTCAGGTCGTCTGGGACCGGTCTACTTCCTGTTCCCTTATGAACCATCCCGACCCCTCAGGTCGTCTGGGACCGGTCTACTTCCTGTTCCCTTATGAACCATCCCGACCCCTCAGGTCGTCTGGGACCGGTCTACTTCCTGTTCCCTTATGAACCATCCCGACCCCTCAGGTCGTCTGGGACCGGTCTACTTCCTGTTCCCTTATGAACCATCCCGACCCCTCAGGTCGTCTGGGACCGGTCTACTTTCTGTTCCCAGAGTCAGAACTAAACATGGAGAAGCAGCGTTCAGTTTTTCTGCTCCACATATCTGGAACAAAGTCCCAGAAAGCTGCAGGTCTGCTGAGACCCTCAGCTCCTTTAAATCAAGATTGAAGACTTTTCTGTTTGCTGCTGCCTTTAATTGAACCACATTCAATTAATATATTAATCAATTTCCTGCATTTCTGCATTTTACTATGAAACTGTTTACACTGTGTTTTAATGAATGTTCTTAATTGTTTTTAAATCTCCTTTTCTTTTGTCTTATGTTTTGATGCTTTTAATGGTTTTATGTGAAGCACTTTGAATTACCTTGTTGTTGAAATGTGCTATACAAATAAACTTGCCTTGCCTAGCTGTGCCATTCTGGTGCTGAGGTCTCATGTCTGATCCCAGTTCTGCTGAGTAGTGCCTGCTCATTCTTTCCTTCCGTACCATTGTCAGACCTGAGACGTTGAGTCTTCCCATACGGGGCGTATCAGCAGGGAACGTCTCTGTGTCACTCTTGTTCTTTAGAAAGTGCACTGCACTGGAATAAGCATCAGTGAATGATCCGGCAAACTGTCCCCGTCTCTGGACTCTGGGTCTCTTGGTCCCGCTGCAGTGGCCTAAACTCTCATGCCATGTCTGCATATCACTGGTCATCATCACGTTCATCATGTGCTGTTCGTGGGTAGTGTAGTCTGTTGTCTCATGAATGTGGAATGTTGTCCCGTCTCTGTTTCGTAGGACGTTCCCTTGCTTGAAGATCACTGTCGCTCCGCTGGCAGTGGCTGCTTTTACAGAGAAGAAGTCCTGCGGGTATGAGGGGTGTGCAGCCCGTCTCAGCGGCGTGTTGTGGCTTTGAGCTCTGCTGTCGATCACGCAAACCTCTGCGTCTCCTCTGTGACGCAGACTCCAAACTCCACGCAGTGTGTCTCGGCGTGGAACTCGTCGTGGAACTTCTTGAACTTCTTGAACTTCGCTATATCCGTGATTATGTGTGCCGTTGCCCCCGTGTCCACCATCAGACCACACTGATTGACACCACGCCCTCGCTGGATGTGCTCGTCCGGAATGCATATCTGTGCTGCTCACGTCCTCGGAAACGTTTCGCGCGTCGTCCCGCCGTGTGTTACAGTAGCTACACTACTCTGGCTTTGTGTCCTCTGAGGCCACATCTGAAGAACACCAAGGCCAAATCCCAAAGTCCCCTCACGGACTCACGGACTCACGGGCTTTGAGGCGCTCCCGCGAAGTCCGTGAGGGTTTAGTTCTGTCTGTCACATCATCGAGTGTTTGAGTGTTTGAGTCTCTCTGGCAGACATGTTGAGCCCTTTATGAACCCTTTCCGTGAGTCAGCATGGTGCTGACGTAGTTTAAGGGAATTACCCACAAATCATTGCAATGTGACGTTAAACACGGGTAACCAGTGGACGCATGGAGGCGTAAACAAAGAGGACGGATCACGTGTTCAGCCTGTCATAATACATGTACTCAGAAACATTAAGGGTTAAAGATGGAACAAAGAATAAACATGAAATCAGAAGATATTTATTTATTTATTCATCAAATATTTGATTTAGTCGTTGAAGCTGTTTTGACAGAAACGAGTAAATGATGATATGAAGTGACCTCATCATGTGAGGAAAGAGCCTGAAGACGTTCACATCAGGAGTACAAAGTATACAATAAAGAGAAGAATAGAATAGAAAAGTACTTTATTCATCCCCAAGGGGAAATGTGTCTGTGGCAGCAGCAAACAGGGTTCCACAATAAAATAAAATATTGGGTATGAACATGCACACTATATACAATATAATAAAATAACAGAGCAGGACCAATTCAATTTAAGAAAACAAAGTAATACAAATGCACAGTATATACACTGAATATAATTGTATTAAATTAACTAAGTAGGAAAAAAATAAAAATAAAATAAACAAAAATACTTCCAATTATACATCATATTTTTTGTCGTTTTCATGGTAACGTGATATGTTTTCCTATTCACACCATCTCAAGCCCTCACAGCCTCTCACACTCACCCACTCACCAGGTGACGTCAGTAAGTCCTTGAGGGTTCAGGGTTTGAGGGTTCAGGGTTTGAGGGTTTAGGGGGGACGTTGGGATTTGGCCCACATCCACACTCATGCCACAGCGGGTCGGACACTTTGTGGCGTTCGCGCCTTCATGACGTTGTCGTCGGACGCTGTAACACTTCTCGGCGCCCTCGTAGCTCCGTAGTTTAGTTCAGACGGTAGTTCTCGGTGTTTTAAGCCTTATTACGCTTTTAATGCTTCACAATCCACACACGAAAGCTGTAAACTACCAAGGTAACCACCACTGACTGGCAGCAACTACAAAACGACGGTGTTAGCACTGATGACGTAAGCTGCGATGGCCGAGTGGTTAAGGCGTTGGACTTGAAATCCAATGGGATCTTCCCGCGCAGGTTCGAACCCTGCTCGCAGCGGACTGTCTTCTCTTTTAGTTCCAGCTAAACGAGATGCAGTTTATCATCTCACCGTGTTAGAGTATTTTTCATATAGAATGAGTAGTACTATACCTAATACACGTATGAGGTAGTATATAGACAGTATGAGCAGTATGGACATACTGTCATGATGACGATGGAGTATTTGTTACTTTGTGGTATTAGTACTTTTACTGATGCGTCAGTTTACAGAATGAAGTCTTCTGAAAAACACGAGATTTTCTCTTTGTAACTGCTGGTGTACTACCTGCAGTACACTAACAACGAGTACAACAGTATGACAATAAGTACACATGCTGTGTAGTACTAGTATGTGGTGTGGAGCTGAGACACGTGTCTGAATGTTAAATACTGACGATGTCATATCGATCACTGAGCACAACGCAAGAATGACGTTCACTGAACACTTATAGCCTCATATTTAATGATTTCCTTATATAATTATTCAATATTTAATGATTTAATATTTAATGATTCAATATTTAATGATTTAATTATATAATTATTCAATATTTAATGATTTAATATTTAATGATTTAATTATGTAATTATTCAACATTTAATGATTTAATTATATAATTATTCAATATTTAATGATTTCATTATATAATTATTCAATATTTAATGATTTCATATTTAATGATTTAATTATATAATCATTCAATATTTAATGATTTAATTATATACTTATTCAATATTTAATGATTTAATTATATAATCATTCAATATTTAATGATTTAATTATATAATTATTCAATATTTAATATTTAATGATTTAATGATATAATTATTCAATATTTAATGATTTAATATTTCATGATTTAATGATATAATTATTCAATATTTAATGATTTAATATTTAATGATTTAATTATATAATTATTCAATATTTAATTATTTAATATTTAATGATTTGATGATATAATTATTCAATATTTAATGATTTAATATTGAATGAATTCATTATATAATTATTCAATATTTAATGATTTAATATTTAATGATTTAATATTGAATGAATCTAATATGTTTTGAGGCTCGTTTTGCCTTGTCAGCAGATACAAAGTAGATTCAAGTTCATAAAAAGAGAAGTTATTATTCCAGCTGATTTCTTCACCGTTTCATTTTCAGACTACAAATGAAGTGAAATCATGTGTGAGTGAATAAGTGTGAGTGAATGAATGTGTGAGTGAATGAGTGTGTGAGTGAATGAGTGTGTGAGTGAATAAGTGTGTGAGTGAATGAGTGTGTGAGCGTGTGAGTGAATGAGTGTGTGAGTGTGTGAGTGAATGAGTGTGTGAGTGTGTGAGTGAATGAGTGTGTGAGTGAATGAGTGTGTGAGTGAATAAGTGTGTGAGTGAATGAGTGTGTGAGCGTGTGAGTGAATGAGTGTGTGAGTGTGTGAGTGAATGAGTGTGTGAGCGTGTGAGTGAATGAGTGTGTGAGTGAATGAGTGTGTGAGCGTGTGAGTGTGTGAGTGAATGAGTGTGTGAGTGAATGAGTGTGTGTGAATGAGTGTGTGAGTGAATGAGTGTGTGTTTGAATGAGTGTGTGAGTGAATGAGTGTGTGACTGAATGAGTGTGTGTGTGAATGAGTGTGTGTGTGAATGAGTGTGTGTGTGAATGAGTGTGAGTGAATGAGTGTGTGTGTGAATGAGTGTGAGTGAATGAGTGTGTGTGTGAATGAGTGTGTGAGTGAATGAGTGTGTGTGTGAATGAGTGTGAGTGAATGAGTGTGTGTGTGAATGAGTGTGTGAGTGAATGAGTGTGTGTGTGAATGAGTGTGAGTGAATGAGTGTGTGTGTGAATGAGTGTGAGTGAATGAGTGTGTGTGTGAATGAGTGTGTGAGTGAATGAGTGTGTGAGTGAATGAGTGTGTGTGTGAATGAGTGTGAGTGAATGAGTGTGTGTGTGAATGAGTGTGAGTGAATGAGTGTGTGAGTGAATGAGTGTGTGTGTGAATGAGTGTGAGTGAATGAGTGTGTGAGTGAATGAGTGTGTGTGTGAATGAGTGTGAGTGAATGAGTGTGTGTGTGAATGAGTGTGTGTGTGAATGTGTGTGAGTGAATGAGTGTGTGTGTGAATGAGTGTGAGTGAATGAGTGTGTGAGTGAATGAGTGTGTGTGTGAATGAGTGTGAGTGAATGAGTGTGTGTGTGAATGAGTGTGAGTGAATGAGTGTGTGAGTGAATGAGTGTGTGAGTGAATGAGTGTGTGTGTGAATGAGTGTGAGTGAATGAGTGTGTGTGTGAATGAGTGTGAGTGAATGAGTGTGTGAGTGAATGAGTGTGTGTGTGAATGAGTGTGAGTGAATGAGTGTGTGAGTGAATGAGTGTGTGAGTGCAGTAGTTCACTGTATGAGCTGTAATCACTGTGTTCATAAAACTCCTCGCTCCTCCTGAACACCGCGCTGCTACAAAACTACTGAAACACACAGCAGGAAATGTAAAAAAAAAATCAAAAAAGCTTTTTTTTATTGGAATACATTTGACTTATTTATAAATATTAGATTTAAATAAAATAAAAAAATGTAGCCTTTTTGTATTAAAACATTTTGTTTAGGTATATGTCATCATACTATGATTTGTACAGAAATTATTATCATATATGTAAATATTATTATAATAGTTATAATTATCAACACAACATGTCGCTAGGTGGCGCTGATGTTCCGATGTAACGTCTTCTGCCTCCACCGAAGAAGAAGCAGGAGGACAGAACTATTGCCGGGTTAAGAAAACAAACCGAAGCAGCATCCGTTGTTCGCAACTAACAGCTAGCTAGCTACCGAGCTAACCAGCTAACCAGCTAACACCATGGCGGCAGTGCGCAGCTTAATGGTGGCGGTGAAATCAGACAGCAGCGGCTCGGACCGCTCGGAATCGGAATCGGACTCCTCCGAGTCGGACCGAGACGCCCGCGACGCCGAACCGATGGAGGTGGAGGTGGAGGTGGAGGAGGGAGAGCTGGAGGACGTCTCCGTTAACCGGTCCCTGAAGGAGCTGCTGCCGGTGAGTGTCCGGGACGAGGCCCCTGTCAGACCGGGGACTGGAGTTCGTGTCGCGGCTGGTGGGACAAGCGTGAAGTGTCGTCGTGTGGGAACTTCCAACTCCCGGTTCTCTCTGTCTCCGTCTCTCCGGGGACTATTTTCTAGCACCGTGTCCGTTATGGGTTCACGGTTAACTAACGGTTCACACGAGCTACTTAATATTTTAACGTGTTTAGCAGCAGCCGTTCACTTGTTTGTTGTTTTACTCACTTGTTGCTGGCAGCCTCCTCGTGAGGAAGTAAAGTGGAGATGAAATGTTTTAAGGACAAAACAAAGCATGTTTTTAAAAATGTTTAATGCATCTGATACAGGCACAATCACTAATCAATTCGGCCTGGTTTTAATCCCCATTATGAGAGGTGTTTATAACTTTAGCGGTAGTTCCTCTGTCTGTGTTTGTTAGCTAGTGTTTACATTATAATTTGAGCAAGTTAAACACCAGCTGTTTGAATAGAAGCAGGTGTAACAATATGTCAGGTAGCTTCAGGGTCTCTGCTGCTTAAAGAGCTTAAAAGTCTCAAACGCATGTTTAAATCAACTCTTCTCAGAGGTCTTTAAATTGGTTATTTGCTGCTTTTATTTTGACATTCATCCAGGTTTAATATTTGGTTGAGTCAGAAACAG
Source organism: Lycodopsis pacificus (assembly GCA_028022725.1). NCBI lineage: Eukaryota > Metazoa > Chordata > Actinopteri > Perciformes > Zoarcidae > Lycodopsis > Lycodopsis pacificus. The sequence goes on from CM051703.1 coordinate 24,274,809, forward strand.
AAGGGCTGATGAGTGAGGATGAAAACTAAACTTTCGTCTGTGATGTTTGATTTTGTTTTTGCAGGATACAAGCCGACGATATGAGAACAAGGGCGGAGCGTTCATCACTGGGATTGATGTCAACTCAAAGGTAGGACAATAAAGTTTTACTCATTGTGTCTTTTATTACGGTTAATCACAGCCATTCAGATCCACATCCATCCAACTGCTCTGGAGGACTTTTCATTTTTATTTTTATTTTTGTGGACACAAAACAGCAGAAACTTTTTTTGTTAAAATCTATTTCAGTAAAGTCTCCTTCCAGTCAGAAACCAGCTGTTCTTGCTGTTCCTGCACTTCTTGTGCAGAAGGATGTTTGTAAACACCTGGACGTACCTGCGCACTCATGACATCACAACTAGTTTGTAGCCAATCAAGGTCCAGTATGAACCTTACCCAGGTGTGATGTGGAGACTTGAGTCCTCCAGGTAACAAACGCATCATACAGAATTTCCTCATCAATTAAAATACCTAAAACCCAAAAGAGTTTGTTGTTTGGTTTTTGATGCTTCACCAGAAAGTGTTCTGATATTTCTCTGAATCAAAATAATACAAAAATATAATCCACATACTTGAGTATGTTACTTCCTCTAGATGTGTTTGGTCTTCCTTATTCACTGATAAACAAATGTACTGTATCAATAACAAACTTAAGGAAGGTGAACTTGTGTTAGAACGCTTCAGACTGAAGGTTGATTATGAGTGGGATTTCTGACGAGGAAGTATTTTGTAACAGAATCTGATTAAAGTTAACGGTTTGTTTGTAGTGAGATTTTAAACGAGACCTGTAGAGTAAAATGTTGTTGAAATATCTGAAATTTAAACTGCTTTTTCTAATGGAAGCGTTCATCGCACGTGATGTGTTCATGGACCGTCGGAGAGATGAAACCTGACGACGATGGCGGTTGTTACAGCTTCTGGCTGTGATGAACGGTGTAGTTTTGTCGATTGTTTGAGTTAAAAGTGTGTTTGTGTTTTCATCAGGAGGCGATCGAGAGGAAAGAGAAGCGAGCGAGACGTTTTCATTTCCGTCCTGAAGAGACGGTCGACCAGAGGAACGTGTTCATGGATAAAGACACCATGAAGAAAGGTGAGACGCGTCACGTGACCACAGACAGCTGGCTGACACTACCTGCTTCTGTTGACTGTACACGTGTTCTTCTTCTGTGGTGCTCAGCTATCCCCAGCCTGCGTATGGAGGCCATCTACGTGACGGGAGTTGACGACATGAGTACTCAGGACATCTTCGGATATTTTAAAGAATATCCTCCGTCACACATCGAGTGGATCGATGACATGTCCTGTGAGTGTAACACACACACACTTACACACTCACTGGTGGAGGAAGTATTTCGTTTACTACTGTAAAAGTACTCCAGAGATCAGTGAGGACCCGTCTGTCTGATTGTTTCCTAGGTAACGTGGTTTGGCTTGATGACAACACGTCCATCAGAGCTCTCGTCAACAGCAGCCGGATGAACGACCCGGAGGAGGTTACCACGGAGACGGAGAGCTCCGAGCAACCAGCCGAACAGAGCAAAGGTCCGTCTGTGTACATAAATACTCTCTAACTGAGTCTCAGAGGTCAGTCTGTACATAAATACTCTCTAACTGAGTCTCAGAGGTCAGTCTGTACATAAATACTCTCTAACTGAGTCTCAGAGGTCAGTCTGTACATAAATACTCTCTAACTGAGTCTCAGAGGTCAGTCTGTGTACATAAATACTCTCTAACTGAGTCTCAGAGGTCAGTCTGTACATAAATACTCTCTAACTGAGTCTCAGAGGTCAGTCTGTACATAAATACTCTCTAACTGAGTCTCAGAGGTCAGTCTGTACATAAATACTCTCTAACTGAGTCTCAGAGGTCAGTCTGTGTACATAAATACTCTAACTGAGTCTCAGAGGTCAGTCTGTACATAAATACTCTCTAACTGAGTCTCAGAGGTCAGTCTGTGTACATAAATACTCTCTAACTGAGTCTCAGAGGTCAGTCTGTGTACATAAATACTCTCTAACTGAGTCTCAGAGGTCAGTCTGTACATAAATACTCTCTAACTGAGTCTCAGAGGTCAGTCTGTACATAAATACTCTCTAACTGAGTCTCAGAGGTCAGTCTGTACATAAATACTCTCTAACTGAGTCTCAGAGGTCAGTCTGTGTACATAAATACTCTAACTGAGTCTCAGAGGTCAGTCTGTGTACATAAATACTCTAACTGAGTCTCAGAGGTCAGTCTGTGTACATAAATACTCTCTAACTGAGTCTCAGAGGTCAGTCTGTGTACATAAATACTCTAACTGAGTCTCAGAGGTCAGTCTGTGTACATAAATACTCTAACTGAGTCTCAGAGGTCAGTCTGTGTACATAAATACTCTAACTGAGTCTCAGAGGTCAGTCTGTGTACATAAATACTCTAACTGAGTCTCAGAGGTCAGTCTGTACATAAATACTCTAACTGAGTCTCAGAGGTCAGTCTGTACATAAATACTCTAAGGTGGGGAGAACTGAAGCGTATTTTTATTTTATTTTACCTGGCAGGTCGTAAAGGTCAAGGGTCAGATGATGAGGAGGAGGAAGAGGGCGAGGTGGAGGAGGACGAAGAGGAAGCTGTGAAGAAGAGCAGCGAAGAGATCGAGGTGAAAGACGCAGACGAGCCGAAAACCAAGCCGGAGGCCGTTCAGGTAGAGTTTACTCAAATACCTCAAACTGATGCGGTTATTGATTCCTGCCGATAAGTGATCGATGACGTGAACCTGTCTGTGCCTCAGGTGGAGGACCTGTCGCTGGCAGAGAGAGAGTCTCTGCTGAGGAACGACCTGCGACCGGCCATCAAACCCTTCAAAGGAAACAAACTCCTCCTGCGTTTCGCCACACATGGTGAGTTTAAGTTTAGCCTCTGTTAAACCAGGTCTACAGCAGGTTTAAGTTAACCCAGGTCTACAGCAGGTTTAGGTTAACCCAGGTCTACAGCAGGTTTAAGTTAACCCAGGTCTACAGCAGGTTTAAGTTAACCCAGGTCTACAGCAGGTTTAAGTTAACTCTCAGTTAACCCAGGTCTACAGCAGGTTTAGGTTAACTCTCAGTTAATCCAGGTCTACAGCAGGTTTAAGTTAACCCAGGTCTACATCAGGTTTAAGTTAACCCAGGTCTACAGCAGGTTTAAGTTAACTCTCAGTTAAACCAGGTCTACCGCAGGTTTAAGTTAACCCAGGTCTACATTAGGTTTAGGTTAACCCAGGTCTACATTAGGTTTAAGTTAACCCAGGTCTACATTAGGTTTAGGTTAACCCAGGTCTACAGCAGGTTTAGGTTAACCCAGGTCTACAGCAGGTTTAAGTTAACCCAGGTCTACAGCAGGTTTAAGTTAAACCAGGTCTACAGCAGGTTTAAGTTAAACCAGGTCTACAGCAGGTTTAAGTTAAACCAGGTCTACAGCAGGTTTAAGTTAACTCTCAGTTAAACCAGGTCTACAGCAGGTTTAAGTTAACTCTCAGTTAACCCAGGTCTACAGCAGGTTTAGGTTAACTCTCAGTTAATCCAGGTCTACAGCAGGTTTAAGTTAACCCAGGTCTACAGCAGGTTTAAGTTAACTCTCAGTTAAACCAGGTTTAAGTTAAACCAGGTCTACAGCAGGTTTAAGTTAACTCTGAGTTAAACCAGGTTTAAGTTAACTCTCAGTTAAACCAGGTCTACAGCAGGTTTAAGTTAACCCAGGTCTACAGCAGGTTTAGGTTAACCCAGGTCTACAGCAGGTTTAGGTTAACCCAGGTCTACAGCAGGTTTAAGTTAACCCAGGTCTACAGCAGGTTTAGGTTAACCCAGGTCTACAGCAGGTTTAGGTTAACCCAGTTCTACAGCAGGTTTAGGTTAACCCAGGTCTACAGCAGGTTTAGGTTAACCCAGGTCTACAGCAGGTTTAAGTTAACCCAGGTCTACAGCAGGTTTAGGTTAACCCAGGTCTACAGCAGGTTTAGGTTATCATGAGTTCCTCGTGTCATTGTCTCCAGATGATAAGAAGGAGCTGGGTGCTGCTCGGCGCAGTAGATACTACATGAAGTACGGAAACCCAAACTATGGCGGCATGAAGGGGATCCTCAGCAACTCCTGGTGAGACGAACTCGTCTGGTTGTTTAAAGATTTAGTTGTTGCTTGGTTGTGTCCTCGCTGTCAGTTGTTATTCTGAGGACGTGTCGCATGATGTATGTGTCGGTAAAGTAACTTAAAGTGGTCCGTGTCTTCAGGAAGAGGAGGTTTCACACCCGGAGGATCCAGAGAGACGTCATCAAGACCAAGAAGCCTCTGATTGGGGACAACATGGGACACACGCCGCCGTACACGCACCGACACTCTGGTAACTGCTGACCGTCGAGACTAGACTAAGACTAGACTAAGACTAGACTAAGACTAGACCAGGGGTCGGCAACCTTTACTGCCCAAAGACACAGTTGGTCCTATTTTCCACCAAAGAAAATGTGTCTGGAGCCGCAAAAGCTATTTGATAACACAGCGTATGAAGTTTGTTCACAAGAAATCTCCACAGAGCAGCTTTAAAGATACCAAACAAACAAAAGTTATATTTATTTGAACTAAAATAAAAAGTTTAATTAAACAAACTGCTCTCTGGAGATTTCTTGTAAACAAAGTTTATATTTGCATTCAGTAAAACTATCGAAACATTTATGATAAATATAATAATTATGATGAATATAATATAAAAGCCAAAGTTTAGAAACACAAGCACGTAATAATGATGTCTGTTATTATTTAAATCGTTTACTTGTCAGCTGTTGATGTGACTGTGAAGACTTGGATCTTCTTCTTCTCTGCAGCCGACCTGGTCAACCTGCCCGAGGAGCCCATCAAGGAGGAGGAGGAGGAGGAGGAGGAGGACGACGAGGACATGGAGGACGACCGGGTGGTGGAGTACAAAGAGCGGGCGGAGAAGGAGCAAGGCCAACGAGCCGCCGGAGGCCCCGCCCCCGGCGGCTCCCGGCCGGCGGGGGGGGCGGGGCTCCGTGGCCGGGCCGAGCGCTCCCCGTCTCCGTGGTCGGAGTCGGACGAGATGGACTACGACCTGGAGCTGAAGATGATCTCCACGCCGTCGCCCAAGAAGAGCAAGAAGATGACGATGTACGCCGACGAGCTGGACGGACACCTGAAGAGCATCCGGTCAGAGCCGCCGCCCTTCACAATAAGACACTTTATTTACTGAGATCGCTTGTTTTAGAGCTTTGATTTTATAAATACGCTTTTTAAAAAATATTACAAATCGGCCCGACTGCTTCTCATCGTACTTTCACATTTTGACCAGGATCACGAAAAAGAAGTATTGCATTTAATTTTGTTGTATTTAAAAGTTTCAGCCTTAAAATAATAAACTGTCCTCGTTCCCGTTGGAACTCTTTGGTCTTGTGAGCAGGAACCGGGTCGGGGAGTCTGGATCTCAGACCAGAGCCAAGTCCACGTCGCCCCCTAAAGTGACCGACGTCCGGCAGCTGCTGGAGGACAAAAGAAAAGGACTCGCTCAGCACAGACAGCCCCCCCCGGTGGCCCCCAGTGGAAAGACAGGTCAGCTGATCAGATTATGTGTTTGTTTCTATTTATGAGATTGATTTGTTTTTTCGAGTCATAAAACACGTCCGCCCGTCTGTCTGCAGACGTACGTCAGCGGTTGGGGAAACGGCGCTACTCCCCCGACAGACAACGCTCCCCCTCCCCAGTCTCCCCCAGAGACACGCCTCCCGCCAGAGAACCAATCAGAGACGTGCACCGCAGACTGGGCGTGGCCAGTCAGGACAACAGACCTGTCTTCTCCAACTCGTCCAAAGACAGGAAGACAAGTAGGACCGCAGACGGAATAAAACAGAACGTCCCCCTCGTTGATTTGTGTGTTATGTGTTTTAATTCCTGTGTGTGTGTGTGTGTGTGTTTTATTTGTGTGTGTGTGTGTGTGTGTGTGTGTCTCCTGCAGGTGCTCTGTGGAGCAGACTCGGTTCTGGTGAAGACGGCGGTTCCGGTCGGCAGGAGCGCAGATCGAGCGGCCGGCCGTCGGGTCTCTTCTCGTCCTCGGGGAGGAGTGACGGCGGTGAGGGCGGAGTCGGCGGCAGCAGCAAGACACGAGGCGACGGAGAGGAGGAAGAGAAGAAGGAGGAGGAAGAAGACGACTCCACGCTGCAGAAGATGTGGGGCGCCATGATCAAACAGAAACAGGAGCGTCTGACCCACAAGATCAAGAAGAGCCGGCTGGACAGCCTGCCGTCACTGCAGATCGAGATCAGCCGCGACAGCAGCGATGACTCTGACGCCTGAAGCTGAGGACGAGGACGAGGAAGAGGAGGAGGAGGAGGAGGAGGGGAACCAGCCGGAGTGTTTCTCCTCTGAACTTCACGGCACTCTTTTCTTCAAGTACAATAATTCAACGATCTGACTGCAGATCTGAGGCCAGTGTGTTGGGTTTCTTTTTGCTTGTCTCTGCGGTCCAGGACAGACTAACGGGTTCAACCAGGCACAGCTCCAGGGGCCCGCAAGACTGTTTACTTTTAACTGACCAGAAAATGTTGATCTCCTCATGGTGGCTTTTTCATCTGCAACCAAATCCAGTCGAAAATGTATAAAGAAAACACAAACAGCTGTTATGTGTTTATTTGTTTTAATGCCTACATTTGTTGTTGGAGATTTCCTATAAAGTAAAAGTCTGACAAATAAATACTAAAGTTTAGTTGAAGCATTTGAACCAACAGCAGCACCTGAGAGCTCTGCTTCACTAAAAGAGACGGACAGCGACCTCGGAGGAAGAAACCCTTCCAGGGCCTCGTCGTCTCGTAATCCAGCACCCTCCTGTTGATATATTAAACATCCGTGTTGATTTTTAACATGAGTTGAAATGTTGTGTTCTTGTCGGGATGTAGCAGAGCATCATGGGAAATCAAATCATTCCTACGTTACCGCGGCGATGTTTGTGTCCTCTGAGAGTCGAACCCCGGCCCAGTAATCCGTGAGCGTTCCTCCGCAGCTCAACGTGTCGACCATCAAATCCAGAGAAGGTGTTTAAGTTGTCGGTTCATAGGACGAGTGATGGAAACTTGTAGTTTCCTCTGAAAGCAGAAAGAACTGATGAAACGGACTCTGAGAGAAAGAAACCCAACAAAAGAAGACGATGACGGACGACTTCCTGTCTGTGGAGGTAAACACTGCTGTACTTCCTGCAGTGTCAGTTGTGTTGTTTTTTTATTGTTATCACGCCGTGACATCACAGCTGGTCATGAGTTCCGATCATTATTAAGATGTTGAATAATGTTTTGTTTTACTTGCCTGTGATGATTCTCCAGGAGTCGTCATATGGAGAATAAATTGATTCCCATCAGTTAATCAATTCAAATGATAGAATTATCTTTATTCTCATTCTTCTCTCGGTGGACTTGAAATATGACAAATTATTAAGGAAGTAATAGCTGCACAAAAATATAAATATTCGTAATGTGATGCTTTTTTTTTTAAAGGCAAAGGTTAAAAACAAACTCTTGTTATATCAGGTACGTTGTACTTTATTAGTGCAATAAAAATAAATACTCTGAGAACAGATGTTAATCTTTAGTTACTCTAATCATCCTTTAAATCAAACACAAACCTCACAATCGATTCTGACTTCCTTAAGCCTCTGAGTTTTACAGTGTTTTATTTGTTATTTGATTCATTTTTTTAAACTCAGTTTTATATTCAAGACAAGACCAAAAAAACAAACTAAAATATAGGCCTTAATTAAAATATATTTAAAAATGTGCCAGACACATACAGTTTCATTTATTTGTGAGACATTTTCAGGATGTGACGGGTCTGGATTTGATACTTCATCTTTATATGCATTTGTGAAATGAAGTTAGCCCAATTACACAACGTAATGAGGTTTTATTAAACTTCATAGTGAATGTCAGAGCCAACAATTACTTATTTAGCAAAGCTTTGTCTTCTAAATAACTGAGGTCCTTTTTGTTTTAGTGTGGACATAAACTGATCTCATTTAATACACATTTAAAGTGTCCAATCTTTTCATTTTCTGTTACTTTATACTTCCACTACATCACATAAATAAATACTATAGACCTTTTATAGCATATGTTTAAATTGTTTTAATATAGTAATTCTTTTTTCTATCATAAAAACGTATTATTGCTGTATCAATCCCCTGAAACTACCAGAGAGCAGCGTGATCCGCCATGCTTCAGCCTCATGGTGTTATGCCCTATAAAAGCTTACGTAATCATACTCTCACATGGGCTTCGATCTGATTGGCTCACTCGTCTTGGCTGTTATTTCACCGAGCCAATGCGAACCGAGAACCCGGTCTCCGCACAGCCCCTAAAAATAAGCCAATGAGGGACGTGAACTCACGTCACGTGATAGTGTGAACGTCTTGACGTATGCGGCCTTCAGCTAACAGTCGCCATCTTGTCGTCGAAGGCTGAACATCTAACGACAAAGACGCGACGGCTCGACATAAAAACCCACAAAACCGGCGCTTTTTTACATCTATCACCGAGTCAGAACAAAGTTATCTCCATGAGTTCATGGACTGCCTGCTGCTGATCAATGGTGACGTTAGTATCGATAGAGCCGCTGTAGGTTTTCCCGGGTCACATACAAAGATGGCCGACAAAGCAGCTCGAGAAGACGCGTGCCGAGAGTACCAGTCGTCGCTGGAGGACCTGACGTTCAACAGCAAGCCGCACATCAACATGCTGACCATCCTGGCCGAGGAAAACCTCAACTTCGCCAAGGATATCGTCGCTATTATTGAAGCGCAAATAAGCAAGGTTTTTATAACAAAAATATATAGAAAACTTTCAATTTCAGGTGTTTTTTCGTCTGGATTGTATGTGTAGCAACAAGGCCTCAAGTTGTTGTTGAGCTAGCTGTTAGCTTAGCGTAAAAACATGGCAGCTATAGCGACATGTCACCGTAGCTATACATTACGTTTTATTTATAACTATATTTGTGTGTTTTATTAAAGTTTAAACACAACATACACTTAATCTTCTTAGTTAACGTTTCTCTTCATCGAAACTCGTTCAAATCCACCGCAAAACAGATTATTTTAAACGTCTTGATGTTATTTGTGTTTAAAATAATGTGTGAAATCGACTAATTACTTGGAGGTCAGTTCAAACCAACGTGAAGTGACTAAAAGACGTGTTTTATTTGGTAAACTAGCTAGTTAAATACGTCGTTGCCAAAGTGGTGCCAGTTATTTATTCGACTGTTACGGAGATACCACTTTATTAAGCCAGAAGAAGAAATAACATGGCGGACTTTAAAATGGGTTCTTCTGGAGTAAAAAAAGCACAAAATCAGCTTTTATTGACAAATTATGTGAACACATGTAACAAACATATACAGTCTGAGCCACTATGTACAGATCTAAATACATAACTAATCCGTTCCAGACTCACCTCTTCATCGTCATACTTTGGGGAAAGAGTCGTCTGTATCTCAGCAGATACCGGTAGTTATTTTTAGGTAAATCCACTTCCCAGTGCAACACATGATTAGCCCTTATTTAAATCATTAGTTCCTAAAAGTTGCTGGCTGCCTGGTCCAAGTGTAACTTTCACAAGCAGTGAGCAGGCGGCATTCACTGCTACACGGAACCAAGATGGTGACAACCCAAACGTGCGTCTAAAAATACTAGAACATTGGTCACATCCGTGTGTGATCAGCCCCCTTTTAAGAACAGAAATAAACTTTATTGAAGCTAATTTGAACAATAAACGTTGTAGATTGATCACAATCAGCAGCTTTAACTCCAGAGTCGTCAAGCGATAACTGCTGGACTCTGGTTGATAATAAAGTCTAGTTTGACTTATTAGACAAAAAATGAATGTGTTCACGCCGTCTATGGAAACATATTTAGCTGGTTTAGTTTACGGTGCATTTTGAGTTTTGCAGCGTTGATTTATCCTCAGCTTCTAGAAGTATTTTGAGCATCCGTCACATTAATAATATTCTGATTGAGGCCGGACCACATTGATGTTTTTCACTCTAATTTATTGTTAATAAATATTGCCGGGTAGGGTCCGTCTGGAGTACATTCATCTCAGTCAGTTTCTCTGCATTAATTCACTAGTGAAATCTTGAATTACTGAAATGTGATTGAATGGTTAAAATTGTTATAATAAAAAATGTGAAATGTGCTTTTTGTCATTTTTTATTTCCAAGTGTAATTTATTGGTACGACTCTGGTTTCCATTTACTGACACGACAAACGGTGTTTAGCGTCGACGCTGCAGCGTTTAGGATCTTCTGCTTCAGGGTGCAGAGTTTAAAATGCAGCTTGTTTTAACTAAACGCCAAGAGATCCTCTAAAAGGTTTTTTTAACAACCGAGAAGGAGACAAACACTTGTGAGGGTTAAAACTTTGAGTGAGTGAATCAAAAGTTAAACTAAAACTCTGCGACGTGTCGTCTGGGTAAAGTACAAAGAGCGGTTTAAGGAATAAACCCTCTTTGGAGGTAAACGGCTCCCGAGGACTGGACTCAGTGACCCCCTTTTTCTTTTTACCCACAATGCACCATGGACATGTTTGTTTTTCCCCCCGACTTTGGGGAAGGATCACTAACCTCCTGAGATGTCTTTGCAGAAACTAAAGTGACTGATTGCTGTTGAAGATGACGTTTTTCATCTGGGTCGATCTCGGATCACAGAGGACTTTATTGGAGGATTTTTCCTGTTTTTATTTTGATTCCAGTCTGAAGATGCATCTCGACTGTGGGCTGATTTTTTTTTTTTTTTTTTTTTTTTTTTTTTTAATTTATTTTTTTTAAATTTAGTTTTCAGACGTCTTTTTTTCTCACTTTGCAGACTTTCTTTACATTTTGTCCCGCGCACACATTTTTTACATGTTTTTCACACAGCGGGGGGGTGAGGGGACACATCTGTAATTCTGAAGCGTTTGTTCTGAAATGTTGTTTTTTAACCCCTGTTGTGTTCTAAACTTGTCGAGTTCTCTATTGCTCCAGGCCCCATCTGCAGAGAAGCTTCCAGTTTTGTACTTAGTGGATTCCATAGTGAAGAATGTTGGAGGAGAGTACCTTGCAGTGTTTGCTAAAAACCTAATCACTTCATTTATATGTGTCTTTGAAAAGGTACAGTTCTCTTTGCTGCTGTTCAACTTTTAAGCACTATGACTCTTAGCCGCTCCACTTCCCTCCTGTTTGTTGTGTTGCTTGCTTTATTCTCTGTGGTCGGCACTCTGCTCCTGTGTACATAACGCCATAAACGATAAATAAAAGGGGGAGGGATCATTATTAATCATTGTTTTGAACTTGTCCTTAAAGTGCTAAAAGTATTTTCACCTCTTTACTCGTGGACGTAGAGCTGCTTGCACTGTAAACGCTTGTGCTGCTGCTGCAGTGTGTTTCTCTGTATTCTGTTGCTAGCTGTGGACCAAGTCATGTCCTCTGTTCGTAGGTGGATGAAAACACCAGAAAGAGTTTGTTCAAGCTGCGCTCGACGTGGGACGACGTGTTTCCTCTGAAGAAGCTGTACGCGCTGGACGTGCGGGTCAACTCCGTGGACCCGGCGTGGCCCATCAAGCCGCTGCCGCCCACCGTCAACGCCAGCATCCACGTCAACCCCAAGTTCTTAAAGCAGGTGTGTATGTGTCCTCACGGAGCCGGTTGGTTACGCTAGAGACTCGTGACGCTCCGTACTGTTTGTTGCCTCCGAGGTAACTCTGATCTGCTACGGCCCGGGATCAAACACGCGGTTCCTGGTTTCATCCGTGAAACTCAAATCCAGCTGCGCTCGATCCAGACTTTCACAATAAAATACATCCTGTCGGCTGATTTGAGATGTTTAGAGACACGGAGCAATCGGCTGTCCTACGACACGGACTTCACCCTCATCTGTGCTGCTGAGTTAAATGAATGCATTTGTTGGACAACCGTTCTCTGGGTTACTCCATCGTTCCATTCAAGACGTAACAGTTTAACGTTATTGAAGACAAATGAAGCAGCGAAAGCATCCGAGAGGCTGGAAACAGAACTCTGACCCTTTTTAATTTAAGAAAAGAGAAATGAATCAATGTTCTGCCAGTAAAATCATCTGCTCGTTTCAGCTCCAGAATCAATAATGTGAATTGTAATTGGTTGAAGTCATCGTTTGTCTTCTCTCTTCGTCCCTCTTGACCGTCTCAGTCTGAAGATGCTCCGTCTCCTCAGCCGGCTCCCACTCAGCCGCCTCCGCCGCCTCCGGCAGCAGCGCCGGTACCGGCTCCCCAACCGGTACCGGTCGCCGCCGTCACCGCCGCCAGCCAGTTCAGCCTGACCCAGGAGCAGCTGATCCGACAGCAGCTGCTGGCCAAACAGAAGCAGCTGCTGGAGCTTCAGCACAAGAAGATCGAGCTGGAGCTGGAGCAGACCAAAGCTCAGCTGGTAGGAACAACGTTGGTTCTGATCCCAGATTCCGTCCAGTCGTCTGTAGTTACACTTTATGTTCAGCTCGTTCACTGGAAAGTTGTTTTCATGAAGAAAAAAACTCCGGTTCTTAACGGGAACCGGTTCTAAATGAGTAAAACCCGAGTATTGATACGGTTCTATGTCTCAAACCGCTCTTTGTCTTTGTGCTACTCTGCACACGCTTCATGAACATTCTCACTAAATAATCAGAGAATCCACGGGAGCCCGACCCGGTGCTAGTACCGCTAAAGCTACCGCTGATGAGAATGAGGTGTTTGCTGTTGGTCTGTGCCTCCACATGTTGGATTAGTTCAAACTCTCTGACTGTTTGTTGTCTTCAGGCCGGAGGGTTCGCGATCCCGACAGCGGCGAAGACCGCCGGCCAAGCTGCCCCCGCGGTCCGGCCGTGGATCCCTCCTCCGACTCAGACGGACGCCAAGCCGCCCACCAGAGACCCCCGGCTGAACCGCACCGGCCCCCAGCCCAAAGAACAGCACGCCGGGAGGAAAGACGGCCACGCCGTGGCAGGAAGTCTGGCGCTGACGCCCGAGAAGCCCACCCGGCCGGACAAAGTCAAAACCCCGAGAAAAGAAGCGTCGGAGGAGAAGCAGAAGTCTAAATCTCCGTCTCCGATGGCCAACGCCCTCCAGAGTAAAAACAAGGTGGAGCCTGAGATCCAGAAGTCGGCGGACGGCACCAAGAAAGACCCCCGGCTGAAGAAACGCCCGCAGGACAAGAGCGGCGAGGCCAAAGACGAGGAGCTGAAGGAGAAGAAGCGCTGCCCCGACAAGAAGGAGCGAGAGGAGGCGCCTCGGGGAGTCGAGCCCCAGAGGTTCAACAAGGGGAAGCTGGTCAACGGCTCGGTGGGCAAACACGAGCGCGGCGCGTCCTCGGAGAAGACCGAGTTCAAGGCCGGAGGCAACGCCCGCACGCACGCCAGGAAGCGCTCGCGGTCCAGGTCCAGGTCCCGCTCGCCCGCCGGCGCCTCCTCCTCCTCCTCCTCCCCGAAGAGGAAGGACAGGCGGTCAGTCCGGAGCAGCTCCATGTCGCCGTCGCACAAACCCGGCAAACCCAGGAGGGTCGGACCGGATCACATCAAGCCGGGCCGGGGGGACCGGCCCGCCGCGCCCAAGAAGAACCAGCCGGACGGCAGGAGGTCCAAGAGGCCCGCGGAGGACCGGCACTCTGAGTCCAGAGACTCCCACTCACCGAGGAGCCACGACGGAGGAGGCAAGGAGGCCAAGGAGGCTCCTCACCGCTGGAGGAGCGGCTGGGAGGAGAACAAACAGTGAGTCATCGGCTCGTTCAGCCGTTCACCGGCGCTGGACCCGGAAACATGAATGTGTCCTGATGGTTATTGATGTGATGCTCTGTGATCTTCATAACTGAACGTTTGCTGGTTGCAGCTTCTGCGATTGTGTGACAGTCAACGCATTGAAAGCGTTTCCTGTGATATTCAGTAAAAACGTGCCGATGATCTCGATCCTCCGTTGAGTTCAGTTTGGATCACGAGTTTCATGTTCTCACGTTGGGTTCCTCTGCATCACAGGCTGTTGTCTAAACGTCTCGTTTCCTCTTCAGTTCCAAGCTTCCTGAGGACTCTCACGTGAAGCCGGGTCCCCAGAGACACAAACAGTACGGGACCCCCACCCGGCCCACCACCCCCCGGACCCCCAAGCACCGCCTCAGCGTGGACGCCAACCTGCAGATACCCGAAGTCCTCAACTCGGCCTCCAAGAAGGACCTGCTGCGGAGGGTAGGAGCTGTGATGTTATTATTAACATTATTAGTATTATTATCATTATTATTGACATTATTAACATTATTAGTATTAGTATTATTATTATTATCATTATTATTGACATTATTATTATTAACATTATTATTGTTATTATTAACATTATTATTATCATTATTATTGACATTATTATTATTATTAACATTATTATTATTATTATTATTAACATTATTATTATTATTATTATTATTGTTGTTGTTGTTATTATTAACATTATTAGTATTATGATCATTATTATTGACAGTATTGGTATTGTTCAGCCGAGTGTTTGCTCTCTTCAGTCCCCGGCTGGTTCCAGGTGAGGCTCTAGCGTCTTTCTGCTCCACACAGTGAGACGCGTCTTCACGTCCACACTATGAATATGCAAATGATCAGATTTATTATGAAGACATCACATTTCATACTTAAGGCAACACGTTGCATCATAATCACCATAAAAACAAGCAAACTCAATCAACATTTATCAGATCGTGGAAGTCTTTATCGACCTGAGATTCAGTGCTCATGAACGCATGAACACGTGAAGCGTTCTTGCGTTCATGAGGAGCTACGTTGAGTCCACCGGTCCTCTGACGGCCGGCGGTTTGTCTCTGCAGGCCAGTAAGCGTCTGGAGAGCGGCGAGATCTCCCAGGAGGACTTCCTGAACATGGCCCACCAGATCAAGCACTTCTTCCAGTACCAGGAGGAGAAGCAGCAGCGCTGCGAGGGCTGGGACGCCGCCGCCGCCGACTTCCCCGCCAAGAAGCTGCCGAGCTCGCCCGCCTCCGCGCCGCCGCGGCCCCGAGACAACATGGACGCCGCGGAGTTGTCGTACTACGAGCACAAGTCCAAGCTGAGGAAGACTCGGGTCACCCACCGCGCCGCCGGGGAGGAGTGGGAGGGAGAGGACAGTCCGGAGGAGGACGAGGAGGCGGGGCCTGGAGCAAAGAGCGGCGGCAGCGGGCGAAGCGCCGGACACCCGAAATACAGCCGGGCGCCACGGGAACGGCAAGGTGAGCGGAGCTTCATGGATACTCTTAATCATACCAACGGATTCAGAATATTCATTCTTTATGACTCGTTCAGGTGAGAGGAGGAGCAAAGAGCAGGAGGAGCCGCGGCTGATCGAGGAGTACAACCACGGCAAAGAGTTCCCGCCTCTCAAGTCTCTACCGGGCCTTCGCTTCAGGAGGAGAGCCGAGCCCCGAGAGCCCAGTGAGTCCACCGCCACCGCCCGATCTGTGAACAATATGATCTGTCATCTTCATCCACAGGGCTCAGAGGTCAGGTTCTGGAGCAGCGTGGCTTCAGCGGGGTTAGACTCTGACACAGCTGGTCCAGGGTTTAGTTCAGGTGACGGGAGTCCGAGTCCATGAAACGCGGCGTGAGCTTCACTGAGTTCTCATGTGTTGCAGGTGAGAGGGAGTGGAACTCTCCGCTGACGGAGCGGCCGCGTTTCGACGAGCGCGAGGAGCAGAAGAGCGGCTACGACGCTCCGCGGGGTTACGGCCCGGCCGCCGACCCACGGAGGCCGGAGGGGCCCCCGCCCTCGGGCACCGTGGTCCTCAGGAACTGTCCGAGCCCGGTCGGCCCCGAGCCGGCGCTCGCGGCCCCGAGGTTCGAGCGCGAGCGCCTCTCGCCGCTTCACCAAAAAGACCCGTCGGAGATGAGCCCGATCCCTCGCTTCGAGAGCCCCAACAGCGAGCACTCTGACGACGGGCCCCTCAACCTGGACGTCCCCACCCCCCCCAAATCCATCCTGAAGGCGCCGGCCCGCGCCGGCCCGCTGTCGTCGGTCCGGCAGCACAGCGACTCCCCGGGACACACGCCTCCTCACGACGGAGGACACGCCACGCCGCGGTACGACGGGCCGGGACACATGGGCCTCGCCAGACCGCACCCTCCAGGGTGGTACGAGGGCCCCGGTCGCTACGACGACGCATCCCGGTTCGAGGGGCCTCACCACCAGGGTCCCGGCAGGTTCGACGGCCCGCCTCACCACAACATGCCGGAGAGGTTCGACGGACCCCACATGTCTCACGGTTTGGGGCGGTACGACGGTCCACCTCGCCCTCCGGGCCCCGGGAGGTTTGACGGTCAGCAGGGGCCCGGACCGGGTCACTTCGAGGGCCCCATGCAGCGGTTCGACGCACCGCGGTGCTTCGAGAACAACATGGCTCCCGGACCGATGGGCTTCCAGCAGCAGCGGCGCTTCGACGGCGCTCCAAACCAGATGGGGCCGATGAGGTTCGAGGCCCCCGTTCAGCCGGGACCCCGGTTTGACTTGCCCAACGTGCCCCCCCATCAGGGCGGACCCCCGCTCTACGAGTGCTCCCCTGGCCAGCAGGGGCCCCTGAGATTCGCTCCCCAACACAACCTGCAGCCCCCCCCCATGAGGCCCATCTACGACCCCCAGCAGAACTTCAGCATGAACCCCCAGCGGTTCCCGGAGCCCATGAACCCTCAGTTCCCCTTCAACATGCAGCAGGCTCCGCCCTTCAACCAGCCAGGCCCCGCCCCCTTCTACAACCCCACCGCCCCCGCTGGGGTCGGCATGCAGCAGCCGGTGAGTCGATTCTCTCAACACTTTGAAATGTCCGCCTGAGACCGCAGCAGCACCAGGATGCTGCGGCTGGTTTCTTCTTCGTTGGTTGTCGTGAGTGAACCTGTTCTGTGCTTGTTAGGTGAACATGTTGGGGAACCTCAACCAGGCCTTCCTGCCCCAGAACCCAGCGTCCTTCGGACAGCAGAGTACGTTCTGACATTCGCAGTTTCTCATGAATGAAGGCGTGAAATGTTTCTGACGGCTTGTTTGCGTCCCTGCAGCTGCACAGCCCCCCCCCCCAGAGAACCACTTCGGTCAGGTTGACGTCAACGACCTGCTGTCCAAACTCATCTCCAACGGCATCATCAAGCCCTCGCAGCCCGACGCCGCGCCGGCCGCCAGCGCCGGTGAGGACGCGTCTTCTGTTGCGCCGCGCTTCAAGAACGAGCTGCTGTTATTAAAATATTCCTTTTTCATTGTTCTTTCCCAGAACCCACCACGCCTGTGGTAGCTCCGCCCCGGGTGGTGGTGGAGGAGGAGGAAGAGGAGGTGGAGGAAGAGGAGGAAGATGACATCCCCGACCTCACCAGCTTCAACGTCGACGACTTGAAACAGTGAGTTCAATGATCAGCAGAACTCTTCTGCTCGTTGATGCGAGCTCTGCGCCGGTGGACGCCGGCTTGTGTTTTGATCGGCGGTGTTGTGACTCACTTTGTTCCCGTGTGGTTTCGTGCCCCCCCCCTCTCCTCTCAGGCGCTTGGAGAGCGTGGTGACCAAGCTGTACTCGGGGAACCAGTGCTGCCTGTGCAGCATGAGGTTCACCGCGGCGCAGACCGACCTGTACGCAGACCACCTGGACTGGCACTTCAGGCAGAACCACGCCGGCAAAGTGGCCGGCAAGAAGATCACGCACCGCCGCTGGTACTACGGCCTCCGGGTGAGAAACGCCGACCTCTCCGACCCCCAGCAGCCTTCAGTCCTCGCCCGAAGCTCACCCTCGTGTGTGTGTGTGTGTGTGTGCGTGTGCGTTCCCTCCATCAGGACTGGGTCGAGTTCGAGGAGATCGCCGACCTGGAGGAGCGAGCCAAGAGCCACTTCTTTGAGAAGGAGAACGAGGAGGAGGTGCAGAAGAGCCAGCAGGCCGCCAAGGAGAAGGAGTTCCAGAGTGTGAAGGCCACCAAGGACCAAGTGGGAGAGGTGAGCCGGCCGTCTGAGCAGCACCAGTGCTGTAGAACTCTTCACATTCCTGAAGATGAATCGATGATTTACAATATCGCCGCTGAGCTGCATCAGTAACTTGATGTTTGTTTCCTCGTGCAGTTGTGTGAAATCTGTCAGGAGGCGTTTGAGACGTACTGGGTGGAGGAGGAGGAGGACTGGTTCCTGAAGGACGCCCTCAGGGTGGACGACAAGGTACCGACTAATATCTACTCTACTCCTATTGGCCCAACATGTTTCATATTCACAAAGAATAAAAT
This sequence comes from Lycodopsis pacificus, assembly GCA_028022725.1. Lineage (NCBI taxonomy): Eukaryota > Metazoa > Chordata > Actinopteri > Perciformes > Zoarcidae > Lycodopsis > Lycodopsis pacificus. The sequence continues at coordinate 24,293,103 of CM051703.1, forward strand.
GTCCCATCAATACGTCCCAATTTCCCCCAAAGAAGTTGTAAAATGTCCAAAGAGACGACTGAAGACATCTGTACAAAAATATTTGTAATTTAAGTGAAAATTGTTCAATATCTCTGTAAAATGTATCGCTGACGTCAATAAACCGATGAATGTTTTCTCTCCACAGAACTTCCATCCCGCCTGTTTTGAAGATTATAAGAATGTAAGTAAGGAGACATGACTCTGATCAGAACGATTGTCATTGAACGCATCGGACGTTTGAACAGCTGTTTGTTTGTTTCGGCTCCTCAGACGTCGTCGTATCTCGACGTCACGCCGTCGCCCAGCAAGGTGCTGACCGACCACCCGCTGAGCGCCTTCATTAAGAGAGAAGAAGAAGAGGAGGGGGAGGTCACTTCCTGTGCTGTCGCCGCCGCCACCGCCTCGCTCAAACAGGAAGTGGAGTCTGAGGCCAGCGAGCTCCCTGCTGTGAAGAAAGAGGTTTTAACCGACGGTCAGACTACAGCGTAACCGTGGTCGTGTTTTTATCGTTCCTCCTCAGCGACATTACTTCAATACATTTTTGTATTTGGATTCTGCGCGACCACTTGTGGTCTCTTCCTGTTTCTGTGAATTGAAACTGTTTATTTCAAAAGAAGAAGAAATGTTTGTTTCCTTTGTTCTTTTCTGTGAGGTCAAAGATGTAAATGATTTAATTTATAAATTAAAGTATTTTTTGGTATCTGGTGTAACAGTGATTTGAATCGCATGTCTAAATGTTGATCGATCGGGTTAAATGGCGGGTAGCTGCGTTTAAAGGTAAGCATCTTCTGATTGGACGACAGGAGGCTCCGCCTCCTCTTCAGGAATCGTTCTACGGAAGTCTTCTGTTTTTCTTCTTCTTTGGTCTTCAATAAAAGAGTCTGAAACGGTGTCTGTGTGAACGCTGATTGATCTTTGATGCCGACAGTTAAATTGTCATTTAGGTTTCAAAACAATAAAGGTTTCGGGACTTAAATCTTCTTCTGGTGTTTTTATTTCACGTTTCTTTCGTACGAGAACTTAACGGTGTTCAAAGCGAAGAAGTTGAGTTAAACATTTGAATCTTCGTCTTAGAAATAAGTTGTTAACGATTCATCACATCGGAAAGATCTCCAACACGAAACCCGTTTCCTGTTTCCTGTTGAGTATTTAATGAGCAAAGACGTTTCCACACATGTGCAATACAACTTTACGATCTGGTACAAAATAAACGACTGTCGCGGTGACGTGTTCTTTGCTTGCTGTTTTTTTCTGCGGTCATTAAATGCATCGTTGGTGGCGGAGTCCGTCTTTCCCGCCCTCGACTCACAGGAAACGAAGAGACGAGCGGTTTCCTGTCCGCTTTAAAAAAATAAATGATTCAGAAAATATTTCATAAAGTCAACGTGAGTTTCTTCTCGGCAGTGAAGCCTTCACGTCTGCTTCGGTCACAACTATAAAAACACACGCGTGGTTTATGTCTTTATTTGTTTTCAGTACAAACGAATGTTTTTACATTTGAAACAATCAAACCTTCAAATTCAACACAATATTATCAAATACGTTTTAATATATGTATTACAATAAACTGGTTTATTAAATATTCTGATTGTTCTGTTAAATATGTTTTCACCTAAAATATCTTCACTACTTCATGCACATAGTTTTAAGTACATCTTTGAGGTACTTGTACTTATATTTGTTTATTTCAGCGTATAGTACTCTGATCCGGTGGTAGTACGACAATTAAAAAGTACTACATTTAAAATCATTCAAAGTATTGGAAGCTGATAATACTTTCGTACTTATATACTGAAGTAGTATTTTGAATACAGGACGTTTACTTGTGATGGAGTATAAATTGTTGTACTTTTACTTAAGTAAATGAAATATAGTGATGTAGAATATCTAGTAGCATTACGGGAAGATACTAAGTACAAGTACCTCAACACTGTTCTTATATACTGTACTTGAGTAAATGTGTTCTGGTACTTTATAGTACCAGAACACTCTTCTGTGTACTTCCCTTCCACTGAGAGTACTTCTGTACTAAAGTAACATCTGACTTTAAACTTTGACATTTCGCAGCAGATTATTCCACCGGAACTACTTTGCGTGGCGGAGGAAGACGAGTTCACGAGTCCCGGCTGTGTTTCACCTCCACAGCCGGTAAACTGCCAGAGCGATGGCGAGGCAGGAAAACACGGTCGCTGAGGAGAAAACACAGTATTACTACAAGTACTACTGCTACTGTGTTTACTAGAGTACTGGACTTACTGTACTACAGCTCAGAGGTACATGTTGTACTTTATACTGTACTACACCTCAGAGGTACATGTTGTACTTTATACTGTACTACACCTCAGAGGTACATGTAGTACTTTATACTGTACTACACCTCAGAGGTACATGTACTTTATACTGTACTACACCTCAGAGGTACATGTAGTACTTTATACTGTACTACACCTCAGAGGTACATGTTGTACTTTATACTGTACTACACCTCAGAGGTACATGTTGTACTTTATACTGTACTACACCTCAGAGGTACATGTAGTACTTTATACTGTACTACACCTCAGAGGTACATGTTGTACTTTATACTTGTAAATGTAGTTGTTTTCCTGATTTTCTCTGTTTTTAAATCATGTTACATTTTATATTTTGGGGTTTAAAGACACTTTGGACTCATCTGTCACTACAGTAAAGTACTTCTTGGTGCAGTAGAGTACTTCTTGGTGTACCTGCCAGGTAGCGGATGGTCTCCAGCTTCAGAGACTCCAGGATGGTCTTCAGCGAGGCCACCTGCAGGTCGATCTTCCTGTTGATCTCCATGTTGTCGTTCTCCAGGTCGGCTTTCTGACCACATGAGACACACGGACCAATCACAGCGCGCGTAGCGTCACATGTGGAATATGACAGCAGTGTGCTCGCAGTACCTTGTGATGGAACTCTGAGCTGGTCTCCATCAGCTTCTTCTCCTGCTCACTGAACTTGACAGAAGAACACAAAACAAAATCAATCTCTCAGCCGGTGTGATCACATGATCACATGATCTCATGATCACATGATCTCATGATCACATGATCACATGATCTCCTGATCACATGATCTCCTGATCACATGATCTCATGATCACATGATCTCATGATCACATGATCTCCTGATCACATGATCTCCTGATCACATGATCTCATGATCTCCTGATCACATGATCTCATGATCACATGATCTCCTGATCACATTATCTCATGATCACATGATCTCATGATCACATGATCTCCTGATCTCATGATCACATGATCTCATGATCACATGATCTCATGATCTCCTGATCACATGATCTCATGATCACATGATCTCATGATCTCATGATCACATGATCTCCTGATCACATGATCTCATGATCACATGATCTCATGATCACATGATCTCATGATCACATGATCTCCTGATCACTTGATCTCATGATCACATGATCTCATGATCTCGTGATCTCGTGATCTCATGATCACATGATCTCCTGATCACATGATCTCCTGATCACATGATCTCATGATCACATGATCTCATGATCACATGATCTCCTGATCACTTGATCTCATGATCACATGATCTCATGATCTCATGATCACATGATCTCGTGATCTCATGATCACGTGATCTCATGATCACATGATCCCATGATCTCATGATCACATGATCACATGATCAGCTCTCAGGATCACTGAGACCGAAGGAAAGCTGAACCGTGTTCTGTGATCTCAGCAGGTTTGTGGACTTTTATTGATAATAAACATCAGATATCAGGACGGAAAGTGTATCACAGAATCTATCAACACGTTTCTATTTGATGTGTGAGCGACGGAGCGTTCACTGACTCATGTTTGTGCTGAAGAGCTTTAACAACAACAGTCGGTGAGAGAAACGGATTCTTTCAACGACTTCAATCAAATTCATTTACAACGACTGTGATCACCGACTTCCTGTTCTCCTCCTCTCCTCCTCCTCCCCTCCTCTCCTTCTCCTCTCCTCCTCTCCTTCTCTTCTCCTCTCCTCCTCTCCTCCTCTCCTTCTCTTCCTCTCCTCTCCTCCTCTCCTCCTCTCCTTCTCTTCCTCTCCTCCTCTCCTCCTCTCCTTCTCTCCCTCTCCTTCTCTTCCTCTCCTCCTCTCCTCCTCTCCTTCTCTTCCGCTCCTCTCCTCCTCTTCCTCTCCTCCTCTTCCTCTCCTTCTCTTCCTCTCCTTCTCTTCCTCTCCTCCTCTCCTCTCCTTCTCTTCCTCTCCTCCTCTCCTTCTCTTCCTCTCCTCCTCTCCTCCTCTTCCTCTCCTCCTCTCCTTCTCTTCCTCTCCTCTCCTCCTCTCCTTCTCTCCTCCTCTCCTTCTCTTCCTCTCCTCCTCTCCTTCTCTTCCTCTCCTCCCCTCCTCTCCTCCTCTCCTTCTCTCCCTCTCCTTCTCTCCTTCTCTTCCTCTCCTCCTCTCCTCCTCTCCTCCTCTCCTTCTCTTCCGCTCCTCTCCTCCTCTTCCTCTCCTCCTCTCCTTCTCTTCCTCTCCTCCTCTCCTCCTCTCCTTCTCTTCCTCTCCTCCGCTCCTTCTCTTCCTCTCTTCCTCTCCTTCTCTTCCTCTCCTCCTCTCCTACTCTTCCTCTCCTCCTCTCCTACTCTTCCTCTCCTCTCCTACTCTTCCTCTCCCCTCCTCTCCTTCTCCTCTCCTCCTCTCCTACTCTTCCTCTCCTCCTCTCCTCCTCTCCTTCTCTTCCTCTCCTTCTCTTCCTCTTCATCTCCTCTCCTTCTCTCCTTCTCTTCCTCTCCTCCTCTCCTACTCTTCCTCTCCTTCTCTTCCTCTCCTTCTCTTCCTCTCCTCTCCGCCTCTCCTTCTCTCCTTCTCCTCCTCTCCTCCTCTCCTCTCCTCCTCTCCTTCTCTTCCTCTCCTCCTCTCCTTCTCTCTTCCTCTCCTCCTCTCCTCCTCTTCCTCTCCTCCTCTCCTCCTCTTCCTCTCCTCCTCTCCTCCTCTCCTTCTCTTCCTCTCCTCCTCTCCTTCTCTTCCTCTCTTCCTCTCCTTCTCTTCCTCTCCTCCTCTCCTACTCTTCCTCTCCTCCTCTCCTACTCTTCCTCTCCTCTCCTACTCTTCCTCTCCCCTCCTCTCCTTCTCCTCTCCTCCTCTCCTACTCTTCCTCTCCTCCTCTCCTCCTCTCCTTCTCTTCCTCTCCTTCTCTTCCTCTTCATCTCCTCTCCTTCTCTCCTTCTCTTCCTCTCCTCCTCTCCTACTCTTCCTCTCCTTCTCTTCCTCTCCTTCTCTTCCTCTCCTCTCCGCCTCTCCTTCTCTCCTTCTCCTCCTCTCCTCCTCTCCTCTCCTCCTCTCCTTCTCTTCCTCTCCTCCTCTCCTTCTCTTCCTCTCCTCCTCTCCTTCTCTCT